>CM075173.1:223349933-223362433 GCA_037576465.1 Parascaris univalens
CGATGGAAAGGGTGAAGACCGAGGGCGCTTTTTAGTCGATAGCTACTCGATGTTTCTGGTTAGCAGACTTTTTGAGGGAAGTTTTGTTTGATGATTTATATGTGGTAATTCCCAATTATCACTATTTTCAGAGGGTTATGCGAGGGCAAGGGAATAGTTTTTTGAAGGAAATTACAATACGAATGTTGTTTTCTTCTTATGAAGAGATGTTTTCCAGAGAATATTGGCATGATTTTCTTTAGGCGACTGATGTTCCGTCAGATCTGCTTCATGTATCGCACTTTGCAATGGCGAGGATGTATTCTTGACGAATTGGCAAAGTATGTTTGGCATTCTGCTTTTTAAGACTGAAAGACGTTTGGGATACTATAAATTTTAGAAACTTTGAAGTTATATCAGTAATAAGGTGAAGACTATCTTTTTTCCTCTTTTTTGCGACCGTCGTTTATTATGACTCTTATTGTCGCATTTTTGTGATGTTTGCAGCCGAGAGGTCTCTATTCACTATTTTACCGGAGGACAGCTTTCATCTGCGAATAGAAAATTAACGTCAGCGGAATGTTGAGATACGTCGGATTCATTATGAGAAAGCCTAACAGCATAAGAATGGAAGTTATCGTACTTAGTGGTTTTCCACTTCTAATTAGTAAATATTTACTAATGATTATGTTTTCTTAAGTGGTTTTATTTAAAAATATAATATATATATATAGTATGGCACCTTTTTTCGTGCACTTCTGTAATTTTTCTGCCTTTTCATTCTCACTATTCTCTTCCTAGCATTCTTTTCCTTACTTTATTCCGTATTCTTCGCCGTTCTTTATTGTTGTTCATGCTTAAATGAAGAGGGTATCATTTGCAGTTGATCTCATCAACAGTCAAGCAGTATTAAGAGGGAGAGAACGCGACGGGTTTGTATTGTTAACTGCAGCACGTGCATCGGTGACACAACGGTTTCATCTGCCTGTTTGGAACAAATCTCAGCTGCTTGGTAAACGATCGTGGTGTGCAATTCTATCGGGGATGCAGGTCTGCATGCTTTTCAATGTGTTGAATTAATTGCTGCGGGTAGCACAGTGTGATAGCTGAAAGAGCACGAGAACGTGTCTGTAGGGCGAGAATTTACCGATATATGGTGAAAGAACTGTTTTACCGTGGAATTTCCTCTGGTATTTTTAGAAGCTTAAGATATTGTTATTTGATCATAAGCTGCAGCAAGCGGAATATGTTCGCAGAGTTGTTTCGGTGGAGGTATTAGAAGTCAAAAAAATGGGATGAAGGACGTACTGAACACTAATTTTTACCACTTAGAGGAATTCTTACCGATTGAATTACCGTTCAGTTGTTGCTTTCTTATATTAAATTCAGTTTAGTATTTTGCGCCATTGTGATGGCTCAACATCAAGGGCAGCAAAACGGCTCACCATCAACCGCACATAAAGAGCAGTTCAGATGGCTGCCAAGAGACGTTATTGAGGAAAAAACTTGCTCAGATCCGAATATCAGTGATAAACTAGACAACTACATTAGCACTGGAGAAGCTGTTGGAGGCGTCGTGGCAGGTTCCTTTTTGCTTTTCAATCTTTTGTTCTTTTTTATGTCTGCCGTAACTTTAAATGGTGCTGGGGCAGAATAATACACGTAAATAATGAGAGCTGTGAGGGAATTCCAAAGCAATCTTTTGATCTTTAGGGAGCTATATGTATTTATCACGTTTTACACCTTTTTTTAATTTTTTGATCACATAGAAGCAATTCTATAAACGCATTAAGGCTACCTGCCTCAATACAAGATGCATCATATCTGTCTGGCCTCCTGCCTCAATTTTGAGATCCGTTGAAACGACCACAATGAGGTTGCGGGATGATTTGATCCCACAGTTTTTTAGCCACTCTGTTTCTCGCTAAATAGCCCTTTCAAGTCCCAACGGGAAGAATGCTTTTGTTTTGAATTCTTTTCGAAAAACAGCTTCGAGAATTCGCCGTGGCTTTGCACCCAGAAGGAGGTTCAAGGAGGAGGATATTTCTCAACTTTGTCGTCAGGTTGGAGATTGAACTGCTAATGGGTGAAGCTTCGGCTGATCATGGGTTGAGCCTAATTATTTGGGTCGCTGCTAAATTTAGGAGTTCTTTTTTTGTGGTTCTGCAACCAGCGTTGTTCTCTTTTGCGATTTCGTTTGTGGTTCTGAAGGTAAATTGTATGCATATTGAAGTAGCTGCAAAAAATGCATTGTTCTTAACTACCTGGGGCTGTCATAGTTTCTTCAGTCTACTTCTATGTGAAAATCCCGGAGGCTTGATTGAAAACCAAAAATGGACGTGTGAGAGAGGGTAATGGTCCCAGTTGGTGCTCTTTTATGTGGAGGCGGTGTTTGAGATGCGATAGCGAGAGTTGCAATAAACTTTGCTCAATATCCTGGTCAGAAAGGGATTTTTCACAGAAAGAATTCCCGCATTTGCAGAGAATCTTTATGGAAAATTTTGAGAAGAAGAATGATAGATGTGAAAAATTAACATGTCCGAGGAATTATTGCCCCACAAAAATAGACTCTTTGCATTATCGGATGGAAGTTAACTTCAAGTTGGGGAGGGGGTGTGGATCATATGTTTGCGTGAATCATATTGGGACTCATTGGAGGATCTCGTTTTCATATGGGCTTATTCATTGAGTTTCAGAGCAAGGCTCGACTGAGCAGTCAGCCGATAAATTGCAACTGCAGCGAGTCGTATCGAGATGCAGTTGTCAGGTGTACTTCTGTTATTTCTCGGATACGCTTGACATCGACACGCATAATATGCCACTTCCGGTTTTAATTTTTATTGTTTTTAATTTGTTCATTTAATTAATTTTTTTGCTAATTTCATCGAAGACGTGATCTTATTTTTGATTATAACTGTTGTTTGCGGTTTGATATAACTAGAGTGTAAGTTTACGAGATTGTTTCATAGTTGTTTTCATGGTGGAATGGTGGGAATGTCAGTTTTTTTTTCGAATCTTTGGGAGACAGATTACATCAAAATGAAATTTGCAGCTGCATCGATCTATAGTTACGATCCGAGTTATGAAATTGCTTTGGCGTTCGTTCTTTTGAATATCTTTTCCTTTACAGCTATAGTATGTATTCTCTTAAATGATGGTCTTTGTTTTTATTGTTTTTTAGTGACTCACACAAATGTTTAGATGAACGATGTGGATCAGGATGCAGAGGTATGGGGACAACGAGAACCCGTCGATTGCTTTACATTAAAGCATAATATGCTTGAGGTTGGTACAGTTGGGAAATACGATTGATGAATGCTCGTCTGTTAGAGATTGTTGGCGGTTCTCTCGTATGTAATACTTGGTGCACAGTTCGTAGTGTTTTGCTGCGATTTTATTGTTTCTTTAATGACTTAATGTCTAATTAAGTAATGGAGACTTCTCATAGTGGGATATTTGATATTCATATTTTGTTGTCATGTGGAAGCAGAATGTGGAGTTCAATGGAGAGGCGAAGATCTTTGAAAAACGGCCCAATCCTACAATTTCAGAGGATTTTTCACATTTATTTCCCGTCTGCGTAGATTGTCTCTAAGAATTCTAGTGGGAACAAATGCTGTCTTATCTGATTCTATGTGCTTGTGCTCTTCTATGGGGTGGACTATTTTAAGATGGATCCGTTATGAAATGTTTTCCGCTATGTAAAGCTAAATTTGCTAAGGTTTTAGATATGTAGTTATTTGAGAAGAAGATTATCTCAGAGTAAGGTGAAGTATTGAAAGTTTTTTGCCTAATTTTTGCAAAATATTTAATGTCCTTTTGGTTTTCGATTCTCTATTGAGAAGAATAAACCGTACAACTTTGAATATTATATATAAGTTTGCTTAGGTGGAAAATAAGGGGAATATTCGTTTAGATTTCAACTGGTATCTTTTTAAACTGAACTTATGAAAGCCGATTGTCGTCTCCTCAAATTGGATTTTTCAATTCTAAGATAAATTCCATGAGGTTGCAAAGAGCGTTCTCAATGCATCTCTTTTTGCCATTTATTATCTATTTTATTTTCCACATTGTTGTGCTTTTTTGCTTTAGTTGTAGATTGCAGCTCAACTGTACTGAGGTTTAGCGAGAATGAGGTGACTGCGATGGCAGGCGGAAAGAAGATTTAAAGAGAGTTCTGCCAGTTGAAGCCTATTTTCTGAGGTTTAGCGAGAATGAGGTGACTGTGATGGGAGGCGGAAAGAAGATTTAAAGAGAGTTCTGCCAGTTGAAGCCTATTTTCTGAGGTTTAGCGAGAATGAGGTGACTGTGATGGGAGGCGGAAAAAGATTTAAAGAGAGTTCTGCCAGTTGAAGCCTATTTTCTGAGGTTTAGCGAGAATGAGGTGACTGTGATGGGAGGCGGAAAGAAGATTTAAAGAGAGTTCTGCCAGTTGAAGCCTATTTTCTGAGGTTTAGCGAGAATGAGGTGACTGTGATGGGAGGCGGAAAAACGATTTAAAGAGAGCTCTGCCAGTTGAAGCCTATTTTCTTTGTAGGCAGCAACGATAATGCAGACAGCTGGAAATTTCACATCATCGTAATGGCATATAACTTCTTACAGACTATATAACTGTTAGGTCAATTTCTTCTTCTACCCACGTTATCCGCACCATTTTTCCGATCATAAGGTAAACAGTTGGTTTTGTTTGAGAATGGCATTCATTTCGTAATCTTTGAGGTGAGTACAAATCCACAACAATACGAGATGATTATGAATATCGTGAATCAGTTGGTTCTTTTCGTCGATCCACGAAAGAAGGAAACCGAAGGTAGAAGGCAGAGACTTCGTTTTCAGTGGCAGGTGAAGAGTGCTGATGAAGTGAAAACAGCGATCGCTGCTATGCAGGTTGTTTTCGCTGCTAAAATTTTTTAAATAATAGCGAATGAGTAAGGCATTTTAAACGTTCGAATACATGGAAATGTTTGAGGTTTAAGTCAGAAGCGGGGCTTACTGATAGAGAGTAATATACCAGGTGCTGCTTGTCTGCATTTGTAGAGTTCTTTCATGGTCAAGAAAATTGTATAGTTCATTATGGTCGGGCGATCCTAAGTTTTAACAGTTTCGCGAACGATAGAATCCGCTGCTTTAGTACTCTCGGGAGATGTCTTCCGACGGTATGTTGCTGCTTTTGCTCGTTACCTATATCATGGGAGGGATGGAATGGGCTGAGTTGAGTGTGGGTTAAGGAAAATCAGACCCACCCGTTTTATCAGAAATTCTTGTTGGTTCGTTATAATTTATCGTTACTGTACTGGTTCGATTGAAGTGCTTGAAGAAGAAAAGGAGGTAGGGAGAGGGGAGGGAGAGGGAGGTCCGGAAATAATAACATGCAGCATTCGTTTCTCTATCTTATATGAGTTTGCACGTAAGTTTAGTTGTCACCGTGTTTCTTCAAATGAAATGAATTTAGGCTGAACTTCGAGATGTAATAGCAGTAATTCGTTCATTGGAAAGGCGTGCATTCTTCTTGAATCGACAGTTGCTGGAAAATCCCAATGATTCCACGTAAGGTGTTCCGTTTTCAACAGATAGCTGTCTAAACTTTGAGATTTTCTATCACTCGATTCCTATCTCCTGTCCATATCTCCGTTATTCGACACCTCTTTTCCCATTGTTTGTAAATGCACATTTATTCATTTGTCGTTTCTCTTGTTTCCCTGTGTTGTGCTATATGACTTTGGCGATGAAACGTCGTTTTTTAGAGTATTGGAAGCAAATAAGGATGTAACGGCAGAGATCGAGGACCTCAAGAAGAATCAGTTAGTGCTGAGCGACGAATTGGCAATGACCATAAGGTAAGTGGATTTTACTTTACTTTTATTTAACTGCTGGGTGTTTCTCAGGAAAAAGTTTCGTTTTTATCGAAAAGTGGGAGAGGGGAATGGGAGTTGGTGGTATGTAAATTACAAGTGAAAAGAGATATAATTTTGGGCATATGGATAGATGTCACCTCTAATTCTTTATTATGTGAGCCATTTGATGTTAAATGAAGAAAATTTCATGCTGAAATGATGCGTCAGAAAGAAAAAGAAATAGAAAGGGAATGAGTGAGGTAGCGAGGAAAAGATAGATAAGAGAGTCGAAATGAGTGAACGCGGTAGAGGGAATGTGAATCATCGTAGTGCTTTAATTTTTCCGCCCATTTTAGAGAATGTGCTTTCCTCATTTCTCTATTTTATTTTCTGTTTATTGTGGAAAATTCCGCTCTACAATTGCAAAATTTCTAATATTCTCGAAGTCGTGTGGTTTATTCCACGCAACGGACTATGCCAACTACACACTAACGATTTTGAATTAACATCGATTATTTCGATGTGTTTCAGTCCGTTTATGAGAGAATATGCCACTAAAATGTATTCTGTATTAATTTAGTTGTTACAAAGAAAAACAAGTAGAACGTATGCGACAACTGGTCGACTTGACCGAAGATGAGCGTGCTCTCGTGGCCAGAAGGTATCCTTTGTTCCTTAGTTGCTTTTATTCCATATTAATGTTCAGCTCCGACGTCAGCTACTTCTAGAATATTTTAGTTATTTTTGAATTTAATTATAAAGTGTTTCATTGAGCTAGTATCTTGCTTACTTCAGTTTTGCTCCACTAAAAGAATTTTCACTAAAAATTTTCGCTTAAGTCAATCGTCTTGTGCTGTTATTTTCGCTATTGGTTGGCGATATTAAGCATATTGGGATTTGATATGTATTTGTGTTCATTATAGATTTGTGTATACTTACATTTTAACAGGTGCTTCTAATGGTTTGAGGGGCGGAAACCTAATAAGAGCTCTAAATGTGGCTCGTTTTTGTGTGTATATTTTCCTGAATCCTTATTAAAATTCCGTTTTTGATGTCGTAAACGTTTTGATTCAGCCTCCATCCGTTTTGACTTGTAATTCATCTTAAAGCTTTGGAATTTATCCAGTGAAAATATGCGTTCAGATTTGAGGTTTGCTTCGAGGATTGTATATGGCGTCTTACTGAAAGCGATGGTCAAATTGCATTAGCTGAAATGCAGATTCGCAACTTTTTGTATGCTTTATATGGATTTTTCTTTATTTTTCATTTCATTTTCGATTTGGCAATAAATTACGTTCTCAGAAATTTTCTATGGGCTTAGATTGTTCCATATTTCAAGTTTTTAAGGTTTGTTTTTCATAGCAACGATTGGAAATTCATACTTGCTAACATATATAAGTAAATTTTATTCTATAATTTGTAGGTTCATTTGTAAGCTGCTAGAGATTCATTTTGCAAATATGCAGTAATTATTGATATATCTTCTTCCAGTCGTGACTTTGGCATCATTAAGCTGGTCGGAACTACTTCCGCTAGGTCACCCTCTTTTTTCCGCTATATGAATTGATGGTAGAAATAAAATATATTGAATATGAAGCATTCGCCTTTTTCGATGAGCTCTTTTGGCGGTTATGTATCTGAAGCAACGATTATCCACTTGTTTATGGTTTCTCTTTCCTCTATTCGATTGCTTTCAGGATATTTCGTTGTGCGAATTTTTGTGTACTATAGAAGATGTTCTTCTCTCGCTTAGTTTATCTAATGTTCAGCTGATTATTTGGTCGGAGAGTTTTCAAGTGTATTTTTCAGATACACTCGTACGGCGCGAATCAACAATTCGGGCGAGCATTTACTGGAAATTGGTACTGTCAAAGTCACCAACCTGCTACCCGACAGTATTTATACGGTGCTTTTTAAAGAGTTCAATTTATATTTCGGCTACTATGCATTGTTGTACAACTTAGGTTGCTTTTTATGCAGGTGTTTATTTTGTAGAGGTATCTTTTAAAGAGGTTTTCAAAGGAAACGCAGATTCTTAGGAGGAATTCGTAGACTTTCGCGCAGTAGATAAGAGGTAGCTGGCAGTATTTTTCTTTGAGCTTATATTTCCTTAAGAAATTGTTTTATTGAGATGAATATAATCTTTTGGATTCGTAGTTTTGCTTTTCGTTCTTTGTTGTCAGTGCTTTTCTCCGTACTTTCCCGTTCTTATCCATGTTTCTTCTTCTCTTTCTTTCGCCTCCTTCTTCTCCTTCTCCATCTCTCAAGACGATTTTCCACGCGAATAAATCCTATAAGCTAAAATTTTTCCAATATTCCATTGTTTTTTTCGTAAGTTTGTCTCATATTTGCAGCATACGTTGCAAGCTCAAAACAGCTCACAGGCAAAAACAGAGAGACAGCCTTCGATACGAGTTGTATGTCGGGATATGGCACCTGGTTGGTTGCATTTCCTACTTCTTCCCTCATTTGTGAAGTCTTCTTTAATCAGGTATAATGAGAGTTCATTGAGGTGATTTGTGACTTTGAGTATTTATACAGATAAATTTCCACGTTCAGCATTTACCTTGAAACGTATTTGAATAATTAAGCACATAGGCTCTATTTAGAAGTATGAACGATGATCTGTCTATTCCTATTGCATGTCGCGGTTACGTTTCTAGTGGGAACAGGTGTGTGTTCGACCTGAGCGGGAAGCTAATTAATCCTGCAAATGCATTACACCATCCACAACGGGATTTAATTTTGATGGAAGTGAGGGCTTATGGAGATCATCGCTCAGTGCCTTATCGTAATGCACGAAGTATGCGCAATAGGTAATATTACATATAGGTCTCTAAGTACTGGAGGACTCAACATAATTTGTCGCGATAGCTGAGTTCAGACGTTTTAGCTAACCTTGTGCGTTTATGTAATTGCTGATCTTTTTTTACAGTTAATTTGTCGCGGTTATAGGGGCGGCTGCCCGTGTTGCAGATTATTATAGATAAAAATGTTATGATAATTTAAATATGACTGCTCTATTTATCTTATAAATCGCGGGACCGATGATCTGAGATATGATTGTTTTTGTGTGATGTTTGCCGTCGAATTGCCCTTCTTTGAGTCTATCGTTAGCCACAGTTCTTAATGGATATACGCAATGGCATACGCCGATCACGAGTTGGATTTTAACGTAAGGAACCGGTTGTGGATCTGAATCCGTCCTAGGATTGAACGCACCCTTGGTTCTTCCTTGGGCCTGGTAAGCGATAGAAAGAATGGGAAATACAGTTAGTAGAAAGAAGGGAAATGTGGAAGTAGTGCGTTCGAGGAGATGTCTGTCACATAAGTTGAAGCTGTGCATGAAATGCGAGATGCTTGGTCTTTGATGTTCGGCACTTCCGATCTTTTATTAGTGTAGATGTGGACGTGCTTTTCAGTGGGCGGTATCTGTGTTAAGAGCACTTCGAAATCAATGTGTCTCCGATGGTCGCACAAATTACTTATCGATTTTTTGAGAAGATGATGGCATATTTCTTTCCGGGACGAAACATCGACAAGGAGGATCAGCAGAATCTTGATACTGCTGACGATCAGCAGAGTGCACAGGTTAGTGATCCCGTGAAATGGTGGTGATATTGCTTGAAATTTCCAATTACTGTTGCATTGTTGGTTCCAGTGGTGTACATTGCTGATATTGGTTATTGATAATGATTAGAGTTGATATCGTGATATTGGCAGTTCAGCAGTTTTTTTGACCATCTGTTTGACGTTGCCCTAACAAATATTTAGTGTAGTGTGCGTTAAGCGAGATAGTGGTAAATAGATTTCAGCTTGATCACTCAAGGATATCGCCAGCGACTCGAAAGTAGTTTTTATTTACAGCATATCTGCAAGCCTAAATTATTACATCGTGAACTTACCTAAAAGAGTACAAAGAATTAGACGATTGGAGTGCCTGAAGCGGTTAAAATGCCAGCTAGAATACGAAAATTTAATGTTTCGGTTGCATATTTAGGCATATTTAATTTTCATCTACCGCTCATGCATGGCTTTACTCGGAGTTGTTTAAGGGCGTTTCGGTGCGGCAGTGGTTGCGTGGTGCAGTTAACGGTTCGTTCAGGCGAACGGCGAGATCGACTCAACAAGTTCGTGATGATATCGACCGAATGAAGGAAAGAGCGCAGAAGAACAACGTTTTCTTGTACATCAAAATACCGGAAGTGCCGTTTATCGTCTCATATAAGGTCTTTTATAATGTTCGATTTAGGTCTTTTCGATATGTTTATAGAGAGAGGTGCCATGGCAACATATTTAGTGAGGGCTGTGGAATCGTTATCTTTGTGAGGCCTTGGACCTTCATTCAACATTATAATTATTCACATCCGTTATAGTGGTGATCAGTTCAGTAATTCTATCGTATTTATTAGTGTTGAGCAAAACTGAAGGCAGCTAAAGCGCCGTTTATCATACGCTCGAAGTACGCATTTATTTTTACCATCGTTTCACTCGATGGATCAGCTTGTCGAATGGGCTCCTCAAAATTCTGAAAGGTGACTGACTGCCTGCGGGCCTTGTTCGCAATAATAGTGTATTTTCTATGGTAAAGAAATTGGTTGCGCCCGAAGTTACGCTTAGATGTAGTGTTATTAGGTATGATGTCGATCCGTCGTCTTTCACATGATCTCATTGCCTGCAAAGTTTGTTTCTGTGAATGTATGCTGATATATTACGGCGATATCCTGTTTACAGGGAAATAAAGACAAAAATATCGAAGACGTGGATCGGTTCCAGTTAGTGTTCCCTTTATGCGAATATCACGATAAAAACTGGACATGGCTCGATTTGGCACTTGCCATTAAACAACGCTGCCGACGGGTTCTACTCCAACAGGTGTGTATTTGGGCAGGGAATGAACCAGTAGGTGCCCTATGCAGTAAGCTGTTATTCAGATAAATACAGGCTTTGTTGGATGATAAAGGAGGAAAGGGAGTAAATAGGTCATTAGAAAATAAGGTACGTAGTAACACAAGTTCTGGAAATGACTGGATGAAACTTCAGTTGTTTTCGAATAGAGGAAAGTTATATTTGTGACTTTTGACTGTATAATTCCCGACTACATGTCTTTTGAGTACTGTTTACGACGTTGGAGGAAAGCAGAGAGATCTGAATAGGAAGATCGAACATTCACTGATGGGAAATAGTCTTAGTGAGGGCGTGAAGGCATCAAAGAAGACATGAAATCTTCTCTGCCCTTCCTTCTCACTGGCTAATGCAGATTGTTGAAGCGAGTCGTTTCACCTCTATCGGCATGTTTTCCATCAACAAGCGGTGAGTTTTCAGTTTATGAAGCAAAAGCTCTTGCGAAATCGATTGATGGGTGTGGCAGAACGAGATACGGGTGAAGTGGACGAAGAAGAGAAGAAAAGAATCGTCTTGGGACCGGTCCGTTATTGCTCATAAATTTCTTCGAAACTCCTTTTATTTGAAGCAGAATAAAGCAATCTTTAGAAAGGAGGATCTGATGAAGTTTACTATTCTTATTTATAACGAACTAGCCTAGCGATATTTTGTTTCGATCGAATTTCACTCACTATGAGTCTTTTCTTTTGAATGGAATCATGTCATGAGTGGATTTGAGCAGTGATCAAGAGCATATTGTTATCTTCTTGCAGGCAGTAATACCGACAAAGACAAGAAGAAGGCGAAGAAAAGCGGTTGATTTCCCGGGTGATGTATATTGAAGAAATCTACTGTGTGTCACTTCTTTACTTTGATTTCCATAAGTATCATCGATATTTGTCCACTTGAGTTCACGTAATGGACGAACATGCCAGTATAGCGCTAGCAGTTTTCCTTGGAATGTTTTGCAACTGCTGCTATCCTATATTTAATGCGCAGAGCTCACTCGTATCCAGTGGACGAGTTGGTAGCGTCCTTTAAAGTGCTATTGAGTTTGAGATGTTTCGCTGAGTTGTGCATTCATTGTTCCGAAGAGAAATGGAGTTTGTCTATCCTTAAGGCCCATTACCTTATAAGCCATTGGATATTTCAAGTTACCTTAAATTTTTGAAAATGAACAATTGAAATTGTAAAATTTCTCCACTTAATTATGCTTGTTATAATTGTTAAAAGAGTTCCACTATTGTTGTTATATAATATTCCATTATAATTATTCGCTATCACAAGATAACGCTCATTTTGTTTCATTAGAACGATTGATTCGAAATCGTACATGGTGGGGAGAATTTTAGTTGACTTTCTTGTTTTATTTTTTTAATGTTTATTTGTATTTCTCCATTGTGAATCTTTCCGGTTTTTTTGCCATAATTCTATGAGGGAAATAAGGGATGGATTGCTCGGATACGAGAATATCGACGTTCCTTATTGAGCGATTGCTCGGATACGAGAATATCGACGTTCCTTATTGAGCGATTGCTCGGATACGAGAATATCGACGTTCCTTATTGAGCGATTGCTCGGATACGAGAATATCGACGTTCCTTATTGAGCGATTGCATATTTTATGGTTCGCTGTTGAGTTCTTCCCATAGAAACACTCAATTATAGATATAATTCGATAGAAATTTAGTAAAATTGAGAAATTTTTAGTTGACTTAGTTGATATTTTCCTCTTTTTGCCGTGTTGTATTTCGTTTTCGAATCTGAGACGAACTAAGAAGTCGGTATAATTGAACATTTTTT
>CM075173.1:225348616-225808616 GCA_037576465.1 Parascaris univalens
GTTTAAATTGGCAGAGAAAATTTTTTCTGCCATCTTATGACTATTTTTTCTTTCAGTATAAAATAATAAATGAGTTAATATCGTTTTCGTTTATTGCCTTAATTGATGAATGTTGCAGAACGTTTTCGAGAGGAAATTTTCACACGGCCATTAGGGCTTTCAATCGCAGCAATAATATAAAAATATTCGACTGCAAATCGCTTCTGAATTCACACAAAACAATTATTGTTTCGAAGATGTGACTTTAAAGAAGAGTGAATTTAAAACCTTCGACCTTGAAAGAAACGAAAAAGTTAAACTCCAGTCTATGAGCATCATCCAATATTGTTAATTACAATAATATTATTGCCATATTTTCATAACAAATCGCCACGAATAATCTCTACAAATTGCTGAAATAAGTAGCCTATAACAGTGAATAGTTCGCAGATCCGCAATTTTCATGGTTATACTAATTAGTATCTAGTAGAGTAACCAACGAGCAACAGACCTAATGATTCAGTTAATGAGCATAGTAGATAATAGTAGAGAATAAAAGCCTTTTAATAGCATTAATACAATACGGGATATTTGAGGAAGTTGGATGGTTACAAGCAATTGCCTATAACTAAACGACGATATAATTGAAGACTAAATAAATGAAAGCTATGTATTCTGACGTAATTTTTCGTGAAAGTGACCATTGAAAAATAGCGACTACACAACGTGAAATGAAGAAAAATGGATGCAGAATAATAAACCGGAATAAACCGGATTAAACCGTAATAAACCAGAATAACCGGAATTTAACTAAATTCTCATTCGTTGACTGTAAGTGGTAGTAAGCGAGTAATTAATGTGATCAACGAATCCAGAAATAACCTTGAAATAAGATTGATATATTCGAAGCGTTAGAAAAGATTTCTATCGTAACGGAGGGGAAAAAAATATTGCGAAGAAATGAAGTTCCGTTCTAAAACCGGTTGTTCTATTCGATACGCTTCCACATAGCACTTAGACCTTAAAAAAGAAGCTTTTTTGAATGCGAGCTTATAATTTTTCAATGATAGAATAAAATATTGCAATTCTTTAGGAAGCACTTCGTTGTAAACTAAATATTGCCGATGTTCGCTGTGTGTGGGATGATGATGAAGGAAAAAATTATACAAAAATTAATTCACATTCGTGAAAATAAGCGATCAATTATGCAGCTAACTATCAACAGCCTTAAAATACAAGTTCCTCACCACACCGATAGAATAGCTCTCACATGCAAACAAACATCCATTTATCAATGAATTTCTAAAAAGGAGAAAGAAAAAGATTGTGACTGCTTTAGAATCTATCAACGACACAGTGAACAGCATCAGTTATTAAGTACTCGGGTAGAAGAAATGTGAACAATAATGTGACGCGGCAGAACCATCGGAGCTATGCCGATACAAAGCTCGCTCTCACATATAAATGGACCGTATATTAAAACGATAAAATTACAACATCAATAGGAAATATTGACAAACATCATCAGTTATTAAGTACTCGGATATAAGAGGTTTTTAAGAATCTCGACCTTTGCAATTCGTTTGTGATTGACTAAAAATCAAATTCGCCTTATTTCTTAATTTGCGAGTATTATTACAGAAGAGAGCACTGATATAGTTAACTAGAGTATATAAAGCTTTCTTCTGCTTTATGCCGTTTAAAACGCTCGAGCTTCGAAGATTATACCAGCAATAATTTCAGGATACATATATATATAAAGCGAAATGTGCCTTACTGGAAGTGTTAGTGCTGAGCGGAAACGTAATTCAGTTGACTACAACTGCGCTGTTTAAATATGCAGAGTGGGGAAGCCGAGGACTGTCCACATTTGTAAAATTGCCGCACGAAGTAATAAGCAGAGGATTATGAAGTTGAAGAAATAAACCTCCCCATGAAAACTGCTACGACTTCCATTTTTTATATGCGAGATGGGTCGGGTGGTGGAATGTGAAAATCACAAGAAAGGTACACGACTCTTCAAAAATTCTTGCAACTTATATGTGGTTTATTATTCAATGTTACCGATCGCTTGATACAAGTGAAGTGGCAAAATTTCGTTTTCTCGTTGGAGCGGTTGTTGAAATTCTGCGGAACTTTGGATAAAATAGGTCTTACGTCATCTCTCAGCGATGCTAATTTTATGCTATCCTTGAAGAGTGCTGTTTTTATCGCTTCACTAAGTAGATCTCGCATAATCATAACGCCTTATATAGGAACTTAGAAATTTAGTATTGTCTATGAAAATCTACAGAAATGCCGATGAAAGCATTTAGAGAACTTTAAGGGCGGTTCAAAGCTTTAAAAAAGCGCTTCTCGTACTTATCGAAACGAAGCGAAATTTTAAACGTTTTCGCGTGTTGTGTGATTTATTATATCGCTATGTGGAATGAAAAAAACAAGCCATAATGACAACGTGAAAAATGCTTTAAGTTAGGTGATTTAACTTCAGAAGTCGTTGAAAAATGAGAAAAAAAAACTCCAACATATTTGCATCGAAGAAAACCATCCTTCTTTTAAGTGAAAATGAAAATTACAAACAACTCAATCAAGACTATTGATAGGTTAAACTTGCTTTATTATATATATATACATATATATATATTTGCATATATATATATATATATATATATATATATATATATGTATATATGTATCAGTCATAAGATGAGTTATTAAACAGTGCAACTGCGGTGGAAAATTTCACAGTTGCACTCGGTGATATGTTTCAGTGATAGAGTGAAAATGAATTAGTGAAGGAATAAATTTTGCAAAATATTAGGGAAATGGAAAAAAATCTGTGCTGAATATCAGATTCGATCTCATTAGGTATAGCAAAATTTTCCTTTGTCATTTTATACTCAGTACGATCAACAGTTTCAGTGAATGTTTTGGATCTTCGAATGTGAAATGCTTAGGAAAGTCATTCTGTATATAACGAAATGGTTGAAATTTCTGAAGTTTTTACCCCCGAAAAGAAATGTGAAAGAAGTGAAATGTAAGAATTTACGTGATAAAAGTAGAAACAGTTGAAGAAGCATCGAAGTGTTACCCACACATGAGCAATTTTCTGGATGAATTGAAGTGTTTTGCATAGGAAAATGCCACTGTTTGAAAATCAAGTTCCTTGGCTCGATGCTTAGGATTTTCGGTTATATTTAAATCGCTAAAAAATGGACTCCTCTGCCATTAGCTGCACCTTTCATGAACGTAGCGATAAGAAAATGGTGGGCACTAGTTAGCTTGTGATGAAAATTTCACCAGCAGATGCAAATCACCTGGTATCTGAGGGTGCAATCTTATTTATGATTGGCAAACGACTGTAATCGTCTAAGAAATTATGAGAATAAGCCAAAAATAGCTTTCTTCGTGTTTAATTCATGCCAGCAAATTTTAAAATAGATCATAAAAACACTAAAATCAAATCTCAATAGATCTTCTTCCAAACATATCATTGTTGAATGAAAAAGATATATTTGCTCCAAGAAATCATTCCTATGAAATAATATTTTTGTTACCTTGCACGTTCATGAGAAAAGAAACTGACATTTTTACTTTTCCGCCAGCATTGTGTACAAAAGTGAACAAATATGTGGAAGGAGGGTTTGGCATATATTTTCAGTACATTCAATGAGGAGATTAAGGATGTTGCCACCGGAAATAATTTTAAAATATACGGAATAAAACAGTCATATATGAGCTGATCCGTAATTCATCACAACACAATCATCAGTTTTTTCCCATGCTGGCAACCCAACCAGATGTAAATATGCGCGAATTTTGGCACATTTTCGAATTAGATCCATCAAATTTACTTATTTAGGTTAATTTACGAGTCCTATTATTCCCAGTACGAGATATATTACGAAGTAAACGAATAGCTAGATGCAAACAGGCGATGAACCGACAAACATACATGCGTTCATACAGATTCATACAGACATATTTTTCAATAGGACGTTTTTACAAGGGTGAGTTTGAAAAATGCTTGCAAAAACCGCTTCGCAGTAAGATATTTTACGTTTAAGTTTAAAACATAATGTGGCAGTATTGATATGGCAGGACGGGTGTGGCCATGAAATAAGTTTACGTCAGCGACCTCCGGCGCTTTCAATGATGAAAGAAAAAAGACTACGCAACGGGTCTCAAATTGAAGCGCTCGACGGCGATTCTAACGAGATCAGTTTTTCGATGAATCTATTGTAAGCCGCGCAGAATTCACCTTTTTTCCCAACTTGGTGCCGTTTCCATGTTGCCGACTGTGCCGTACGGTGGATAAACAATCGATAACTTCAAAATTTTTTAATGCACATAAGAGGTCGTCTCGCTCTAGAAGCCAAACTGGTTTAGAAGCCATATAAAAGCAGACTTCACTGATGGCGGAGTGCCACTGCTAAGCTTCGGCGCTCAATGTGTTGCGGCTTTAGTGGCTTTAGAGAACATTAACCGCTTTAATTATCGCAGAGTATTGTTTGTCTCTTTGCGTCGATTTCACTTGTATGAGGCGTAGATGTTCACTATATTTATTTCTGTTCATTCCCTCGCCTGTGTAAATCTGTGTAGATATAATAATTTAAATCCACGTAACGTAGATGCAGTTGCATTCCAGGAAGCTAACTTTTCTTGCAATTACCACATAGAGAAGCACTCTTCGTCACATGTTTCCCCTTCTTACAGAGGTTTTTTCCACAATAGCGGCACCTTGCCTGATAAGTTCCTCGTCATTCACCGATGAAAAGTGCCTTGACAGTTTCCTTGATATTCCGCTCTGAAAAGCCTATTCAATAGAAATACGCTATCTTATAATCGTTGAACAACTACAGACTTTATACAAGATATTTAGTAACGCGGAATACAGCAATACGAAATCAAACATAGGAGAGAGTGGATAAGAGAGAAATACTGTTCTAAAAAGAATGAAGGAATTGGTTCAGGATTACTGAATAATAGAACCTGAGCATTGGAATTATCCAAAGCCGCAATGTAACAACTATTTCATATTTTTACTTCTAGTTTCCGTTTAGTGAGAAGGCGAGTTATACATGCTTGTGAATGCCAAAAAATAAGTACTTCAGTTGGTAAAAAGCTCTTCCACTGGGATTCGATTACCGCTCTTCGAAAATTTTTGATATGCTAATCATCATTCATTCGTAGGTACGGACAAAAGATGAGAAAACAGAAATTTTTTCCTTAGCTTGCCCATCATTTGAAGTTGTTATCTTAGCCGAAGCGATTAAAGATGTTAGGCAATAATGTTTCATGAAAAGCAGTTCACTAGGCTAGCAATGTGCGTGAAGCTTATTTTTTTTCAGCGATGGCTGAAGACGATCCAAAGGCTTGCCTTGTCGAGGCAGAGAGCATGAAGAGGCTCGCCTTCTTCGGCGTCGCCGTATCAACAGTGGCTACGTTGGTTGCCATCGTTTGTGTGCCAATGCTCTGCACCTACATGCAGAATGTGCAGTCGAATCTGCAAGATGAGATCAGCTTCTGCAAAACCCGTGCAGTCTCTCTCCGCGGAGAGTACACTAAGGTAAGTAGCATTACCCTCATTTATAGACATATTTAAGAGGACTGTATTGAAGCAAATCGAACGGAATGGTCGACTTCTGAAAATAAAATTACCACAAAATCCAGAATTCAAAACTGTTTTCATTGGCTTTGCATTTTCATTGGTACAGTAAGTTAACTGGAGAGATTTTATTTTTTATATAGTGTAAAATATCCTAGACAACTAAGGTCCTTTAAATTGAAAAAAAAAAGAAAAATGCAAAACGCCAAAACATAGAAACCCAAAAAATGTATGAAAAATAAGGCGTTCAGTTGATAATATAGAGCAAACGCTTACGTACTGTTGCAAGCAAACAATAGGAAATCGCCGAAACAAGACAAATATGCGAGGTAGGCTAAAAATTTCATTGTGGGCATGACTTAGGGTAGTAATGAGCATGAATAAAAACTTTTTGGGATGTTTGAACATACGTGGATTTGCAGTCTCTCATTACACTCTTACGGTCGTAATCTCACTTGAAAAAAGGTGTTCAGGGGTCTTTTCTTCTGTACAAGATCAGAAAATCATCTCCAAGGGTGATCAAGAGTGAGAATGTTAGACAAATCAGAGCATAGAACTCCAAGAGGTATCGAATAAAAGCTGATTTATGGTTACCAAAGCGCAAGGTGTAACCTATCTTCACCTACTACTGCAGCAGTTCGGAAATATACCACATCTCAGCGATTCACTACAGTAATGGCGCATAAAAACTTTCAGCTGGAGCACTCTCGTAATGCACTCAAGGTGCAGAGGGAGAAGCGACAGGCTGGACATCAGTGCTGTAGCTGCGGTGTCGGCCCAGCTGGACCACCTGGACCACCAGGGCCTGATGGTGAAAATGGTCGTGATGGAAAACCTGGAAAACCCGGACCAAATGGTCGTGATGCCGAGGAAGGACAAAGAGTACGTAATTAACCGTTTTGTATGGCAGAAACGAAAATAACCGATCTTCTGAAAAATGCAGTGATAATTTCATCGAAAATTACAGAACAGCAAGCTGAAGTTGAACGAATGCTCCTTAAGAGCGCACACGCATTAAATCTTGCAGGTTCTTGCGCCGTAATAAATTTTCAACATAAATCACCCTCTGGAAGCGAATAGTGCAGAAATTACTTGCAGCCAACGGAGAAGGATTGGTGCTTCAACTGCCCGCCTGGACCACCAGGACCAATGGGACGACCAGGCCCACGGGGACCTCGTGGACCTCCAGGGCTCAGAGGTCCCGACGGTCCGATGGGACCTCCAGGACCACTTGGAAGACCAGGCCCAATTGGACCGAAGGGACCACGAGGAGAACAAGGACCTGCCGGCGAACCAGGAAGAGCTGGTGTGCAACACGAGGTAAGCGAAAAATTTTTAGCTCCTTTGGTGAGGTGTGTTACTGTAAATGGTTTCTCCATTGGAACTGGTTGATTTTCGTCTAGACTGAAAAGGTATGATGAGGAGTAAGACCGTCGTTATATTATCTCACTTTCTTCCTGCTTAGGTTCCTGGACCACCAGGACCAATGGGACCTCCTGGAGAGATGGGACCTCCAGGCGAGAAAGGACCTGATGGACGTAATGGGATGCCAGGCCGCAAGGGTCCGCGTGGTCCTCCGGGCGAAAATGGCAAAGACGGAGTTAATGGACAGGATGGTCCGAACGGCGAACAAGGAGAGGCTGGCCCAACGGGTCCGAAGGGAAGCTGCGATCACTGCCCTCCGCCAAGAACAGCGCCCGGATATTAACTGCTTCTTTGATGGAGGCGCAGAGTTGGAACCAGATCTCTGGCTCAAAGTGGCGCGTCAGTATTTTTGGGGCCTTTTTGCTTTTCTCGTCCGCTCGCATTACTTTTTCTCAGCACACTTGGCTATTAGGCCTCTTTTCGTTGAGCATTGCTCAGTGCTGTGATTGTGTTATGTGTAGCAACGAAAGTATAAGAAGGTTCATTAAAGGTGTTTCATCATTGTTTGTGGAACTTGTTCCTCCTCTACATCACTACTACAATCATGCTTAAAAGCAAAATATTTGAAGTGGCTGATGTCTCGAAGCCACATCGCTGCACAAGTCTTTCGACGCGATATTTATGTTAATGAAGAAATTTGGTTGTTTGAGCTCATTTAAAACAATTAAGAACAACGCTAAACCTGTAAAACGTAGAAATTCAGAATTTTCCTACGGGAGGTTTGCAATTTTATAACATCAAACTCATTAGTGGAAGTAACCACTTCAGTGAAATCTAACGGTGAAATTGCGGTAAAATCAGCATGAATATTATGCGTGAATTGGTCAACTAAATTCCCTTTAGGTTGATTGAATTCACATAAATGGCTCGGCCGCTAATAAAAAGACTTGAATGGCTCTCAAAATACGCTATCTATGAAAAAAATCCCAACTTTTGGCAGTAGATCTTCTTTCACAGGAAAAAATATCATCAAATATTTTCTCCCATAATAGCGATATTTTATCAATAACGGAAATTTACATTCAACTTTTTATAAACAGGAATTCAGTATTGGGTAGGCAAATTCAATAGGCTATCAAACAATACAACAGCATATTTGACAAAGCATTAGGCATAACACTTCGTGAAGCTAATCGTACAGACAGATCAATCATATGAATCGACTTCAGAAACATGGCACTCTCATAGTTTACACTGTTTCAGTGTGGTGTACATTCACTGGGACGGAAAAAAAATGTTCACTATGAAAAGGAATGTACAAAAACAGCCGGGAATACCGCAGAGTTTGGTTTAAAAAAAAAGAGGAAATACAGCAGTAAGTGTAAACATTTCAGTATCACCTTAAATCGAAAACTGCTACAATTTCTTCATATATTTTGCAAAATTTGCGAATTTTATTCCGCTATATCCGTAACTTCCTTTGAGCTGATGTTCGCCATCGTCGAAAATGCACTTCGGATAGTTTTTCATTGATTACGTCGAAGATGAATTTTATATTTCGCATGAATTTGATCAAATTATAGACTCTCAAACGTTTCGAAGTCATTTTCTAGACTCTCAAACGTTTCAAAGTCATTTTCAAGCGAATTTTCCAATGAGAACGATGAAAGCGCATTTAACGGAGGGAGAGAGAAAAATTAACTATTTTCGGCGTTATTTGATATCCCATTTTGAAAGAAAAGAACGATTATTTTTATTCATTCTCTAAACGCTAACAGCGGAGACGAACCAAATTCATATTCATTACTGGAATGAGAAGATGATATGATCCAGAAAAAAAAGTGGAAGTTTTGTTGTAGGAGATAAAAGATCTATGAGGTCACTCAATTTTGCTCCAGCGACATCCAAAAATGTCTGTAATAAGGCTTTACATGAGGCTCCTGTTTCAAAAACAAAGCGTTACCATTATTAAACTGGTATGGTCATGCATTTACGCAAGAGAATAACTGGAATAATGATCCTGTAATCTTAGGATTTCATATTTGGGGTCATAACTTTGAGTGTTTATTCCAGTGATTTAATGTTATTTCGCTATAATATGTGGTTAAATTAGAGCAAATCGATAAGCCACGTAGATAAATGCTTTAGATATTGTAGGCAAGTAATCACTGAAAATGCAAAAACAATGAGTTCATATTTTATGCATTTACAGAAAAAAAGGATTCCTGTATTCGTACAATTTCTCGATGAAAATTTCACTTTCCTATTGAGCAGCCGATTTTGAGCGGAAAAGAAAACTAATGGCTGCAAAGTGCTTGAACTTTATTTCTTTTAGCATCTGATTCTTTATAACTGGATGATCTTATTAATGATTAGCTGACCTCAATGCGACTGAAACACAGGCATGCAAGTAGGCATAAAAATTGACATACCCATACAAACGCACAAACACATGAGCACAAACACATTCATGCGCATATATGGTTACAGTGTCGCGTTACTGAGTACTCACAAGTAAATTGAGCCAGAATGCCTGAAAATAAACCGTTTTATAGCATCGGAACGGTGGACAAGTTTCAGAAAATACGGAGGCATTAACTTAAACGCTCGTTTTTTCTCAGTAGCCTGTAGAACTGGTTAGTCATAACAGCGCTATGCAGTAGGAAAAGTGTCACAATCGTTTTCTCGGTTACGCCTTCCAACTTGTTAATGCTTAGTTGGAATACAGCAATGACATTTTGAAAAAAACCATTCGGAAACGTACCATTAAAGTTTACTAATATCGCTTCACTTGAAGAGAAATTATGAGATTTGAAAACTCCTAGGCAGCGTTTCATATTCAAGTAAATTATCTTGACCTTACGAAGGGGAAAACCTTACTTCGCTCCAGAAAACTATAAATTTTTTGGATTTCCGTTCTTTGCATATGTTCTAAAAACTGTGGGGTGTCATCTAAGGGGTCGATTCATGGAAAGCGGAGGCAAGAAGCCGCTATTGTCTCTAATGTTGGCACTACACCTGGCGCAATTGAGCTAAATGCAATTTTGCAAGGAAAAGGCGTCATTAAAGTGACTCACGTTCAAGAGTTCCACACAAGGAACGAAACACAAAAACATAAAAAAACTCACTTTTCACTGATGTATTGAACTCAAATACAGAATAAACGTCATATGGATTAGGAAATTTTGTCGCAATCGCTGCGATCTATTAAGAACTCAAGTATCGAATAAGATAGGCCAATGGAATCTCACACCATTTGCTTTCTTATGAAAATTACTCTGAAACGATTCAAGGCGATAATTTCGGCATTCACTAATGTATTTCGTCGAATGCTGAGAAGTGACATCCTTTCCAATGTTGTTTTTGTTGAAATGCGAGAAAATTTTGCAGCTAATTTTATTGCAAGAATAGGAGCGAGTAAAAGAAACGATTCTGTGGAATTGTTTGCGCATTTTCAGCGAGATGGAAATCATCGCTGCAGAGTTGTTAGGAATACATACGACGATTCTTAAGCGTTACGCCACAGTGGGTTTTCCTTCTGGAAATTGCAAAATAGGCGTTGGATGTATGGTAGATAGAATGGCAAATGACTATTTCCATTAACTTACAAGTGGAGATGTCGATGGGGATTTCAGCGTTGTTGGTTTGTTTTTCGATATTTTTCCGCTTAAACAAAGAGAAGGGTGGAAAATTATACACAAAAAATTCTAAAATATTTGCATCGATTTTAATGGATTTCGAAGTTTCTATTCGAATGGATTTTTAATATGAAGATGAAATTGCAGGCAGTGAATAAATAATTTACGAATGGCGATGATATATTCAAAGAAGAAACGATCTCATTTCTATGCAAATAAACTTTCTTTCGTTTGGAAAATAGTGGAAACGATGAGAAATCGATGTTATTGACCACCGTGCTAGAGCAAGCTCATTCAAAAGTTCTCATATAATTTCTCATCATATCAATCAACTTCTATAAAGATTCGCTCAGGAAGAATGACTGGATATCGGAAATAAAGGAAAAATGTTGCAGTTCACTGTGACGATCGACGTTTTCTTAGCCGATGCAATGAAGAAACTGCTGACATAACTCGATAGGCGAATCTTCATAACGACCTGAGGAAAATTTTCAATTTTTAGGCTTCATTTTTTGTGATGCCGGCAGTCGATAATGTTGGCGGAAAAATTTATATTGATTCATCTTTTTATTTTCGTTGTTTTATAGATAAGTGAGCAAATGATTACTGTGCAGTTTTTTTTGAATGTCCAGGAAACGGTCTCAGTTAAGTAACCGGTCTTGCTTCTAAACCTCTATATAAGTCATCCCAACCGTACAGCGCCATCATCACTTGGCACTCTAAAACATCCATATATGGCAGCTCCAACTACTAGATGAAGCTGTTCTTCATTATCCAGTAGTGCTGAAGACGTTCTAGGAGGATAGTGCACTGTGCTTTTTCCTATGGACGTATGAACGGGAAGTCTGTGAGCGACATATTCATTTAAATCTGACTCTGAAAGAGTTATGAGAAATTTCTACGAAGTATTTTCAAATTTTCATATTCTTATCCATTTGATATAGCTGCTTCCTCCACCATCAGACTCCATTTCTGATCATTATTATTGGCAACTTTTCTCATGATAATCAGCATCTCAGTGTATCTTCCAAAAATCCTTGCAATTCGATCATTATAGCAATTTCGAAAGTGCCTAAGAAGTGTAGGACACGGAAAAAAAAAGACTGAATTATTTTCTCTAGAAAATGTAATTTCCTGCTGTAGTTAACCCTTCATAGTATATAACCGAATGGGCAGAATGCTGTTAAATATGTCAGTTATTATGACAATATACACTCAGTATTATTAATATTAATTCTTTCCATCATTTTCAAAGGGTCACATTTAGCCATAAACGATTTATTACTTGTTTTACGAGGTTAAGAAATTTCGAACTGCGCATCTTCGTAACATTCATATATGACTGTTTAGGTTGACTGCAGTTAGCACCTTCGATTCCTTTCCGCGATTACGACTTATTTGTGATTTATTTATTGCCTAATTTGTTGCTTTGGTAGTGTTTTTTTTCAAATGTCCAACGACTGGGACGAACTGGATGAATTGCCAGTCTTATCTGTCAAGTTCACCGCCAGTGTGGCCACCTATCTGATAAACACCACAGTAGAATGGAACACTCCAACCACCGCACCACTTAAGACATCGTTAAAGAGATCAAGTTTAGTGCCGAACACAATGCATTCAAGTGCACATTCTTTTTTGAGTGGTTTATGGATGTAGCAGCGAAAAGAAGCACTTTTTGTACCTCATTCCTCGTTTCATTTGAAGGGTGCTCGAAAACTTTAGCAGTACTGTCTGCTTTAGCGATGGCTGAAGACGATCCAAAGGCGTGTCTTGTCGAGGCAGAAAGCATGAAGAGGCTCGCCTTCTTCGGCGTCGCCGTATCAACAGTGGCTACGTTGGTTGCCATCGTTTGTGTGCCAATGCTCTGCACCTACATGCAGAATGTGCAGTCGAATCTGCAAGACGAGATCACTTTTTGTCGAACTCGTGCAGTCTCTCTTCGTGGAGAGTATGCAAAGGTAGAAGTTGTCATCATTGAAGTCCTACTCTAGAGGCAGAGTTTATTATTAGGAACACTGAATGAAATTCGTTAATTGATTCTCGTTGAGTGTTGATGAAATGTGATAACAACTTGAGAACTGGTTATTACTTTTGTTTTTTTCGTTTTTCTTTCAGGAAATCGCAACGACTGCGCAAATATCATTTTTCTTCCTCAGACTGAGGCCTTATTGCTTTGGGTGAAAGCACGCTCATATTTTTGCGTAGGTTGCTGGAGATGCTTGTAGCACGTGCAAAATTTTCAAACATCATCAACGCGCTTCCGATGATAGATATTTTCAGTTGGAACAATCTCGCGTCGCACTCAAAACAGAAAGAGAAAAGCGCCAGGCGGTGCACGAATGCTGCAGCTGCGGCATTGGTCCAGCTGGACCACCGGGTCCACCGGGACCTGATGGAGCAGACGGTCGCGACGGCAAGCCAGGAAAGCCTGGACCAAACGGTCGTGACGCTGAAGAGCGTGAAAGAGTAAGTGTTTCACATTGGAAAGCAAATGGGTTGATGTGCTCAACAGAAACTTCTCAACTTGCGAAATATTGAAAAAGATCTGATTTGGAGAAACTGTGTGAAAAACTTAAAAATTGCAATTTTTAGCAGGATTTTTCATGTGAAGATGGACAGTGATTTTACAGCCAACAGAGAAGGACTGGTGCTTCAACTGCCCTCCTGGACCACCAGGACCAATGGGACGACCAGGCCCACGGGGACCTCGTGGACCGCAAGGACTCAAAGGTCCTGACGGTCCGATGGGACCTCCAGGACCACCTGGAAGACCAGGCCCAGTTGGACCAAAAGGCCCTCCGGGATCCCAAGGACCTGCTGGCGAACCAGGCAAGCCCGGTGTGCAACGTGAGGTAACGAAATTTTTAATCGTTGTTGGTTGCAGTGGCTATTTTCAACTTCATCATTGCTCAAAAAATCTCCATAACTTTTCCGTCTGAATTTTCCGACTTCCCCTTTCATCACATTTTTATAGAAACCTGTGTCGGAAAAATATCGGTGTCTCATTTCATTGATCATTTAGCTCCCTGGACCACCAGGACCAATGGGACCTCCTGGAGAGATGGGACCTCCAGGCGAGAAAGGACCCGATGGACGTAACGGGATGCCAGGCCGCAAGGGTCCGCGTGGTCCTCCGGGCGAAAATGGCAAAGACGGAGTTAATGGACAGGATGGTCGGAACGGCGAACAAGGAGAGGCTGGCCCAACAGGTCCAAGAGGAAGTTGCGACCACTGCCCGCCACCCAGAACTGCGCCTGGATATTAAATACATATTTGAGCGTGAGGCGCAATTCAGACCGCCTGAAGATCACTGGCTTAGACATCCGTCACATTTGCCGATGTTTTCCGGTTCATTACATAAACTTATTCAACCTACTCACTCCTTTTTAGTATCATATTCAGCAATGTCTTTAACAGCCCGCCATTGCCCATTGCTATTACAGTGTGTTCACTTTTTCAGAAGGCAAAATAAAAATTTTCGCTGCATTTTCGAAACTCCTTCTCTTGCATCATCGACTTCAGTTCTACAATTGACCGTTTAATTTCTAAACTTATTGTGAGGATAATAAGGAAAAAAATCGACTTTTTCTCATGTGAGGCAACTTATTTTGTTCGCGAATAATTAATATACATTAGTGTTGCGTCATCCTAGAGCGATCGACAAAAATATATTCCTTACTATTGTCGTTGGAAGTATTGCATATTTCAGTCAACAGTAATCGGTGCAGTTCATTGATGCTGAATTCGGCTAACAGTAGCGGATTCGGTAAACTCATTTGGCTGATTCGATCGAGAGTTCAAGATCTCCACAGTTTTTTTCGCTCGTCCAACCTAAACGGTTGTAATAATAGCATAAACTTTTCAGTATAACTAACCGCTCCGAAAATTCGTTAAAGCAATTTCGATAATTTAAGATGCTAAACAAATTTCGTGACGGTAGCTCTAGTGGCTTCAGATTTGAAACTGCCGGAGAGACCGGCAGGAATGTAAGTAGTCAAGTGATAAAAAATTCATACATACCCCTACAAATTTGTAGTCGTGCGTGCAGACTAAATGGTTCTACTATGCAGCAATAAAGTCGGCAGAAAAGCGCATATGCTTAGTGTTTTCAAAGCATTCACGACAGCACTTACTGACTATGTTTGACGGTCATTACCGGTCAAAATGCAACCAAATTCTTTTAATTTTTCATTGTGCAAGTTATGAGAAACTGAGAAAAAAAGAGATTCCTCTCTCGTCTCTCAGTCATCAGATTCCCTAAAAACTTCGAATGATTTCTTTCAAATTTTGGACCTTTCCCATTCAGTGCTGTCAATCGACTGTGCTTATATGTGAAAACTCTTCGAAGTTTCAAAGCATTTCAAGTTTCTTTAAATCTGAAGAAAAAGACAAACGCTCAGAACTAAAAATAGTTACATTTGGAGCTTCTCTGGAAAAGAAAAAACACGTCATTTTCATAGGAAGTTTTCGAAGAATTCCTTGAAAAATTGACTGTTCATGAAATGCGACTCGGTAAGGATATTGTATAAATTCCATTTTGTAGAGAATTAAGATCACTCTCCAGTGTAATGCCTCACAAAATAGTGAAACTCATTAACTTAATGAACAATAATAATTAGGGAAATAATACAATAGCACACATTTCTGAGCAATTAACATCGCCGCCAATTTACACGAGAAAAATCATGTGCACATCATAATCGTCACACAGGGAGGAATCAACGTCGTGATCAACGCAGCTACGACCATGAGAACTTTGCTATACAAGGTGAGAACCATAAGAATTACAGAGACCATAAGAACGCACTTAATCAAGACAGACCATCATCTGTTAACGGCAACCTGTGATTAATGCATTTCACAGCGGTCGTATCGCTCGACTATTAAACGACCGCTCTCCAGCTACAGCGCTCGATGCACAATAGCACGAATTTCGAAAGTGCATGAGACCCTTTGCAAAAAGAGATTTTAAAATTAGCAGATTCCTTCATCTTAATCAATTTTGTGGCCTGTACATGGAGCGATATTGGCTAATGCAAAAAGTATTCGATGCGAAATGTGCATATGTGTTTTGTAGCTCAACCGAGTCTCTCTTCTATAAATCGCTTAGTTCGAAAGGTTTTATCACCAACCAATTTTGAAGGTCGTAACCTCAGTAGCCATATGCATACAGCAGTCTTTGCAGCAAAATTTCAACGATCAAGCTGAGACTATGACGCTCAACCGAACAAGAAATGGTGATCATTGCAGCCAAGTGACTTGTCATTCTGGCACCAATTTAAATACACATAAGCGGCAAAAAGTGGAGGACAAACACGTAAATGAAATAATATTTATTCCATTCTTGACGTTCACTGCATTAGACCTCATTATAGAACATTCATTCGCATGCAAGTGAAATCTAATGATTGCAGAAGTCGTAGATAATGCAACAATGAACAGTACGAAGCGACTAATCTGAAACTTAAAAGATGGCCCCTCTTGCAAAAAAAAGCAGATTTGTCATAAATGTTTTCAACGGCTTCAAAGAGCATTTTTCTTTTGTGATAAAAGCTTCTGAACTTGACTATAGCCTTCGCCTATTCTAAGCATAAAACTTGCATTTCTTCTACACTTTTCCATAAAATTTCAGTAGCAGTTCTGGCCCTTTCTCTTCGTAGCACCCACCCATCGATCTATTCGTGCACTGCACTTTTCTAAAAGCTTCTAGTGAATCTTCGTGATTTGTGATGATGCAGTGTGCGCACGGCAAAGTTTATGAACAAACGAAAGGTCATTCGAAATTCGCAAGCCATATTTATTTCTCTCAAAACCTCCATGGTACCAAACCTTACCACCGTGTTATAGTCCCCACACATTTTTGCCCTATTTCAGCCGTAGTTTCATCTTTGTTGCTGTTATGTGGATTTTTAGCTTACCATCTCTTAATTTCACTGCAAGTGGGGAAACACTCATTGATTTAGTGAACGAATATCTGCATTATATAAGAATAAATAGAAATATTAAGATGAGTTCAAAAACAAATTAAAAATCACAAAAAGACAAGGAATGATGAGTTTTTGTTTAAGATATGGAGCAGCAGTTATTTACACCGTTAAAGTTGTTTTCAGATTTTCCGAAAACATCTCAAAAAGCATATTTTCTTTCAGTAAGTTCACATGATCTTGGTAATCTAAGACTTAATTGGCGGTCCCAAATGCTCTTCATTATCCATCTGCGCACCTTTGACTTTCCACCCTATATAGCGCGCTGCTCAAATATACAACTAAAATCATGATATTTTGTCAAATATTGCTTAAACAAACGCATTTTTCAAAACAGTTTTGAAATATCGGATACAGAGGAAAACAGCACACGAATGATAAAAATATCTCTTCGTTTTCTGACGACCAATTCGTTGATGAAATTGATATGCATCCCACTGTTCAGCATTGGCTAACCATGCTCGTCAAGTTTGTGTTCGTAGTAGCCGTTGTATCCTTTAGAGCTTGCGTAGTTGTAGCACCAGTTGTGGCGGCGAGCGTTGTATTGCTGCCTACCGTTAGTGATGTGCCACTCGTTAACGAGCCTACATAACGTTATGAATGATAAAACTGTGAATGATTTCAACGAACCACGAAAATCTTTAACCGCACAACAGAATGCAATGAAATAATCCAGTAATAATCTTTAAGTGGTTAGAAAACAAAGGAGGTTATCTATTTGCGAAGTTTAATTGCAGTCGGAACATTTCAAGCGTGAATTATATGCTCATGAGGCATAATCTAGTCTTAGGAGGATTCGCGATTTGTGCACGGACTAACGAAACAACACAAATGACCACTATGAGGCATATTTTCGAATACAAAAACGTCAAAAAAAGTAAAGTTGCTCTTTTTTTTTACAACGAAGGGATCTTTTAGGTGTCAACGATACGACAGCAATCATTACTTAGATTTGCAAGGAGAATATTTGAATATATTCCAAAATCGTGCATATATTAATGAGCATTATAAGAGTGAAGAATGGTCCCTTTTCGTGGTGAAGGAAAAAATCATCTTCATATATCCCTATAGCTTCTGGATGAAAACAAAACGAAGATACTCGGCTATTTTGCTCCTTCTTGGAGAATAAACGTTTCAGAGAAATGAACAACCGCAATAAAAAGTGCGCATCTTAAGCGAAATATTTCTCTGCACAAAGCAAATAACTCACTCTATTTATTATGTTTTTTCAAATTTCGAAGTTTTTTGATATAATGCTTTCCAGTGAGCTTGACTCGAATATTAATAAATTGAGATATTCACTTAATCAACGTAAACAATGGAGAAAATGTCTCTTTAAAATAAAAAAAAGGCGAAAGAGAGGAACCTTCAGGTATTGAGGTGTCGTTTAATTGAGTTATTTCGATTTCTCGTGATGCCAGTCGCTGAAAGAGAACAACATTTACCGATTTTAATTTTTCGTTGAATTGCTATCGAGAACATGACATTTCCGCCGATGAAAAGCCTAACTAATGAAATTGTCTCTTAATGTCTTCGCCTAATCGACGCACCGTCACTAAACTAGTTCGATGATCGTCTGAATCATGCTACCACCACTGATGACTTCCCAGACGCAATTTTTATCAACCGTTGAGAACTAGTGTCGAGCATCTTCCATTGCAGAAATATATTAAAGGTACATCAAAGCAATTGTGAAGTGAACGTAAGAAGCAGTCAGTGGTGGAATGCGTGAAATCATCATATAGTACTCATAAAAAGCTCTTCTTAGCAAATATTGCTCCTCCAATCAAATGGTTGATGGCGACGCAAATCTAAAGCCGGTGGCGCACAAAAACCATATAAGAGGTGGGAGCTAAAACTCTCCACAGGTCACTACTACGCAACCCAGGGCACTTTAACATGATATCAATGCATTTTCCGATCATCCTCCAAAACCTATCAGTTGCACCGTTCCTTTTTTCTGAAGCACAAACCACTATTTTACAGCTTGGTGATATCAGAAATTAGACCACTCACCGGTGCGATAATGAATATTACTAAGAATAGACCTATTAATCCTTCACCGAGTGCTAAATCAGATATCAAATACTCATAATAGAGAAAAATAACCTAGAAAATTGAATTTACCAAGGTTGGATACAATTTAAGTGAAGTGAACTTTAAGAAGAGAACTCATGCTCATTTCTTAACAGTTTAATCACTTCATCTGGCTGTAGCCCGTTTTAGAAGAGCGAACTACGTATAAGGAAATTCCTGCAAGTAATATTTTGCAATGACCCATAAGATTCCACGCTACACATCTCTCTGCTCAATTTACACGACGCAAATTCATAAACGAAATCTTTTGTTCGACACTAAAACAATTTGCTGCCTATAATTCTGGACCGATGAAATCAAACCAAAAACAAACGAATAAATGAAGAAATAACTTACTTTATTAGTTGGACCTCTGAATAGAAATGTAATATGTTTTCGATACATAATGCAGTAAAGAATAAGCAGAACACCGATGACGATAGTGAAGACGAGTGAAACAGCGAATGCGATTGTCCACGTTTGTGAGCATTCCATCTGCTCTTGCTTCCTTTTTATGCTCTCCATTAATCCTGCACTCACGAGCAACCGTTCATTTACTATCAATCACAACGAAATGATAAAGCAAAATCGCCAACAAATGAGATAACGAAAATTAGAATGAAATATTGAAATCGGAATTCAATTTGCATATTCACATTTGAAGTATGTAAATTTTCGTTTGTGATAGCCGTGTATAGATCCAATGCAAGGTTTATTTTCATTGAATAATGCCTAATCTTCACAAATAGTAAGTAATAATTTCTTCGCAGTAACTGCGTCCATACAAATTTCACTTCGTATCAATGAAATATAGCGCTGAAATGAGCTCCTGCGTTAGGCGATCGAAAATCCCCTTCATTAAACATGAAAGAGTAACTAGAGTAGCACAAAAAACATTTACTCTGCCAGAATTCTAACGCTCATTTAGCAATCCTCTTGCAAAATGCACTAAAATGCAATCACATCCACACAGAACTGTCTATGCATTTCGCTTAATCTATAGGGGACTTTCAGCTTAAAAAATGAACTAGGACACACATTTTGATAAATAGCGTTCACCGTAATCCTCTAAATTGAGTCTAGCTTCACTTTGTTGGCAGTTTGTTCTCTGTGACTTCAGTGTTGGAAGTTGTTGCCGAATTCAGGAATTCCTTTTCAAATCTGTTCTTTCCAAATGTTGCGCGAGTCAAATGTCTGCTTGATCGGCACGGAATGCACTCAAGGAATTTTCCCAATAGACAGTCTAAGGGAAAAACTTATTCTCTAAGAGATCTGATCGAGTTTCGTTTGTACTATTTAACAACTTTGTCCTTATTTGTAATGGTTCATCCATTACTAAGTAGCGCTAAATTTTTAACTTAACAACGAATGATATACGTACACTGAAGAGATTCTCGGAGACATCTTTTATGAGAGTGAGAAGGGAAGTAATCTGAGGATGTTTCCTTGAGGGAAATCAGTGGCAAATTTCACGGTTGGATGGTAACGCTTCTCCAAACTTGACCACAAAAGAATGATTCAAGAGAAATGGTAACATTTTAGGGCTTATATCAAACAACCGGAAACACTGCAAAAATTTTAATTATATCGAAAAAATTTCCTATGATACGCAAAGCCGAATGATTTGCACAGCCAGTGTACACTATGTCAGTTAGAATTTTATAACGGAGTACAATTATATCCATCCGCTTATGGCTTCCGAATCTTGGCGATGATGAGATAAACGCCAGCCGACGCTACTATTGACGAATGCCGCCCGAAATTCCTTTCTTGCACTCTCTGCGATTATTGTCTGTGGGCAAGAACGGCGTCTCAGCCCTTTGATAGCTAGCAAAAGTTCATGACGTAGCAGACGCTTTCAAATAAAGGAGATTGGACTAGGACCCCAAATTACACGAAAGCAGCTGCAGCGGAGAAAGATTCTTTCTTCGCTCCCTTCATGGTCCATTCATTCGTGTGGCATTTACATCGACTTACCACTTGTTCACTCGTCACTAATCGACAGCACACGAGGAGCGTGGTGGAAGATTACGTGCTCTATTTCCCATCTTGTCAAGGTTACGATTACTGTAATACTTTCTCATCACTTGTAACCATGAGGACAAAATTAGGGAAAGCGAAGATGCATTGAGGCGCAACAAAACAAGTAAGCATTCAGATAAAAATTCACATTTCCAGTTAGATATTCCTTCTCTCTGATTCTCACAGACATTGCTTTAAGCGCCTTCAGCTGCACTTGGAAACCGAACACGCATAAAGGCATATTGTGCAGTTTTAATCTAAATTTACATGTTAGGGGATAATTCGATATACCACATTTTACAGCGATTTCTATAGTCTTGCAAAGTGATGTTAACTTATCAACTGATGAAGCTCAATAATCTAGATGAACACATTTTTAACAGACAGTGATTACGGCGCTTTCTTTCGATGAAGAACTAAGAAACACGCCATGATTGACCCATCTCATCAGGCTACACTTACACTGAGATAAGATTGTGGTGATCAGAGTTGAACGAATAATTCTGTACGTCTACTTGCGCTCCTCAATGTGAGAAGTTTATTGCGGATTGATTTCGTCTTTTGCATGTCTTTTTGTGCTCAATTTTCATGCAGCTTTAGACTTCAACGTTTAATTTTACTCAGAATTCATCTCTTACTATCGGCTGCTATACAAAAAAAAATCCAAAAGCTTTCCTATGTATCTTCTTTATGAGAAACAATTTCAATCATGTTCGTCGACATCACTGTTAACAGAGAGAATGTGCGTTCAGATAACACTGAACAAATGGACTTCAGCTGCATTTATATGGCATAGAATGCCAATATATGTGTAAAAAAAATATATGTATATAATTTATTCGGCATAAGAAATCACAAAACTGATCGAATATAGTTGTTCACAACAATTCGATAGTCCCAATAACCCTATGTGCAAAAGCTTAGCATACTGCACATTTTTTCACTCGTTATTTCATTTTTCATAGAGTTCTTGAGGCGTTTTCTCATTTGCTGGAGATCTATGTCTGTCGCTTCACATTTCAAGCCATAAGAATGAAACTGATCGCATATACTGCCGAATAATTTCTGAAATTAGGTGGTGAAAAAATGAAATGCTTTTAATAATCTTTTGAAAAATTTATAGGGAATAACGTAAAAGATGAAGCGCCGGGGCGACTTCTACACATTTCAAATCCACAACTGATGAGTTCGAGAAAAAGTAAGAATAAATAAATAAGTAAATTATCCTTTCACTGTTTCGTAAAACTGCAATTTCTTATTTTGAGCTACCAAAGAAAACCTGAAATTATCAATGAACAGCGTTGAGAATTTTCATCATTTGCTTTCATCTCTATCATGATAGGCGTACGACAGAAATACAAGATAAGATATCAGTTCACAGCTACGGTCTAAGAGAACAAAATCGGCTATTATGTAAACAGCCGACACAATTGTGCACCCTTTTCCTCCCTTTTTAAATGTTCCAAATGGAAATACGAACTTTTGCAGGTGTTTAGCTCTTACTGGCAATGCCACTAAAAAAGCGAAGAACTTGGAGATAAAATGATCTATTTATTCTGAGAAAGTAACGATTCTTCAGAATAAAATGTACATCATAGTATCTACACCATTAAAAACTGAGCTATTCAAATAGCCCACATATTCCTAAAGAACATGCTCTGCGCTTGATCTCTGAATGCCTCAACTTTTACACTTTCTTGGATCAAGGCTTTCAAAAAACAAGAGAGTGGATCTAGGATATACGGCCAGAATCCTTTTTACCCCGATACCATCCTAGCAAAGGAATTAAATCTAACATCCACTTGGCTTTCAACTGCTTCGTCGATTGCTTTCGCGTTCAACGCCATCATTTCCTTCACTAGAGCATTACATTTTTGGCATGCTTTAGTTGAAGAAATTTGCACCGGAAGTGCTAGGCTGTGAGCGGCGATTGCAGCCAACAAAATTGTAGTTCTCATTTTCTACTTTTTCTGCAATTCAACGAATCTCTCTTATTATAAAACAGTAATACGAGCGCAGTGTAGTATTCTTATGAAAATGAGGATGACGGCGATAACATTACTATAGGACCACATTTCAAGCCTTTATTTGTTGCTTTCCCTCGCTATTCGAAAAGAGCTGATCGGAAATTTACTCGATGTTGACATGACGCACCACTGAGCAACATTTTCTAATATCTTCTATTATCGTACCCTTCGAATAGTACATAACGAACAACACTGTATAGAAAGTACTCTGGAAATATTGTACGTCTTCAAAAGATAATTTAGAAAAGACCAGATCGTTGAGGAATGAAGGATTGCAATGAGTCATTGACGATTTTCATCCAGGTGCTAACTGTTAAGTAAGCTTACGCGCAAATTATCCCCTCTGACACGTTATTTGTTAGCCAGCCGTTGAACGTAATTATTAACAGATACAATGCTGCTACTGGGAATATCGACTATAATTCTTTGAGACGAACTTCATCCTTTTTCTCTAACTGCATATAAGGAAAAAAACAGCAACAAGTCAGTCGCGATAAGTGAATGGACCACTCACCGACGTTGAAAAGACAAATGGAGCGGAGTGAAAACAAAACTATTATTGCTCTGGCGAAGTATAAAAATCTTGTTTGATATGATTTTGCAGGACGCTTTTTTCGCAGTAATTTGCATAGCGAACGAGACAATTCCCCATCGAAGAGGAAACAAGCAGGAAAGACCGATTGGAAAGTACTGGAATTTTTTAAGCGTTCTCTTGCACTCGCTTATTCGGTCAATAATTTTCACTGATGACCAACAAATGAGATAGATATAAAACTATGAGAACAAAGCCTCAACGTGCTACAACTATGACGGGTCTTAAACAAAAACTCAATTCATCAAGTGGTCACTTCATCTCCAACTTCCTTGTCGTTTTATGGGCATCGCTATTAGGAGACAGGCGCCACCGAAAGCTTGTATTTCCATTTGGAAATTTTAGAAAACGAGAAGAAGGATATGAGCATAGGCGCACAGTTGCGGCCAGGGATATTTCCATCTTGGTCGTTTGTTTTCTCTTAGGTTAAGGCAGTGAATTGATGTATCGTTCTGATTCTCGCGCAACAGTCCATGTCAGCCTTTTATCAAAATTTAGGAGAATCTGTTCGAGGAAATTCCTGGGTGCTTCTCAGTTCACCGATAAATTCAATCGCCTTAGGCAGTGGAAAATATTGTGCAAAAATTGAAATTTTAAAAAATATCGAAGGCATTATTTCAAAAGGTATAGATTTCAAATGCATAGAAGTAACACTAGCACTTCATCTCGTAGATTTATTTTCTAGGAATTTTTGCAAAGATTGTTGGATTGATTTCATTTCTTTTTTCTTCAACTTTCAGAGACTGGTGAGAAAACTATGCGCTATAGTTCGAGCATTTGGGATGAAATGTGAAATGGTGGGCACAGATATCGGCAAATGAGAAATCGCGTCGCGAACTTAGCTGAAAGCTGAAGTAATGAACGAAAGAGTGTATAATATACTAATTTTTCCCTACAGGATTAACGGGCTATCGAACTGTTGTGAATTAGAATGGCAAATCGACTGCGTAAGTGGGTTGTCGAATAAATTTTAGTTTTCGCACACAATTTTTGCATTGTATACACTATAAATCTTAATAAAGCCGAATCATTTAGTGTTTTCTGCATATACACTCTTTCTTTTGAAAGCAGTGGCCAACGGTGTGTTGCACAGAACTTCCCACTTCGAATCATGTTGCCTAAGAACGCTCTAAAAAAGCCGCATGAACTGCTGGCGCTTAGTAGGATTTGAAACTGCCAAGCGCAAATTTCTGTTCTCAAAAAGACTGATTCCGCGTCGTTTGTCGGGTTTATAGCTCATGTATTTGCAATAGTTGAGTTTACAGCTCCGGAGTGAATTATTTCATTTCACTCTCTATTGTTCTAGGTGCTTGTGCATTTGATTATTGAATCCTTCAACCGTTTAGAGAGATCATCAAATTTTTTTAGCATTTTCTTGTGGTAATGCGTTAACCATGTACGGGCAACGCTTGAGGCAACCTTTTATTCATTTTTTTCTTAAAGTGAGTCGAATATTTATTCTAAGAAATTGGAGAATTTGGTGCACACATCGTTGATATCCTTTGAAACAAACATTCATTTCTAATTTTATCTGCATATCATTCGCCTTCATCCAATTAAGTTTCCTAGGATTCCGATAAATGTGATACAGTAGAATCCGATGTGATGTAATAATTTCTGGGAAAAATACAAATTTATGGTGATAATAAAAATTGAAACTAATTTCTGCTCAGAACTCCAATTATTACGAGAAGTCCCGCTCTCCCTCCCCCTCCCCTCCCTCCGCCACAAGAAATAATAGGAATTAGCTATCGCAAAATTTTACCGGCTGCCTTTGCATTAATTCTGTTGCTAGGCAGTTCGTGTATAAATCGAATGCAAGTCATAATACGCAGTGCTTACTAGAACAGAACTGCTCCGCGTCGAACAGAGTTGCGAGGAATTTTCAACAATAGGTTCTGGATAAATCCCTTTGTCGTTTATTTCAAATCATTTCGTATTACAAGAGTGCTCAGCAGTTTCTGCAACTAGAAATTATTTGACCTATTTTGAGCGGGTTATGCGTATTTTGTGGTAATATTGTGATGATCAGCAGTGAAGAGTTTCCATGCATGTTTAAACTTCAACGTTCAATTTTGTGCAGAGTTCATCATATATCGCCGGTTACCGAAAAGTGTTCCAAATGCTATTTTTCGAAACAATTTTTTGCCTTCTTCAAGAAACGACTTTCTCAAGTCGTTCGGCATTACTCTTACGGGGAGTCATAATCTGTTGAGAAAACAGTAAGCAGTTAGGTATTGTTTCCATTTATAGTGTACACGATGAAAGTATAAATGCATAAACAATAATTTAAATAACGCAGCTCGTGTAGATAATTATTCACTATCCTGTGTGCAAAAATTCAGCATGTTACACACATTTTCACCTCGCAGTTCGGCTTTCAATGCATTCATGGTGTTGCGCCTCAGATCCGCGATCGTTGACTTCATCACTTCACAAGTGAGCTTATATATTATATTCTTGTTGCATATATTTCTCAACACGCTCTGAAAATTTCAAAGAAAGGAAACATGAAATGACCAAAATTTTGATCTTCAGGAATCTTTAATTTTCGAACAATAGTCAATGGGATGAAGTGCTAGAACGATGTCTACCTTTCCAAATCTACACCTTTTTCATAAGCTTTCTGATGCTTCCTATAACTTTCCATTTTTTTACATAACACTTTCAACTGCTGAAGAAAGGCTGAACTTATTGGTGAACTGGAAAGCATTTAGGAATTTTCTCAAGTATATTCTTCCATATTGTAAGTTATTATATAGACTAGTGCGTGTTCGCTTGTTCATGCGACTCACTTTCCCACATCTCCGGCGAAGCGTTTTGCAATGAGCCGAATTGACGTTCATAGGATAAATTAAGGATAAATCGAGACGTGACATAGGAGAAATCAGGGAAGCGCACAATAACGCACGGACTGTGGCGCCACATCCTCTTATCTTTTCTCACAGACCGCGTCACTCACTAAGGCTCAGAAAGACAGCAGACGAAGTAATACGTAATAGGCTTGCTCCGAAAGACAGGAGACGGAGATATCGATGATGCACTCGTGCATTCGGCGCTACAATGGGAGAGGAAAATGAAGTGGATAACAGATTCGTGCTTCGGAACGTCAAGACGACAAAATGGACGTCACTCGGACAGCAACTGATGCACAGCGGGATTGTCACGCTCTTGAACCCCCGTGCTTTCTTCTGCATGCAGTTGGGATTACGGAAGTGAAAAAAATCGTTCCTGTGACTCTCTGACATTTTGTTTCTATTTAGTCCCACAGCGCTGTTCCCAAAAAATTGCGGGAAAGCTGACCCTCTACACGTTATGAATCCTTCTAAAGGATTTGCCTGGCGCATCGAATGGCAGAGTGGCAGACATCTTATATGAGGACGTAAACACTGTCCTAAGAAAGAGAGAAGAAAGAACCCCTATAAATTAGTTAGGAAAAATAGGATGAAGAGAAAAATAGCGAAAATCTGCGCAAGTGCGAAGCGTATTTCACGGTGCTTTTATCGTGGTGTGGCTGTCGTTATGGAAAAAAGTAATTCTCCATTATATTACACTAATAATTTAATCGCAATTTTTATCTGAGCATCCCTCTATACGCGTAGTCACTATGTTCTCACTATTACAGCGAAAGTCCTGAAAAATAGTTTTAAATGAAGAAATTGCAATAGTGGAACACTCAGCGGTGTTGAATCACTAAAGCTGCTCTTTCGACCCCCTTGCTGATATCACTCAACCATCTCCATCGTTGCGTCATAGATTCTCAGTAACGATGACATATTCAAGCGAATGTCTACTTCTGTCGCAGTTAGCAACTGTTTTCACGCACAAACACTTATTACTCAATATTTTGCGGTTAAAGATCTATCCAACAAAGAGGCAGAAATACGCATGTCCGTCATCAGCTCCTCGAGTTCTGTCGTTTGATATGTAAATAATGGAAATCAGAGACAAAAAACATTCTTCTAAATTCCTCTATGCTATTTTCTCAGAATCGAAGACGTACAATTTTTCGGAATTTTTTTTCTCGACCCATGTTGAACCTAGGCAGGTATAACATATAACATTGGAGAGACCTCGGTAAGCATATCACAAATCAACAGACCGTCTACAGCAATATAAATACCAGTCAAGAACGAATACTCCGAAAATCGCAAAAATCAAAATTCCATGAATTCTGACCGAAGGAATTGGTATTCAACTTTTCTTCTTCATTGAAATAGTTTATATGACATTCCACAGCGAGAAAACAGTTTTGATCGCCTTCATTTTGGTACTATTTTGGTCAGCCTTTATATTTAGGTCTAGTCCTACCTAACCTCATATTTTGACCTATCCTGTTTTTGGTCTGGCTTCCCTTTGATCTGCATTATTTTGAACTATCTTCATTTGGTTTTATCAGGCAAGAAAAAATGTCCTCGGAGTGGGCCACGTTATAAAACGAAAACAAAGTTCTCTCAAAACTGGAATTCTGAAGAAAAATAGTGGTACCTAACAAGTGGAAAAAATGTTTCAAATTTTTCCAAGTTCTCGTTTACGGGTTTTGCTGAGCAACGAACACTGAATGGTATTGTCATTTTTTCCTTCATTACTATTCATATAATGAAATTAAGTCTAACATCGATTTTTCGATCAGCCACTCGATCGACTGTCTTTCTGTTCAAGATAATGACTTCGTCGATGAGGTCAGTACATTCAGTGCATGCTTTAGGTGATGAAATTTTCAGCGGAATTGCCATGCACTGTGCGACGATTGCGACGAATAAAGTTATAGCTTTCATTTCTTTATTCTCTGAAGTAGGCAAATTTTTCTGACTATATGACACAAGCCCAATGCAGAATTTTCCAGAGACTGTCGACGATGAGACCTCGAAAAAGATATTTCCTATTTTTTCGCTGCTGCTTTTTTCGTTCTATCCGTAAAAGGGCTAAGCTGTGGTTTACAGGACTCATGTGTGACTGAAATATTGCGCAAGATTTGTTGACTTCTCCTATCGGTGCATGCATAAGAAGTACGTGACCAACAACGCTGTCTAGCATTTAAAGCAAGAAATTTTGCACGACTTAAAAAGACAACTTAAAAATGAAGAGACGTTGAGCAATGGAGGATTGCAAAGAGTCATTACCGATTTTCATCGAGGTGCTAACTAAATGTCAACTAAGCTTCTACGTAAATTATCCTCTACGTCGAACATCCCGGTAGTGCATCATTTTCTGGCCAACGTTTGAACTTAATTATTAAAAGACGAAATAACACCATTGGGGAAACGGACTATATTTCGTTAAGGGGAACTTCATTTCCTTTGCTCTAGCTGCACATACAACAGAAACAACGAATCAGTCGCGCACAAGCCAATCGACCACTCACCAACGTTCAGAAGAAGAACAAGACCGAGTGGAAAAAGTTATGTTACTTTAATGAGAAATCAAAAACTTTTCTTGTATAATTTTGTATGATTTCATTTTTGTATAATGCGGAAACGAGATAATTTCCCAGCCAAGCCAAAACTAGTGGAGAAGAACATATATATATAAATGCGCTTTCAGTCGTATATTTCAGAATCCACTTAATCGTTGATTAAAACGGTCGTCTTGGAATTACCACTTTATAGGAGGATCGATCAGGATAGCGAGTTTTATATGAGCAGCAATAAATTTATGGTGCAAAATTGCAATCCTGTACAGAAGGTTACATACTTTCATATGCGAATGAATTTACTCACATTTCAAACCGATCGGTAGCGGGAAAACGACCATTCGTGGCTTTCTGGGTGTTTTAAGGCTGATCGAAATATGGATGTAATGTCTTGCTTATCGATCATTTATTGGTACGTAGAAAGTCAGCTAGTGACATAATGGATCTGCAAAAGCGTAGATCTTGTCCTACCTTCTAATATGCAACTTCGTTGTTCTGAAAATTAGCTGCGATCACATCGCCGGTAATACTGTCTTGAATAGCTTCCACTGAGACCACATTCATAGAAGAAACTACATTGCAAAGGATATTGGTGAATCACACAATTTTCGTAACGATTCAATTATTGCATTCACCCATTCGAATTCTGCGAATCCAACGATTTGATTTCTTGAAAACTCTTTTCAAACCTTTCATGATATTTATTTTCTATCCGATTACTTTACTCGTTTAGATTTTTCTTCCTGTTTGGGATGTTAAAAATTTGTGAGAATTCCTTGCCGTTCTCACTTACCTCAGTTTATTCATGAAATTTACTTTGCTTATGTAGCCTTAGCCTTATGTAGCCTCACAAATCTACTTATGCTTATGTAGCCTGCTTGTTCACTATGTTATTCACATATATTTCCACTGCTTGGCGCACTTTTTTTTGTAATCCTGAAAAGATGTTTCACCAATAAGTCATCGATACTCTCATACTCGTTGTGAAAAATTTGGCCTTTATGAATACCTCTCTTCGGCATATTTTCTGATAGTTCTTATGTGTGCATATTCTGACGTTGAGACATCACTAAATAAGTGGATGTTGAAAATGAGCGTGTCAAAATTGACCAATCAATCCCATTTGTAGACGTCTGTGGAGCAAATTAGAGTCCGAGTTGAGATGTAATGCCTAATGTACTATAGCTACAATCGTACCACTGAAACATTTTGAAGATCTGGACATATGTGAGGGAAGCCCTTCCTTCATCAACACTACTTTATCCACATGTAATGGATTTTCGATTTCTTATTATGTGTTTTCTTATCTGAAATAAAACATAGAATCATGGTCAGACGTCATGTTTCATTAATATACAGTGACTATTTATAGCCCGATGGATGAGTAGAAAAGCATAGGTGTTTCCAAATGTTGTTTTCTTTGACGAATATGAAACTTCTCGGTGATGCTTGATTATGATGGGGTTGAGGCGTCCCGCAAAGGTTTGTGGTTGAGGGTATTGTACGCACTTTGTCTCAAGCCAGTACTGCTTGGTATCAACTTCCATAACCGTTATCCCTTATAATTTTTGTACCTACGAACGAATCTCCAGTTAGAATCACGTCGTAGAGATTCATTGTCAACTAGTGCAAAAAATTTCTTTCTATCAAGATTCCTACGTTATACTTAGAAAGCAATTCTTCTTTCTCTGCAGTTCACAATTCACCCGTGAAAAGTGACTACTGGGATGATAGTCATAAAGTGAATAAATGAGTAAATAATCATATACTGAATGATAGCTTCCGCTCAAAATGATGCACATAGTGAGCATTGGGTTTCTTCCATGGCTTTTCTATATCTCAACTAGTTTTCGTAGTGCACATCTGTACAGATATCACAACAAGTAGATCACCTAGATCAAGGCAATAGTGAAAAGGCTATGGAAGGTTGCAGTGCCAATGTCGACTGTTCTAAATCGTTTTTTTTTTGTCTCGCTTCTTTCTCAAACACAATAGCTATCTGAGATGTATCTGTAGGACCTCATTGATCTTTCGTCGATTTCCTTCAGAGAATTTCCTTCAGAGAATAATCATTTATACAAGTGAACGATGATTGGTTGGTGATTTCTCAAAAAGTGCGATGCTAAGTAAACGATTTGCGAGGAATGCTTTATTACGTTTATGAGTGAGCTTTACTGCGATAGCTAGCACAACATGACAGTCGTACTGGCTTATTCGTAAACATCGTACGACCATCGACTGGTTGTTGTAAACAACTGTGTGGATGGAAATTTCTTGGGAACATTGGTGCAACACTGCCAAATGATCCTAAGCTTGAGACTAGTGGAAAGAAGTTCGAGCTTAGGATCACTCTCAAAGGAGTACTTAATATCCTGGGGCAGTTCTGGGCGGTGGGCAGTGGTCGCAGCTTCCTTTCGGTCCCTCTGGTCCAGCCTCTCCTTGCTCCCCATTAGGGCCATCTTGTCCATTGGTTCCCTCCTTGCCATTTTCGCCCGGAGGTCCGCGTGGACCCTTTCGTCCAGGGTTGCCATCGCGACCGTCGGGTCCTTTCTCGCCAGGAGGTCCCATCTCTCCTGGAGGTCCCATTGGTCCTGGGGGTCCAGGAACCTGCAAGATTTGTAACGATGAACGTTGTGGATAGTGAAATCTAAGAAAAAACTTATTTCCTCGAGAGGGATGAGAGCTGATCATAGAAGTTATAACTATGAAATATTTCAGCCGACAAGCCTATCCAAATCTTGAAGAAGGGCTCACCTCATGCTGAACACCTGGTCTTCCTGGTTCGCCTGCTGGTCCTTGTTCTCCGCGAGGTCCTTTTGGTCCAATTGGGCCTGGTCGTCCGACTGGTCCTGGAGGTCCCATTGGTCCATCGGGTCCTCTCTCTCCTGGTGGTCCACGAGGTCCTTTAGGTCCTGGTCGTCCTGGAGGTCCTGGTGGGCCTTCGGGACAGTTGAAGCACCAATCTTTCTCGGTTGGCTGAAACATTTGTAGCTAAAAGAAGGAACGGGTTCTGCAGAGCGGCCATGTATGCAGCCACGCTTCAAAATAGTTTTAATATTGTAGTTTTATTAATCAATATGCCCACTGATCGAAGCAGAAGATGAGACGTGCTTTCTAACTACTTCTAGTACATTTCGGACGCGTAGCACAAGACAGTTTCTCATTCTGCTCTTGAGGACGTGCGGCTAATACGTTATACAACGCAGAGCTTTTTTAACGAAGCCTATATGCACTAGTCTATTGATTATTGTGGTCTGGTAGAGAGCAACATACCTTCTGTCCTTCCTCAGCATCACGACCGTTAGGTCCGGGCTTTCCTGGCTTGCCATCGCGGCCGTCCTCGCCATCAGCACCTGGTGGGCCTGGTGGTCCAGCTGGGCCAATGCCACAGCTACAGCACTGATATGATGCCTGACGCTTTTCTCGCTCAACCTTGTTAACAGTGCGCGATTGCTCCAACTGCAATGGATCGTGGACTCCAATAGCAAATTCTTTCACTCCGAGGAACGAAGTCTTTTAAACGTCTTTAAAATTACGCACTGACAGTTTCAAATTACTTGTGTGCACTAAAACATTTTTATAAACGCAAGAAGGAGGTATTCAGTGGGCGAATTCGCTGTGTCTATACGAATATCGTTCTTTGTTTTCACATGTTTATTTCTGCTTCTTTGGGAGTACTTGATTTTTTTCCTTGCACTCTCGCAACAAGTGAGGGCACGTTGCTTGTAAACTGACTCGATGTGGAATCTGCGTAAGATTAGCTACAGCTGAAAGAGGAGGCTGAGGCATTTTTTGCCACGTTTCCTCTCCTCTTTTCTCCTATTTCAGAAACGAGTAAATGCAGTCTCATTGTGACCTTAACATTCACTTCCGCTTGATATGGAGCCAGATCGTCCATCAGCCGCCGAAGCGAGTAATCAGGACAATGCGCAAAGAGCCTTATGAATAGAAAGGTCGATGTGATTGCTTTCGATGCCTTGTTGTTTTCCGCAGTTTTCCTGCTCTTATAGCATTCACTTAGGTGATTGTTCAATTACCTTCGTGTATTCTCCGCGGAGTGACACAGCTCGAGTTCTGCAGAAACTGATCTCATCTAGCAGATTCGACTGCACGTTCTGCATATATGTGCAGAGCATTGGCACACAGATGATGGCAACCAATGTAGCTACGGTAGAAACGGCAACCCCACAGAAGGCAAGACGCTTCATACCCTCTGCTTCGATGAGGTATTGCTTTGGATCGTCCGAGTCGATCGCCATGCTGAAAACATCGAACGACTTTATTCTCTCTATTACGTTTTAATGGAATTTCGCAAAAGTAAATATATCATAAACCTCGTGCAGTCGCACTTATTGATTGAATTCGAACTATTTAACCTGTTCGAAGATATCCTTAACGGAGGACATCCGAGTCCGCTTAAGGTGGTATGGTGCTTACTTTGTGCATTTCACGGTGAATTCCTATCTCCATGTTTTTCGTCCATGACTTTCTACCCTCTTTCCAACATGTGGTTTGCCAAGCTTTCCATCTTATATCCTGCTTCAGAATGCAGATCTTGTGTCCACTGTGCAGGTTCCATGAAACATATGCGCACATTTACTACTTTTGATCAGCAGCAAATATTTATTGAAGTTTTGTTGCTCAAGTCTCATTCAATTTCGTCAAAATTGCTGCAAAATTTGTTGCTGCTATCGGCGTTTCTGCCGATAAGTGAATTGTTGAGGATGTACAAAGATTCGTATTTCCATGTCTTCAGTAAAATGGAATGTAGACGATATACAAGCTCCCAAGAGGCTTATAACCATGTAATATTGTTTATCAGACGATAGTGCGTTTGTCAGATTGGTCCATTCAAATGACCTTTTCATTAAACTAAAATAAAATAATGTATTTCCATAGAGAATGGCGAATAACTGGCGAATAAATCAAACGAGAAACAGCGTCTTAGTGATACAATTGCAATAGGTGATAAATTGCAAACATCTGATAGGATGAACGCGAAAAATAAGAAGTACAACACTGTGAATGAACAACCCCTAGTTGCACTTATATAGAAGTTGGAGTAAAGCGGCCGAGTTGGTGTGACATTTTCGCGTCAGTGTGCTCAATCATTTTATGAATAGCGTAAAAAAAACTCACTCATCTCATGCACAACGTTATGTTTAGTGAACGTTTATGCAAAGGGCGTGCAAAACGAGCATGTAAAGTTTGTTGAAGCCGGTTCTGAATTGCACATATACATATATATATTTTTTTCAATTGCCAATTTGCTCTGTCTTTTAGAATTTCACTTAGTGTTGCTTTTTTCCAATTCCTCATTATGGAAGGCGATTGGAGCTATGGATTTTTCTTTTTAAATTTCATATAGAATAGCGGATATAGCGGCATATGCTCAATTCTGACGAATAATACTTATCCGTAGAAAAGTTATACTTCATATTACCTCCGAATAAGGTCGTAGTAAATAAAGGCGACATACAATTCCAGCTCTCTCTCGCCGTGCAAGCGCGACATTATAGAATCGGAATTGAAAAGTAATGAAAGCGTTCAACGAAGAAAAACTGCATCGCCCGATCAACTCTTCCTAGTTGAACTCATCTCGAGTGTTCATTTTGACGAAACGGAAACGAAATCTTCAAATTTTTTCATCATTTTCGAAATCCAATAGTAAAATGTTCCAAGTTGATTTTCTGAATTTACAGAAAAGGCGAAATTTAAAGTGCATTTTCATAGGATCGATTTGCATTATAGCATTGTAGTAACCGTAACAAGTTAAGAATATTCTCCGGGAGAGATATTGGCCGCTGATAACGGGAGTGTAAAATGTTTAACGACAGGTGCTTAATTTCTGTGCCTAATTCTGCATTTACTCTCAGATACTAACGTTCTGATATGTAATTCTTCTTCGACAAATTTTTCACGCTTGTCTTGTAGCATTACGCAATGCTGTAATGAAATGACATTGTTTGATTTTAATGGAGGCGTTATGTTGCGAAAAAATAAAGAAATGGAATTTTTTCAAACCACTGAAAGTTCTTCGGTGACGCTTGTTAGCGTTTTCTTGAATGAGTCTACAAGTAAAAGGAACCGTACCCAATTTTATGATCTCAGTTTTCCGGAATAAATTAAAACTAGTTTCGTATGAGTGAAAAAATGAATGAAAAGCTTTGGAAAAAACGACGAAAAGTTTTTCATCTTCATTTTAGTTAAGCAATGATCATAAGATCACAAATCGCACTAATTGTCCCTCATATATACTTAAGTCGGCTTGAATTCAATGAATCAGCAAAATCGACATCATTAATTGTATTCAGAAATAATGACACCTGCTCCGGTCGTTAATCTATGAGTCTCCTGCTCCGGTCGTTAATCTGTGAGAAAATATATACGGCATGTAAGTAAGCAATATTTTAAGCAACAATAATAAGTACTTCGATATTACATATATGTAAAAATCGAAAATCCATAAACTCACAAAGAGATATCTCTTAAGGTGATCATCGATGAGTTCCTATTCACTATGATTTATTTCATTATGAAGTAACAAGAGAAAAATAGTTTCATATTTTTGGTCGTTCAGTTCCAATTTGCAATCGCAATCCAGCAACATCAATCAACTTTTTGAATCACCTCTCCGAGACAATGGAATGCGTAAATCTGCTTTCTAACGTCATTACTTAAAGGAGAAAAAACACTCTTAGCGATCATTTATCAGTAGTTATTCGATAACGAAGAGGAAAAAAGTGGTGAAACATGCCAACGGATCTAAAATGATATATGCTTTCGTCTTCTATGGGGGAAAAAAACTTTCGGAAGTTCAAATTAGAAATGAAAAATGAAATATGGTGCAATAATTCGAATGTTTTATAGATTCATTCACTCACATGAACATTTGCAAAATCTGTTGTATTCTTCGAGAAATCGTCTATATGAAATTATGATGCAAAAAATGTTAAATGAATGAAAATTTCCGCTCTTCTCAATATGAAGTAAACCTTTTTAGGTTCGCTGACTGAGTGTACAGAAAGATATGAAGGTTCCTTACATTTGCAATAAATTGCCGGCTCTAAATTCGGAGATTTCCACTTTGAAACTGCTGCATAGAGAAACGGATATGTATATATGCGACGATATACATGGTATCATAGATGTAATATTTTCATAACGCATGATGCAAATTGCAAATGCTGAATTTATAGAAACGTATAACATGCAACGATCGTTTAATCTCCTTCTTTTTGCAAATAGTGCGAAACGCATCACGGAACAGTAATCGTATAGCAGTGAACGCATTATTGAAGTGGGGAAAATAGAAAACTACGAAATGCAGTGGAAATACGTACATTGATAACATAATGACCAATTAAATAGCAAACAGCGTGTAGCAGCAATAGTGGCCAATGATTCATGCGAGGTCGGTTGCATGAATGAAATGAGCTACGCTAGAGAGTCAACGAATATGTTTTCATAGTATATGCGATCGGAGCAAAAATTTATAAGAGTAAAAGAATTGAACGGAAAATTAAAATGAAAAGGATTCTTGACGATTGAAGTCATTGAATTCTGTTAATTCGAATGAATCATTGCAACTACGAAATCATTGCAATAATTATGCAATTCAACGACATCCTTCGCAGCCGTATTTCTTTTATGATGGCATATACAGGAAAAACGTTCAAGACACTACTACTGAAGTATTTTTTGCATATTAGCTTACATCTGTGACTGCTTCTTTTGCATTCCTCAACAAACGACAAAACACTTCAACATACTGTAATATCCCATTTATTATATTTAGAATGGCAGAAAGTCTTCAGTCCATTCACGTAGTGGGGAGAAAGGATTCTATGAAGTAATCTTTAGAAAGCCAGTTGGATGAAAAATCTTTATACACTTAAACAGTTTCAAATCTGGGACAGACCGCAGGACCATACTTTTATGCAATACTCACGCATCGGTCAACAATACGTAACGCCCATTAGTCGAACGCTAGTTGTTGACAGAATAATTTCGCACACTTCACAGAATTCTTTTCAACCTTGAAGACTCGATTCCATTTCAAAACAATGCAAAGTTAAGTATAAATCGGAATTAATTGCAACATAAAAGTCACACATAAAATTGTCGGTAGATGCCGAGACTGTAAGGTTATTGGAAGATAGCATTCAAATAGTGAAGTGAGTGTTCAAAGCACAGTTGTATATGGTGTGGTAATGGTTTCAACTCCGAAGACAATGAAGTCAATATTACGATCATCTCGCATCAAATTTCTATTTCATAAATTTCATTTTAAAGCTGCAAACAGAATGCAACGAATTCGTACGCACTTTACAAATATTTTACACGGCGGCATAAAACGCTCATAAGACGATAAAAAATACAATGGGATCGTTGAGAATATTTAACTACAAAATATATCTGATTATTTGTTGGCCATTCGCAGAAATGTTAGCTAAGATCATATTTCCCTGTCAATTTCTCTAATTTGCAGTTGTGTCCTAACGAGCTGACTGATTTTGTCGAAGAAGTAGAATGATATTGTTGACGATGTGTGTGAAATTTTTTGACTAACTGCGACCATCATGAGTATACTTCAAGCAACAGCGGACAAGAAATACTTCAGGCATTTCGATGTATATGGTGAAATGGTGAGGCTTTTATCAGCATTGGTAAATATCTTCGATCTGGATAATTATTAGCATGCGTTCTTTCGTCTGGAGTGCATCGGTACGCAGAAAAAGTGGAAGAGTTCTTCTGTAAGATAAGCATCGACACGTGGGCCTACCATTGCGATGCTCTCATTTCCATCAGGGGTGAACCGTCACTGAAATCCAGTAATAGATAGCTGGTATGTTCTTAAACGTGAAAGGCCTTATGGCTGCGGGCCTTGAAATGTTTTTGCTTGAATCGCCATGCTAGGCTAATTAAGCTAAACCGGTGTGCAAGTTTGGCCAAACTATGAAACATCTAAGAATGATGGGATGGTCGAAATGTAGCTTGGTAATCGAGATCCTGGTGCGATACATATCGTGGAGTCATGTTATTATGACCTTTCATAGCTATAGTTTATTTCGATCAAGGAAGTTGGGAACCCACAGTTTTAGTTGGAAGGAAACTGGAGAATTTGAAACTTAACTGTATTGTTTGATTTATTCCACTGCATTTTAAGTTTTGTTTCATTCCTCCTTTTGATATCATTCGGCTGCAGTTTACTATGAAATGTGTTATAAAACGTACAAATCAACCTAACGTTTGATTGCAGCGTTCAGTCGGTGTCCTTTTGAGTCATCGTCGTCGTCGATCGTTACCAGACGATTGAATTCCATTTCAAACTTAGCGTATCAACTTGCGAACAGCAACAATCCATTCAACTATTTCCATGGCACAAGTGGCCTATCAATGGATGGACCAACCAGAGGTTGATTTTCTCATCAAAAACGATTCGTATACAATTTCCATTTCTTTTATTTAGCCAATATATTCTACTAATCGGTAAATTTTTATTTGCTTCATTTTCTTTAGCTGTTAACGAAGAACTTTCTTTCTTTCGCTATTCATCAGCATTTCTCTACTGAGATTGAACAAAACTAAACATTCTGAAGTATGGAAGAAATGTTAGTAATCTATAACTCATTATGTCATTTTATAAACGCATCAATGAAAGTTCAGGTTCCAAAACATATAAGAGAATGCCTAGAGATATGAATCAGCTTGAATGTGTTAACAGCTGTTATTTTTACCAAATATTTGAAGGATTATGCAAGAAAGTACAACTGTATTTCATCGCAGTTTTTCAAGTCGCAATAGAATTCTTCTTGGTGAATTGACCTCTGAACTTAATGTACAAAGTTCTTTACGCATTGAGTCATCTTCATCACTCTTCAAAGGCTACCACTTTTTCCTTCAGGCATTTGTTACTGGTCTCTACTATCGCCGATTTTTTATTCCCAATCTTAACCTTTAATTCACTCAATTTGGAGGACAACCACTTCTATAGATCCACTTCTATGGCCATTTCTTTCTAACTGCAAGTGTGCTTCCTCTGCATTTTCTTCAAACACTAGAAATTATCATGAGTTCTGTCAATAAATACTTTTTAAAGTATTGACCGCTTAGTTATTCTAATTAAATGCCTTCTTTTAAAATGTAGTCGATGATTTCTGAACTAGTTTCACGTTGCATTGATTAGGTGGAAGTGCTAAATTCCACTTAGCAAACTAATACTGTTTAAGTCATTGTATGATAGTTTATGTCGGGATTGTGCGAATAATGCATCCAGTGTTGTGATATCCGAATAAATGTGCTAAACTGAAATAAGCGGCTTTGTGCATCAATAGATTTCTTCCTGAAATACACTTCAACGTTGCTTTCGTTGGTTAGTAACCTGTTCTCTTCATGGATGCTTAGGATATAGGCATAAATTATACGTATAGGCACAACACGGCATGTTGTTCATTGATTTTGTGAAATTTTATAAATAAATTACCAATTCGTTAATGCACTTCGCAGCATTCCGATAAGATCGTCGAAACTTTGAGTGATTAGTCGACAAAGGTCAAAATTCCACAATATGTTTCATTCATCATATTTTGCGATAATTTAAAGTTTTCGCCGTTATCTATAGAGTTATTTAGTCGTTGTTATTATAATATTACCGGGCCTTTATTACAGTTACCTATTACACATCATATCATTCATTACAGTTACAATTTGTTACAGTCTGCTTATTACGATGGTGTATTTGTCGATAATACAATCTAACTGTATCATTTAAGTTTACTATTTGCGACTCTTTGAGTCAGCTTCTTGATGGAGCATCTTTTTCATTAGTCACACTATGGTTGTCATAAAAATTTTAAAAAAAGAAACTTTTAATGAGAGCATCGTCGTTCGATTTTTTTTTTCAACGCCAATATAAAATATGCTAGTACTTCATTAAGACGAACGATGAACCGAATAATTCGAGAATAATTCGAGGCGAAGAATTTGAGACTGCTTTATGGATTTTGTCGAGTGGTGATTGTGCTCTAAGAATAGTTTTGCGTTTACAAGTTTACGATATACAATTCCCGATACGTTGAATGCGAGTGAAATCTTCATTGTGGATACATTGGAGTTGACCTCACGTGTTTAACGTTAAGAACCACATTTTCTCTGCTCTTCAGATTCATCGTCTCTACCCGTTGAGCTGAAGTTAATGATATTGACGAAAGTTGCAGCTTCGATTCCACTCGGCCGGTTGTCTTCTGCAGTCCTCTTTTTCGCTATATTACTGTTTCGATTGATGGTACTTAGTGTTTTCACCCATTAATATTATTTCTTCGAATAAAAACTTCGGTTACTGGAAATTAAACATAACAAATGACTGAAGCAATTAACTAGAGAAGATCTCAAAAAGCCCATACCTCCTCTATACCTTATAAGAATTTGCGGTTAGTCTCCCTTAAATGCTGGCTATCATCAGATAATCCCGACTGGCTTTTCAACAATGAACAAGACTTTCGGCATGATGGCGAGTAATCTCGAGGGAATTTTAATGGTTTCCATTTTATTTGTTGAGAATTTCTTGACGACTAATTTCTCCTATTAAAAATTCTAGGAATTCAGAGCCCAATTCAGATATAATGATAATATATAAACGACTCGTCTTAGGTCGATTTCAAGTAGTGCAGTAAAAGACAAATATTTTCCGTTATATGCTTCAATGATTGAAAAAATTCAATACATCCATACCGAACAATTCATCGGAATTCCTCGTTTAAAACAACGGATTTTCGAAATGAAAGCGAATGAAACACAAAATTTCTCGAACAAGTTTGCATCTTTATTTCCTGTTTCATTCTTTAAGAAACACGCCTTTAATTAGTGTTCGCGTTTATGTTAACATTTACATTACTTGAAAAAAAAACGCAAAATATTGGACAGTAAAAATATTCAAAGTGAACTAATTTTGCTACTTTTTCCATTTGATAGTGGAATAATTTTTATGGTTTCTCGAGGTGCGATTGTAATTTATGAAGGTAAACTAGTTGTCCAAACATTAATCAACTAACGTTGTCGGTTCAATATTGAGATGTTAGGAAAAAGTTTGAAACGCAAATGAAGTACTCTGCCTCCGTTCAAGTACTCTTCGCATCTTTGCAGTGAAAAAATACTTGTTAGGCTTGCAACAATTATTGGTACCATTTTTGAAGCTAAATGATGAAGCCAATCATTAGCGCGTACATTAAATGAAAATTGGCAAATGAATCGATGAGTGATATGGAAATTTGTTAACTGACAGGCACGATTGCTTAGAACGAATGTTATGTTTGATATGATAAAATATAAGCTGTTATGCTGCTGTAAACGTGACTAATCAATTCAGACAATATGAGCTTCTGTGCAATCGAATTTATGGTAGATGGATTCGATATGAGCTTCCAGTGCTGCTGAATCTGTGACCAATCAGAACGATATATTATTTGCTGAACAGCGTTTCTTTCAACAAAGTAGTTCTATAAACGATCGATTTTCGAATCAATGACCCACCAAAATGGTCCTTGTTTAAAGCGTACCGTATGCCTGGCACACGCTACGTTGGCTACAAATGTGTCATTTTTGAGAGGCTATGAGAGTATCTTGCTAGTAGATTCACCAGATTGGTCGCCTTCTTCACTTTTTTCTTCTGGAATATATATATATAGGATTTTCTTGAAAATTAGCTACAAAACTGCTGCTCAAATATGTTAGAAAAATTCTACACTTAAATCTATAATTTTTTCCGGACAACGTCATTACCACTATGCGAAAATTCCACTCCATTATGCAGCGAGAACATTACAAATTCGGATTGCGTGCTCAGCAAAAAGACTCAGTTCTATTTTTGTAATTTGTTCATTTCGTCTGAGCACGAAATGCTTGGAATAAGAAAGAAATGAAAGCGCGGAGAATGATTAATACGCACTTCTGTATAGCGAACTTATTTGAGGCATATTACGTTACAAGCTTCTCTAAGAGTCATCAATAAAACAAGTCATCAAGATGGTAGACTTATCACAAAATCGTCTGTAAATCAACATGGACAAAAAAACACACACACATACACAGCATTAGTTGTTGCGGGCATGGACAATAACGCAATATAGATGGATGACGTTGTCAAGATGAAATGTGCCGCCTAAGGTTCATCGTTGAAAAAAGCTACTCCCACTGCGGCTAAATTTTACCCCTCTCCTTCCGCTCTTTAGTTAAGAACATTCGCCTTCAATTATTAATTATTCAGCAGAAGATATTTAGATTGAGAAAATGTTCGCACTCACTTTAATTCTGTCTACTCGAAACTAATTTGTTGAAACTATAAAGCGCACAAGAAAACTTCCCGAAATAAGACAACAAACCGAAAAAGAGCTTTCATATTGTCAAATATGATAGGAAACAAAAAACAATCATCGTTTTTTAAATTTATTTCTCCCTCATTTTGCTGAAGAAATTTCTCGTCATTGTTGAAAATGCATTCCGCTCATCTAGAGCGGCTGCTGAGAAGGACGTTTTCCGTGTAGCTCTCTAACGAGGGCATTCACATTCTCCAAAAGGGTGTGGCGATAACTGCCTATAGCACTAGGAACGTACATAGTGAATTCCGTTCTTAGATGCTGACTACCAATATTGCATTCAAGGACGCACTCTCACCATTGCACATTGCAAAATTGCTATCGTCATCAGCAAGGTATACGTTAAATTTCAACCATCCTTTTTTTCTTCATTTCATGAATTGTTCAGATGAACATAAAGTAGAGATCATAATAAAGTTCATATAATGAAGAATATTCCACCAATTAAATTTCATATCGATGGCAACTGTAATTCTTTGAATTGGATAAATCGGGAGATGTAAGGAACATATACACGAATAGACCAACGCCAACGCACGCACAAATAAATGCCTGATAAATATGGCTTGCAAATTTTCATTGCGACAAAATAACGCCTAACTGAAATGAGACTAATATATGGGTAAATTCGCACAATCGTTTATGATTGATACTAATAGCATTAGTTGTTTATTGACTCCTCCAAGGCTTTAGTCGTGGAGAACTCTTTACAACATCACAGTCAACATCATCTACTTCTGTATGAGTTCTGGATCTTGATGAGAAGTCGCTCTTATACTTGCGTTCAGTGCTATAGCGATGCGAGCGATGTAATTTTGAACCATTTGCTTCTCGCAATTCATTATTTGAATAGATCGGTTACTGCGCAATTCGACGATGATGTTCGTTTCATTGGTTTGCACAGTGCGCAACTTCATTCGTTTCTTGCACAGTATGCGCAGCTATCCTTACCTATATTAGGCTCTCTGGACCATTTTTCCACGCTCCCTAGATCCATCTCGGGTCATTATATGGCTGTAGATTTTTCCCGTATATTTTATATCTTAGAGTATTTTTTAATTTACAGCTGAATTTTGCGACCTATAGCAACGATTCATATGATTAGCAACTCATCAAAAAATGTTAGGTTGCTATCAAGGTTCAGCTGAAACACAATCCATTAAGAAAAAACATCGATGTGGGCGAAGTTGTCGAATCTTAATTTTCACTGCGGTCTTAAAAAAAGTGGAAGGGAAAACTACTTTCAACTTCAATTAACTCGTTTATATATCATTACTGATGAGTTGTCCTGCAAAATGAACTCATATTTCCTAGAAACTTTTAACTGCACATTTCTTTACAGTCGCCCAAATATGTCCGATGAAGCTGCGTCATTTTCTTTGAATATATGACGTCAGTAAGTAGCCATTTTTTCATAATAAAGGGACACCTCAAAGCATTGATTGAAAATGAATTCAGCTTGTCGAATGAACGATGTCTACGAAGGGGAAAATTGTGAAAAATGACATGCCATTTGAATGAACAAATAGGGCTCAGAGAATGGTGTTTTGCGCGAATGTCCGTTTTTTGGAGACTAGAAGTGTGAACTCAGGGTGTCATTGAGATCTATTCCCTAAGAATGAAAAACCACCCATTTAGATGAAGAGGCATCAGTCATAAAGACCAGTTCTTGGACAATTTCATAATGCCGCACTTTGCAGAAGCTATTGTCTACACATTTTACAACATTCTTATTCGTTTGTTGCACACACTATTGTCATTCTTTAGTGTACTGGTTCTAAACGCAAGGGACCAATATACTGTACCCATTATAAGGCATTTATGTGCAACCTGAAGGTTTTTCAAGCATTTTATGTCATTTTTGAGATGATTCGAACAGCTTTCTTTCTTTCTTTTTTTGATTGCAACCTTTGCAGGTGCTCTTGTAAGAATGCAGTATTGCAATATTGCAACGCATCTTAGGATGCATTAATATGTACGGATGTGTGTCTGTTGGGTAGCTTCAACTCGAGATCACTATGAAGCTTAATGCGCATCATATATACCATAACGGCATTTTATATCATTTTTCACATTAATCTGTCAATTTGAACGGAGCTATCATCATTTAAACATGTAAAAAGTTGTATTTCTCCCACCCTAGTCCGATTTTTATCTCCACCTGTTGAATAACGAAGACAACGATTTTTTTGTGAATCATTTGAGTGGGCGATCAACTAACTGAGCAAATGAAGATGACGTCGTCGGGATGTTTTAGATGTTGGCAGCTTATCGGAATAATTGGTGAGATGAGCAAAATGTTGAAGTGCATATGATGCCGAGAGCTCTAGTTCATTCTATCATTGGTTAAATGATCCCCATAGTTTTCCCTATCTGACACTTGACAAAGCTTTTTCAGGGTTTATAAAAGAAACATCAAATATAAGGAACAATATTCCTTTGGTCGAATCTGACCATTCCCAGTAATGTTCAGTGGGATATTCTGTGGGTTTTTTTGTGAAATTGCAAAGTGAAAGTTTCAGTGCAAAGTGAAAGTTTCAGTCGTTTGCTATAACTTTTTTCCAGCTTTTAGCGTTAGCAACTTTCGCTCCCGAATTTAGAAATAACAGTGAAAATTTTCATAGAAGTTGCATGCATAGGCACTCGAGGTTGAAACTGCCTCAAACAGGAGTATACATACATACGCACGGATATGGATGGCGTCGTTGTAATACATTCCTGCAAGCAAATTTACATTAACACATAATAAATGAAGCCGACTTACACACCTACACACCACAATTAGTGACTCTCCTTTTAGAGCTGAAAGGCCTATTCCGGACAAATTTCCACCTAGTGTTCTTAAAATTCAATTCAAGTATTCTGAAGATCCGCTTTCACATTTTTAATTTTTCATTGGTATATCATCGGTGATAAAATATTTCCGCCGGTATACTTCCCGATGACTTAAGTGATATCCATGAAATGTTGTTTATACAAATATCTAATAAATACACGAAATATTCTCTAAAATTAAACAGTAATCTTTGCTCGGAAAGCGGAATCAACCCACTCAACAAATCCTTATTATTAAGTAGCCGGCAAAACTGTCGGTTTGTGTAATGTTCCAGCATTTGGTTCGTTTGCACTCGATCGTCTTCAGTGTTTTCTATTTCGGTTATGAGAGATGTCATCATGATGAACTGCATAAATTTAATGAGCATAGTTCCACAAAATTTAATGTTAAAGTGGAAATTTAATGTTTAAAGGCTGATAATAAGGTTCACTTCTGGCCATCTTCTTGAAAATAATTAGCTCTAAAAAACTAATAGTTAGCTGAAGCTTTATTCGCTTTATATTTGTTTTGAGCGGACATTAAAATGCTACTGCGGCCACAGATGAATCTGCATATTCATTCGAAGGCTGCCGATTAAATCGGTGTTCATGCTGCCACTCAATTAACGGCAATATGAACATTCCTTAACTTTTCTCCTTTTTTCAAATAAGTGTTTAAAATCTTTCGACGGATCATCGGTAATGGCCATATTGATGCATTGGATGAAATTCAATAGAGCCACTTGAGCACGATGTGTTACTTGTCAATAAGAAAGTGGCACTCAAGCAGCATCATACAAAACAACGGCAACTTAGTGAAAAGAATTTCAAGGCCAGTAAATGAGATTCTCATTATTGCATAGTGCTAAAGCACTGTTGGCCTGGCGAATGTTGCGTTTTATTGCCTCATGACAGAGGTGAACATAACCGACGCGGTCACGAACTTCTCATCTACTGACCGGAATGCTTTTTCTCTTTAGGATGTAACGACTGGTTCCTGCAGAATTTGTAAAGAACAGCAAACGATTGTCAGTTCTTTATTCTTTTTACTGAAGATATTTCTGAGTATTTCACGATGGAGCACAAATCATATCATTGGCTCTCTACCATCTAACGATAGAAAAAGCCGGAAACAACGGAGGTTCGAACAAAATGCAACGGCAGTGAAGGCGCACACTAGTGAGCTCAGACTGTAGACTAACTTCGAGGTTGCTACTAGCCACGAGCCACTTCTTAATATCCAGGAGCGGTTCTTGGTGGTGGGCAATGATCACAGCTACCCTTTGGACCTTCTGGTCCAGCCTCTCCTTGTTCGCCATTAGCTCCGTCCTGCCCATTCTCCCCATCCTTGCCATTTTCTCCTGGAGGACCGCGTGGACCCTTACGGCCTGGCCTGCCGTCGCGACCATCGTGTCCTTTCTCGCCAGGAGGTCCCATCTCTCCAGGAGGTCCCATTGGTCCTGGGGGTCCAGGAACCTGCAGGATTCCGAGCGATTAATGCACTGCTTTTTTTTCTTTAGCCGAATGTGAATGAACCTTGGCTATGAAGATTTTAAAAAATGAGGCAGTTAAATTTGGATGTATTATCTTCACTTAGCAAATATGAAATGTAATCATGTAAGTAAAAACGCTGTACAAGTGGTAACCATAAAAGCTTTAACTCGATGGTATGCCTTAGAAGTGTTGAAGGAGGAAGAGCTCACCTCATGCTGAACACCTGGTCGTCCTGGCTCGCCTTGTGGTCCTTGTTCTCCGCGAGGTCCTTTTGGTCCAATTGGGCCTGGTCGTCCGAGTGGTCCCGGAGGTCCCATTGCTCCTTCAGGTCCTCTTTCTCCTGGTGGTCCACGGGGTCCTTTGGGTCCCGGTCTTCCCATAGGTCCTGCTGGACCTTCGGGACAGTTGAAGCAGAAGTCTTTCTCTGTGGGCTAAAATCGCAAGTGAGTTACTTAGAATGAAAGATTGAGCGGTAACGATGAGAGAACTTATCTTTACGATCCTGAGGAGGAAACCGCTCCCAATTATACAGCAGCATAAAGTCTTGATTCGTGCGTTTTCTATGCTATAAATGTTGACTCGTTGTTAAAATAAATTACTGATAGTAGAACAAAGGCCCTTTCTGTGTTCAAAAAATCGCAGATTCACGTAAGAACACGTACTTTCTCTCCCTCTTCAGCGTCACGACCGTTTGGTCCAGGCTTTCCTGGCTTGCCATCGCGACCATCTTCGCCGTCTGGACCCGGAGGTCCTGGTGGCCCAGCTGGGCCGATGCCACAGCTACAGCATTCGTGCGACACCTGACGTTTCTCCCTCTCTGCCTTGATCGTGGCGCGAGAGTGCTCCAACTGAAGCAATCACAGAATAGTCAACTAGTCAGCGAACGCTTGCATGTTTCCTTGTACGAGCTTTCCTTGAACGAAAACGTCGTTACGATATCACGTCAGAATTTTTAAAGGTTAAGACAGTTTGTGACATGTGACTTGAGCAAACCATCATGTCACGTGAACGTCGTTCACAGTAGTTGTGCTGATGGCGAGAGAGGCGGATTTTGTTAACAACGACATTTATGCTCGAAGATAGGACGTTGCAGCGTCGTTAGACTAGAAGCGTTCGTTGGCGCAACAGAAGTGTATGTCACGGACCTTTTTTTAGCAAATTTTAATTGGAAAGATTGCATCGTTTGCCGAGCACAATTGGCTGAAGGGAAAAGGATTGCTCTTTATCCTAGTTTACCATGATCGACAACTTCGTTTCGTAACGCATGAAGTTTATGAGCATTTCAGCAGTCCGCTAGGTAAACACGAAATTTGACTGCTTTAACTTCACGGGCATTCTTTGCGTTCTTTTATTAGTAGATTGCTGTAAAATAAGGAATTAGATTAAATTCTCCATACTTTGGTGTATTCGCCACGCAACGAAACAGCACGTGTTCGGCAGAAGCTAATTTCATCTTGTAGATTCGATTGTACGTTTTGCATGTACGTACAGAGCATTGGTACACAAACGATAGCAACCAATGTGGCGACGGTCGATACCGCGACGCCGCAGAAGGCCAGACGCTTCATGCCCTCTGCTTCGATGAGGTACTGCTTGGGATCGTCGGAGTCGGCCGTCATACTTAAACATTATATGTCAGCTTGATGTGCGGAATTCGAGACGGGCCTCGTATATTATTGACATCGAACAATATTAGCAAAAAAATCCACATAATTTAATCATTGTTTAGAATGCACGATTAGCTGGGAATTTATCAATCATCGTATACAAGTTCCCTTTCCATTTGAACAAGCGAAGATTCATTAAATTCATGAATTTGGATTACTCCTGAAAGTGTAATTCCACCAAATAGATTCATGAAAGGTTTGAATCAGAAGAATCCTTTTCATACTTCCGATATAACGGTTCAGAGATGCGACAAACAAGTTGAACAGTTCGAACTAACAGCGTAACTTTGTTTCGAAAATTACATTCAGGCACAAATAAATCATAGAATAACACAATGTGTGTTACTGGTATTCCTTTTGCTTTGGAGATTTTACTGGAGCAATCTGCAGCCCATTCATTGTTTTTTTTCTCCTGAGGAAAGCAATTGGAATAGGCTATTCAGTGAAATCATACAAAATTTTATAGGGGGATGAAAAAATATATTCGAAGTGAAATTGCTGCTCGTTCTCTTCTCTCTCCTCCCTTCTCAGTCCTCTAAAACCTCGTAAATGGTAAAAGCAGTTTAAGTTGTCGAATATTACCCCTACTGTTTCTGCTAAGGACATCTGCAGTTAATGGCGAGTCTCGCTCTATGAGCTGTCAGTTGCAATAAATACAGATGGAACTATCCGAACAGTAATACCGTTAAATGCACATCATGAAAAAAACCATGCGATGAAACGTGCTAGCACTCGGACATATGAGAAGTGGATAGAGGAGAACTGAAAGAAATTTGATGGCAAGCACCATGCTCAAGTTGAAAGACAAAACGATACTAAGGACTAGTGAGAGCCGCTTTTATAGAAATGAGATTGGTCCGGTTCTGCCATCTGAGTGAGACGGGCTGCCCCTTCTATGTTTAAAAAAAAGGTAATCTTGGATTGCTTGTTGCATCGATATCAATAAGCAAGAATTTGATTGAAAAATTTGCAACGCCCACAAGAACTTCAATTAGAGGTGCAATGTACAATATGTACTTGCATAGTCACACCTCAGCGCATTTTCATTTATCGCTCGATAGGTTTCGACAATTATTGGCTCGCTCCTCAGGTACGACCTTGGTGAACTTACTGTGATTATTCGATGATGCGATTGATATGTAACGATCGCAGCGTGACAAAAAATAATGGAAAAGCTCAAAAAATCATGTGCCAATAATGTAGATGAAGTGGGAGAAAGTGGAACAGAAAGAGACTGGAAGAAAAGTGTGGAAGAAAACTTTTCTGTTCTTTGATTGCAAATATACAACTCTGTATTCATCAACTGCTGATGGCTCTCAGTAATCAGGCCGACTTGAAAGAATCTCAAAACTGCCTCAAGCAACCATCTATACTTGCCCCAGCTGTTGCTGAAATATGATGACGTCACTCAGTGGCCGTTTACGTATGTCGTTGTGGCAAACGGACCATAAAGCTGACGCTTTGGTGAAATAAGAAAGTTGGGTAATGCGCATTGTTCGCACTTCAGAAGCTCAGTTTGATTAAAACGTAGAGAACGCTTTATTTCCGATGGTCTACTATCGGCCTCATAATCCTGAGTTGGTGCATAAGTGAGAGCGCAAAAACGTCCAAGAGGATAGCTCCTCTGACAGTATTTTCACTTTTTGGGTGGATTTCATCGATCGTACATCTACACTGAAATAAACTTGACTCCAAGATTACAAGAAAAGAATAGTGCGATATAAGAAAATTATCTTTTGAGCGGTAGTAATAAGCAGTTTTGGCGGAAAAGTTATACCGCAACCAGTCTCCATTTCTATGAGCTTACGGCGAGACCAAATCTATTACCCTCTAAACCAGTGCTTTACAGGTTTTTTCCATTAATTGTCTCGGAATATTTCGGATTATTAGTGCGGCACCGCTAAAGGATCGAGCACTGAAATTTTGCAAGTCGGAGCAACTTTCACCCGTACGAATTCATTGACTGAAAACTAGCTAAGAAAGGACGAGCATCGAACTTAAAAACTGAAAATATATCTTATGGAAAGCATGTTACAAACGGAAATCGGAAATGTGGATCGAATTACTTGGTACTTGCAATTATACTACTACTTTTGGTACTTGCAATTATACTACTTTATGGGGTATTGTATTCGAGTGTTTTAAAGGATAAATTGAAAGAGTCAAGGCTGAGTTAATAACGCATATTAATTGTATGCAAAGTTTTGGTTATGATAGGTTGTTGCACGAATTCATAAACATTCATCAAATATAGGCGAATTGAACTGCTGCAATTGAATGACGACTCATCAAAGAATTTGAGCAAAAAAATTTTTCGGCCATAGTTTCTTAACACACTGGGCCATTTTTTCCTAACCTGAATTAGGAATAAATAAAGAAATATAATGAACAATCATAAAATTATGGCTCATCGATCACTTCGGCCAAATGTTGACTACATCATAGGAAATCCTACTTCGGATTCGTAGGTTTATCAACTCGCTTCTACGACCAATAATGAGCGCTGGAATGACTTTTGCTTCGCAAACCAAGATATTTATCGCAAGGGTTAATTGCGCGATCTGCTGAATTCGTATTTCCTGTTCATTATCTTCACGTCTCACATTTGACTTGTTCACGCCACATTTTTCCACTTAATATTCCAAATTTCACTTCGCATTTCGTAATTCCTTCGAAATTTTATGCGATTACAACTCTACTTAGTCGTATTTTCAGCAGGCATAGTGAGGATGCTTTCTATTATTCGAAAACTTCAACACAGACTAAATACAGAAGGGAAAGAGATTCGAAAAATGAGAATAGTATAGAAAGTGGTATTTGTCACTTTTGATGCAGCCAGCGAAGGGATGACGCACTTATCAACTCCACGATCTTTGACTGATAAGTTTTCCTCCATTGCTGTCTACACTTGCTGCATTTCAGCACTTCTATAACCTGTGTGATCAACCGTCAGTGCATTTTCCATGAGTATGGCCTTAGAAGGAAACCTAGGAGAACTGAGAAGATTATAACCTTACCCTCCTTAGGTGTTTGCATTCGAGGTTAGGGTTCAGAAGATTGTTTCATTTGTGACTTAAATCTATACTTTTTGAAACTTTCAATAAAAGCATTTAGGGAAATCAGTTTCATATGACTTGCTTCATTGTGCAAACGTTTATGTAATTACCTTTGTCCTTGAAAAAATGTCTCAAACCTGTTTCCTGAATCTACACGCAGATATCCAGACTGAAAAGTTAAAAAATAAAATCCAATTAAACCACTTTCAGTAAGATCTTTTCATGACGTTTGCACTCGACATTGAGAACCTCACCTCATGCAAACAGATTCATAATCATTGAATGATCATAGAGTTGATTTCGGTGGTGCGCTTGACTGGATGATTGTAAAACGCTTCTCCAAAATACTCAGGCAAAAGTGCTCATATCTGCTGGGCATGACAGTCGTCTGACATATCTCTGGAAGGTGATTTGCAAAAACTTGCATATGCATAGAACAATGCATTCAAAAACTTTCAGATCAGATTTATTTCGATGTCGAATCAATTGCCGGAAAGAGTCTTTGTTGTAAACATGTTGTTAAATGAACTCCTTGAGAGCATGCACAAATTGACATCATTTGATTCATATTTCATTAGAACTTTTTTTGCTTTGGTTTTTGCCCATCTTCGGTGTAATATAATGTAAATTTATACGGATATACGTTCAAATTCTTTGAACAAGTCGTCATTGCATATATAATTCTCCATAATTCATTAATTTTCTATTGCAATTTTTATCGTTGTTTCTTTCGTTTATAAAGAAATAAATCATAATAACAACGACGACAAAGTTGAGAACTTCCGATAAGGAACTTAAGAAATTTACAAAAAATGTTTTTTATTCGTCGAAAGATCGAAATTAGGTTATGAGATGTGTTTGCTTTATTGAAGCAAACAATAAAGCAAAGAAATGTGCCATAGAAATCGACTGATAAATGTATAAAGACAATCTCAAGAGGATCCCTTTATTCCTTTCTAAATTTCTTTTTTCGTTACAAAGAAAACATGCAAATATTGGCAGTGGGCTTGTGATCGATCGATCAACAGGGGAAACTGACAAGGGAAAATGGAAAGGAATCTGAGAGCCACTGGAGAAGTCGACTGTGTCCGAGAAAGATCTCACACAGAAGAATAAGATGAACTCGGCTACCAAGATCAATCTGCAGTGATTTTTTAATATCCAGGAGCGGTTCTTGGTGGCGGGCAGTGATCGCAGCTTCCCTTTGGACCTTCCGGTCCCGCCTCTCCTTGCTCCCCATTGGGTCCGTCTTGTCCATTCTCCCCGTCTTTGCCGTTTTCTCCTGGAGGTCCGCGTGGACCCTTTCGTCCAGGGTTGCCATCGCGACCGTCGGGTCCTTTCTCGCCAGGGGGTCCCATCTCTCCTGGAGGTCCCATTGGTCCTGGGGGTCCAGGAACCTGCAAGATTTGTAGCGATGAACGTTGTGGACAGTGAAATCTAAGAAAAAACTTATTTCCTCGAGAGGGATGAGAGCTGATCATAGCTATGAAATATTTCAGCCGACAAGCCTATCGAAATCTTGAAAAGGGCTCACCTCATGCTGAACACCTGGTCTTCCTGGTTCGCCTGCTGGTCCTTGTTCTCCGCGAGGTCCTTTTGGTCCAATTGGGCCTGGTCGTCCGACTGGTCCTGGAGGTCCCATTGGTCCATCGGGTCCTCTCTCTCCTGGTGGTCCACGAGGTCCTTTAGGTCCTGGTCGTCCTGGAGGTCCTGGTGGGCCTTCGGGACAGTTAAAGCACCAATCCTTCTCTGTCGGCTGAAATTGGAAAATAGGGATTTTTAAAGGCGTAATGTGCAAATGAACGTTTGATTCGGGTTGAAAAATCCGCATGTCTTCAAAAGGGAATGATGTCTGAAAGCAAAATCAGCGCTGCTTGACTGGGTGAGTGATAGCTGAAGGAATGGAAGCTGCACCAAATATTATGATGGCAAAAACAGGTATGTGAAATTGTTTCAGCTGGTAGCATTGACGAAAACTGGCATATTTCTGTAATGGCCATAAACACTGATCGGTTTTCTCTTACAGAAGAACAGCTTTGTTTTCTTTCCGTTTATGAATACTTACTCTCTCCCCCTCTTCGGCGTCACGACCGTTTGGTCCAGGCTTTCCTGGCTTGCCATCGCGACCATCTTCGCCGTCTGGACCTGGAGGTCCTGGTGGCCCGGCTGGGCCAACGCCACAGCTACAGCATTCGTGCGACGCCTGACGTTTCTCCCTCTCCGCCTTGATCGTGGCTCGAGAGTGCTGGAGCTGAAACGATAAAAGCTTTTGTCGTAGTCTGTCCTAAACATTGTAAGCTCCGAGAAGAAATATTTTTGTTCCTGGTGGAAGTGGTTCTCGAGGCAGTTTTCGTGTTTATTCAAATCGAATAGCTGACTGTGCTTCAACATTGTTTTCGAAAATAAGTAGAATGGGTTGTCCAGAATGGGCAACCTTTCGAAGTGTGTGATTTTGAAGTATTCAAGTAAAATTACTTGACGATAACTGTTCGCTTTTTACCTTTAGCATATTCTACAACATCTGAGCTGCCGAAAAGCATTGTGGGAATTTTTTTTTTCCATTTGACGATTACCAAGATAACAACTTATACTTTGGTATACTCTCCGCGTAGCGAGACGGCGCGAGTTCGGCAAAAGCTAATCTCATCTTGGAGATTCGACTGCACATTCTGCATATAAGTGCACAGCATTGGCACACAGATGATGGCAACCAGCGTGGCTACAGTCGACACAGCAACACCGCAGAAGGCCAGGCGTTTCATGCCCTCTGCCTCAACGAGATACTGCTTCGGGTCGTCCGAATCAGCCGTCATACTGAAATGCATTAGAAAAATCTTGCTGAAGAATCTTACAGAGAGCCTACCGGTTGCGTCGCTTCACGTGGAATTTTTTTATGCAAAACATTTTTAAACTTGAAAATGCAGCGAGAAGTTTGCAGCTTTGATGAGTATCCTAATGACGGTGTACGTCAAAGTTGAGTGGTCTTAATGCATCACATGCGATGAGCTGGATAGACAAGAGGAATTTTTCGTTCAGAAGCCCGTCAATCTTCACAGCGAAATGGAAAAAAGTACTGAATGTGAATAGACACTGGGAATGAATCGATGAAACTTTCTAAATGGAGAGGCACTTTTCTAGAGCCTCCAACATAGTTTGCGCTGTGTCATTCAACCACTGAAGAAAACTCGCCGATGAGCTCTGTCGTTAATCTAGTAAGGCAATAAACTGCTCGATCACCAACGGCTTATTCATGAATAGACGTGGTGCAACTCTTGTGATTAGATGATCCACTCTAAGTTCGATGAAATTATATTATCCGCCTGTTAAAAGTTCTGCAAGGTGTCATAAAAATTAAAATTTCATATTTATGTACTTCACTGTAAGCACGTATGCCTAATGAGAAATTTAAAAACTAGGCAAGCATTATATGATAATTTGAGAAAACTTCTTTTTCATCTGATCTCAACCAACTATGGGTATAATTTCAATAAAGTGATTGAGATTTTTTAAATAAAGAGGTACTTTTATGAGCGATTTTGTAGTTTCTAAGCAGACAAATAATTAACTCGATAATGTTTAGGCTTCCTAGTTGAAAGCATCCATCATGGAAATTTCTAGTGAAACATCACATTTTGATGAGTAATTTAGTGGATCTTTTCGAGGTGGATGTGCAATTCTCAAAACTGGTAGAGGAAGCGATCTTATGGTGGAAATGTGAAATAACTGAACAAGGAGATGAATGCAACGAACTCATATAAGCGACACTGCATTTCCCACTTATGTGCTGACGTTAAAGAAGGCGTAATTAAGAAATGAAAAAAAGGATTCGGTAAGAAATTTGAACAAATCCTAAAACTGCGATAGAAATATGCAAATGAGAAAATTAATTAGAGATCGTTCAATTTTGAATAGCTGAATCTCAACTTAAGCGTATATTTCACCGGAAAAATCAACTGGAATTGAAAGAAAATTTCCACTTTTCGCGAAATGGAATGAGATTGACACACAATGCTTCATAGCGTTCTCACGTTTGAGGTTTTTATGCAAACCATAGCAGTTGTAAGTGTAAAAACGAAAGATACATTTTAAGCGAAAAATTCATGAAAATATTTCAGTAATGAAACTGGAGCAGTGCCGGACAAGGAACTGATGCTGAGGTGTCTTGAGCGATCACTTTTATAGAGGTTCGACGATCAGCCGGCCGGTTTAACCGTCAGAGTGTAACGCCTTGGTGTGAAACGAAAAAAAACCTTCCCATTCCTTGGCTTACTGATGTTAGGAAGCATAAAAAACGTGAGTGTTCCAAATTTGAACGCACCAATACGTGATAAGCAATGATGGGGTATACAATGTGTTTAGGGTGTCAAGCTACTTTTTTTTCGTAATTTCTTCGCGACAATTCCATCCCACTCGTTTTATGAGGGACAGCCGATTTCGATTCATTGCAACCGGTGACTAATGGTCAGTCGTTACCGTAGCTCAAAAAGTGGCTTGTTTAGCCGACACTATTGCATGCAAAGCCGGTTTTCTTATGAGACACTGATGGATAACAAATTAGTGCAGTGCAACTTGTCTCTGCGAGCGGCTACGTTTCTAAGCGAAAAGTGCTTTTCAAAAACGAATTCCTCGAATAACAAATGGCTGATCGTGTTTATGGCGCTGCACTAATGAAAATTTACGTTTGCAATGCAAAACATTTATGCCGTTCGCTAGCAAGTTTACACCATAAATCGAAACAGTGAATTTACTGGAACGAAATTTGCACTTCGTTCTCTGCTATGAACACTCGATAAACTGCGAAATCATTCACTTATAATCGTTATTATTGCACAAATATTTACATTGTTGCATAAGAATTCGTTGTTTTTTGTGCAGAATGTGGGTGCATAATCTTGCTAAATTGCTCACAACTCTTCTGTAAATTCTGAACGAGATTAATTTCTGAATTCATGGAATGCGTCAATGTTCACCTCTTGAAGATGAAACCAAACGCTGACTGTATGGCGGTTTCGCATTCAAAAGCTCTAAAGTATAAAGCCTCAAAATCCATGGACTTCATATTTAGCCAATTCAGAGCGACATTCTCTCATCTCTGAAGCTCGTGTGAGAAAAAGGTCCTAGGGCGTTCACTGTGGCTCGAGCACAACGAAATGCGGCGGGTGTGAACGCATGTGTGCTCTCCAGATCGATGAGAAAATAACATTCATTAAGGAGCAAAGAAATACTGTTTGTATTCAAAAAATGAAAAGTACGTGAAGGAGAGTTCGAAGCTGTTGTCACCAGCGAAGCTTGATGAGTTGAAGTTTTGTAGCTCTGTTATTATTATGGTGTGAAATGTGAAATCTCCTCAAGCGGTGTAACATTTTGGCATCCATTTTGTGAAATTAATGACCGGAAACGGAGAGAAGAAAAGGTCTTTTCAGGTCTTTAATGGCGATGATAGACCTTGAACGCCCGCAATTTAACAAACGTTCGAAGAGAAAAAGCATTATCGAATGTAGGTACCTGAAGTTAGGAAACATCTGCACCAAGAAAAACATCACGAACTTATCAAAAAATCATAACAACTCTATTGACTTTATCAACAAAGGATAGAATTGAAAATTTCTAAACGTGACCAAGATTTATGAGCTCGACAATAGGTGCTTATTGTCAATAAATTGATACTACAGTGTCTTTTTACCTCTTAATGTGGCTATATTGTGACGATCAGGTTAAGCAATTGGAAAATATGGAAAAAAGGAGTGAGAGATGAGCAAATGAAATCACCACTCTCCGCTCATCGCTTTTGCTTCCTTCTTCTAAAGTCGATAAATTCAAGGAAATGTGTCGTTTACCCTCTTGAAGATCCTCAGTGAAATTAATAGATTTACAAGCAATAACAATGAACGTACAACAATAAATCTCTCATAAAGAAAAAACAGCAACGCCACATATCACTTCTATTGGTGTCTAATTTGGTGGTCAATTCAGCAAACAACTTATTCATGACGGGAATTTTCTTAATCGCGCATCGGCTCATGTTCATTTTTCTCTGCGTTGAAGAAGTTTATCATTTTCTTCGATGAAGAGAGATTTTGTTCAAACCGGTCCTTTCTCTTTATATAAAATCAATGACGCATATACGAATCAGTGTTCACAATTCAAAGGAAGTTTGCTCCCATACTTCTATATCTTTCGGAATGTTCAGCAGCTCCCGAAAGAGATGGATGAGAAGGGGTTGCTTACTCAGCAAATGTATATAAGATGGAAATTTATCAGTTCTCCAACGAAATTCGTTTTAAGCAAGTCTTTATGCCGATGTTAAAAGGGGGTGTATGTTATATTAGTCGCTGAAGAATTTGAAAGGAATTCAGAGAGCACCCTAATAGAATAAAAAATGAATTGATGTTATTTCTGTGCAACAAGGACTCTTTCTTAAATGAAAATAACCTTGACAGCACAATAGATGCGCCGACAATGAGTCGTAAGATTGTCTACATTTCGGCTCTATCCTTTTTTCATCGGAACAACTTTCGATTTTGTTGTGCGATACGGCCAACTAACAAACAAACAAAAAAAACTTTGAGGCCTTCATTGCACTGCAGATGGTGGATGACATATATTGTGAATATTTAAGAACCATAACTAACTGATAAAACTATTAGGTGAAGAGATATGGTAGTCGATTGCCGATCACATTTGCATAATTCTTGGAGCGATAATTGCGAGGACTATCGCCACTGCATGATAACATTGGCTGAAATTATGTCTCTTTATTCATTTAGATGTGAACGGTCATGTAGATAATGCCCATTCCGTTTCTCTTTTTCCATTTTCGAACACTCAGTTCTCATTGCAAAAATGGAATTAATGGTGGATATTATAAAGAAAAGATTGATTTAAGAAAGATAAGCGTTCTTTCAGATAAAGAGATGTGAAGATTGAGAACATCAAGCATATGATCGGAACTTTTCCGTCATAGCTTGATTAACAACCGTAGAAATATCTCCATAAAGATCTCGATCCGAATTTTCGAATGAGAAATTCAGAAAAAATTTTCGAAGCCATTGATTTTTGCTTTAATTGGATTTTCATTTCGCTCTTACCGAATTTGAGAAATTTCAGAACAAAGTACCCTCATTTGTTGCTTTTTTATAATGGATGGCAAGTGAAGAAATGTTCAGTTACTCGCTCATATTACCTTTAATTAATATCAATCACTAACTTCTCCCTACTCTCCCCCCGTCATCGAATTTCATCTGATACACTCACACTCTTTGAATCAAGCTTGGATTGGTGCATACCTTTTCCACATATGATTTGTCATATATAGGATGAATTTTTTCGTTACGAATATGAGATCTGCTGTTGCTTAATGCCACCTTGTTTGATGGTTGTTATAAAATAGAAAGCAGAGCTAATAAGAATATTGCTCTCGCAATATTGTGGTAGGATATGTTCATTTTTCTCAATAGAAAATTTTTCAATGAAATTGCTGTTCTATTTTCACTAATTGAGCATACTTATAGGTCAGCTAGAAAGAACTCGAAAACTTATTCTCAACATTTCCTTTTTCGCCAAAGTTGTCGGTTATGGCGACCATAGATTCCGGTTGTTAAGCATTCACGATCTAAAGAAAAATACCATCTGCTAATAAAAGTGGAGAAGTCCTTTAGAGGACTTGGTTGGATAAAGAAGCCATATGAAGTGGTAGCTGAAGTTACCTCATACGAACTCTTATGTAATCGTTGAGTTTTGGCGAGTGGCGGTCGGTTTAAGGCGGTTCGGAGTAAACTCGTCGGCTTCGCACTACCGACTCCTTCCGACCACTGGTCTCATCTGGACGAGGGCATTGGAGAAAGTCGCATGGAACAACGATGAACCGACTCGTCAATATCCGATGGGCAGGAGACGAGCTTAAGCCCTCACCTTCACACTATCTCCTAACTTCAACCAAACGAAAGTGGTGGTGGTATGAAGAATTTATTCCCAGCTTTGTCGATTTGAGTGAATTTCAGGTGAATTTCAAAAGTCTATATAGAGGAGTCGGTATTATTGGTTAATGGCAAATAATGAATTATATTCCACAAAACATTTATACTTCAGTAGAATCGGTGATTTCTGTTAGAACATCAATTATATATATAAACGCAAAGGTTTTGGCAGCTTGCATCCATATGTGGCAAAATCCCTGATGCGGTAGCAAAATGGGAGAACAATCGTCTATTTACTCGTTTTTCTTCAGCTTTGTGATGAATTATTTATATTGACGTCCACAGAGAATAGCTGAGATTCTGTCCTCATCCTGGGTACTTTCACTTTGGTGTAACGAATCTTTTTCGAAACGATGAAAAAAATGGCATTAAGAGAAAGGATCCGCTCCAACTGTGATTCATACTTAGCCTAAACTCTCTCTTAAGTAGTAGCATAGCAGTACTTTTTTTCAAGAGTGCAGAAGGATTTTTTTGCAGAAGTCTGTCAATATGGCGCGCTTATCAATAAGAAATCCGCTGACAGAGAGACCTACGCATGTTCTTCGGGAGTGGAGATTCCAGCCTCATAGAACCGAAAATAACCTGGATAAGGGAGCAATTCGTTTGAAGTGGGATGTCGAATTGCGAGATTTATCTAGCGATAAAAAACATCAATCGCACAATCACACTACGCGTATATCGACCGCTACCGTTATTTTAAAAGATATTTCACTCAGCGGAAGTAATCCTATAGTTGTTGATGCTATCGTTGTGAACGAAACATTCTGTGTCCTTCACGATGTTGTGCTGGTGCATGTGAGAATTGCAGCTTACAAGAAATTATCAGAATTGAATTTGGAAGGTGCTAGTTTTCCATGATCCTTGCAAAATTGTCAGCTTCCATTCTTTGAAAAAAGCAACTGCCAGAATTTAGTCCCCAGCGGAATTAGTTTCTATCGCCACTCTATGATCACTCCGAACTTCAATAACTGAGAGCAATATCTGTGACGATATCTATCCGTCATCTTCGAAAAACAAAAAAAATGAACTCACAAATATTTGCGACGTTGATAGAAGCATTGAAAAAATGCCATCGAACGATGAACGAAGTGAAAAAATTTAGTCGATATCAGTTCAAGCAAAATTAGGACGTTAAGCAAGCCACATGGTCCACAAAGTGGGCAGCTGCATTAAAAGTTTGTGAAAAATACTTCATTATTTATTGTTGATATGTTGAAGAACTATGACCGACATATGCCCTGAACGCATTTTGGCAGTTACCTTGAAGGAGGGCAGGTGAAAAAGGTATCGATTCATCAAAGTGAGGCACTCAAATTTACCAATTTGATCAAACGGTCACCAAAATGAATGGATTCAAATTGGAATAGTGTAAACTCTGGTCAATTGAAGGTCGTTATATAGCTTGAACTCAGAACTGTATGCAGTAGTGAAATGTCTGCATTAACGAGCCAAACTGTAATGAGTGTCATCAGAGCCAGCTGGGGATGGAAGGAGAAGGAAGAGAGTGGAGGTGGGATCGGCAAGAGGAGTGCGTAATGGCGTTTTGTGATGGCCTGAGGTGCGAAAAATAATTACGGAAAGTTACTAGGAGTTTTCTGCAGTTCATTACCATTGAATGTATTTCCGTCGTAATGTTGCTAAAATTTTAAGAAATTTGTGGTGCAAAAATTGACCAATGGTCACTTCCACTAATAAAAGATTCCAGAAAATTACGTTTGCTCAATGAGGTGAACGGAAGTTTTAAAAGAATGTATGGAGATACGGCGACTATCGAATGCTACAGCTGTATTTATGACATGCTGCGTCGTTTTCTCTCATATAGACGATCCCGGGCTAGGATCACGCTCGTTTTCGGCTGTGCTCGTCCCCATGGAGATGGGCTGAACACAGTTAAGGTACTTTAGAGCGTCTTCTGGTGAGGACCTGCAGTCGGCTTAAACCAATGTTCACTTGTCATGATCTGCCGCGGTTTTTTCACTGTTTCGAATGTTGTTGCTTTAAAAGGAGTGTTGTGGATGGCGGAATCACAGAAGGAATGAAGATACCAGGCGATAGAAGAAGAACTATTGGAAACTTTTTGAAGTGAGAAAAAGCGAAGAAATCAGATTGCGACAAGAAGATATGACTGCTGATGCGTTAACCAAATGCACTTTGTGTCCTGCTTAACAGGGAACTCCCTTACGTTGAGGAAATATATCGTGAGCTGTTAATTGTTGGAGCACACATTTAGTTGAGGAGAGGATAGGACACTGTTTCCTGCCTCACAACTAAGATTTCTTATCTGACTTCTCTCCTCCGTTCCTCGTGATAGCTTCATTTCATCATGAGCTTGAAAATTTTATTATCTGCATTTCTTCATTGAAGATTTTCTTCTGCAAACGCATCTAAAAGATGTATGTGGCTGCTCACGCCAAACAGTTCACTTCGCAAAGAGTGACCTTGCAACAAAGGTCGTTAAGTGAAGCATCTGTTTTAAACGATGGAAGCGGATGAGGAAGGTGAGAGTCGAAATTCGGAATTTTTGTACTAAACTGTTTTAATGTTTCGAATACATAATTTTAATCTTTCTTCATATGCAAAGCAACTGTTTTCATTGAAATAGTCGAGTTTATAACACTTTCTCTTCTAAATTAGCCAAACACGGCACGGAATTCTAAATGTAAACTAGTGGTGCAGTTGTTGTAGCATCTCTGATAGGCTCAAATTTTACCCCTCATATTTAGCGAAATGAAATAAATGGTCGACGCTAGAAATAACATTCTGCGATAGTTCTCGTTATGTTACATAACGATTTGTTGTATCTTCATTGTGTTCAATTCATAAGGCCACATAAGATTTTATTGCCTCTGTTGCAGACTCGTTTCTTTTATTATTAAAGAGTGCATCATTCATAAAATCTCTTCGCAACACAGATGTAGTTAATAAACTTTTTGCTGCAGCTGAAGTAATTGCTGGAGAATATGTGATGTGATGATGGAAGACATTTGCGTGGCTCTTGAGTGATCGTAAGTCCGAGACTATCAAAAAATTGACCTCGCGTTACACTCACAGTTGATTTAATAACCAGGAGCTGTTCTCGGTGGCGGGCAGTGGTCGCAGGTTCCCTTAGGGCCTTCAGGACCCGCTTCTCCCTGGTCACCGTTAAGCCCATCTTTTCCGTTCTCTCCATCCTTCCCGTTTTCACCGGGAGGTCCACGTGGACCTTTTCGACCGGGTTGGCCGTCGCGACCATCAGGACCCTTCTCGCCTGTCGGTCCCGGAGGTCCAGGGGGCCCGGGAGGTCCTGGTGGGCCGGAAACCTGCAACAAATTTGCAATTGGCCTGTTCAGTCCAACTTGCGTTGTCAAAATTTGAGCTTTGACTCCTAATTCTCTAGAGGCTCGCTTATAACAGGTATCCGTTATAATGAGATTTGAATTTTCTAATTTTTCATTCAGTAAGCAAAAACCATCAAAAGCACAGCACTCACCTCATGCTGTACACCCGGCCTTCCTGGTTCACCAGCTGGCCCTGGCTCTCCACGAGGTCCATTTGGTCCTCGCGGACCTGGGGGTCCAACTGGTCCCGGTGCTCCGGCAGGCCCATCAGCACCCCTTTCACCTGGAGGTCCACGTGGTCCCTTCGGTCCTGGGCGCCCAGGAGGTCCTGGGGGACCTTCAGGGCAGTTGAAACACCAGTCCTTTTCGGTTGGCTGCAAAACTGACATTCATCAAAATGAAACGGCTTAAATACGGACAAGGACGTGAAAAGACTGCATTGTACAAAAATCATTGTAACGTCGGAAGGGTTGGCTAGGTGAGGCCAGCCACTGTGGAAGTCTCCAACACTTTTCACAAAATTTCGACGACAAAAAGTGGCAGATGTTATCAATTTCTCAGAGATGTCTTGTCAGAGGCACTGGTTTATCTTGATGGAATCTCCTTGCCACAAGACCCGTGATATGCTTCCCTTCAAATTGAACGCAGAGTTTGGGCTGAGGTGTTTTCGAGAGGTCCTGCTTACCTTCTGCCCCTCTTCAGCATCACGGCCATTAGGCCCAGGCTTCCCTGGTTTGCCATCGCGACCATCCTCACCATCTGGGCCTGGCGGTCCCGGTGGGCCTGCCGGTCCAATGCCGCAACTGCAACACTGGAATGTGGCTTGTCGCTTCTCCCTTTCCGCCCTCAAAGTTGCCCGCGAGTGCTCCAACTGCAATTAAGAGGTTCTTTAGCTTGAATCATCGCTCAGCCACAAGTTGTCTTCATGATTGCAAAAAGCATTCCAAAAAGCCGACTGTGGACGTCGTCTGAATGACTCTATGTAAAAGAACTCGTCTAACTGCTCGAATTAGACAGCTGTAATATCCTCGATATTATTAAAGTATGGGTAGTATTTAATGCAGTATATAGAATACTCCTTTTTTTGCATTGATGATAATCGGTTCTATGTAAACGATTCATGCAGATTGCAGTCGTTCATTAATAAATACATGACGTCAGTGATGATGCAAAATTTCTCATGGTAACAAACACAAAATTCCCGAAACTAGTTTTCCTACTCATGGTCATGACATTTTTGGCTCCACTGATGGATGGATCCGGATGTAAATGTGAACTGATAGTGTGAAAAAAGCGATTGAACTAAGGGATGAATTTATAATGAGGACTTAAGGCGATCTTTTTATTGCAGTGAAGGATTTCAATGCTAACGATGTCTCAATTCGTTGATCAATAGTGAATTTATGCAGATTGTTCATCCTGTTTTCCATGTGAATGAGATTTGAGATAGAGCACTATAAGCAGTAAAGGAAAGGGGATAAGACGAGAAATTACTCATTGCTGAACTTCCAGCAGCTTTTATTCATTGCAAAATCGAAATGAGTTCTGTGGGTTCCTAGAGTTCTTGCAGTTAGGGTTCTTCTCTGTGTTGCTAACCACGTTGTGACTGTTATTTGTGGGAGTGGAGGAGGGTGGTTATGCTGTTTGCGCGACTAGATTTTTTGCCTCTTAACTTTAATATTCCTAAAGGGTTCGCTAGGTATTTTCTTCCCTCCCATTTTAAACAACTAAAGTTCTAACGACGATTGCATATAATAAGATATAGAATCATGAAAGATAAAGAACGTTGAAAATCTCTCGTTTAAATTTAAGTGAATAGCTCGGTGAGCGAAAATTCGTCGTTTAAAGGAAATTGTAATTTCTCGACTTAAACTTCTCAGCCACAAAATCTGTTGCTTCCACGTTTAGAAATGCTCCGAGAAATGTTGCTAGAGTTGTATATATACCTTGGCATATTCGCCACGTAACGAGATAGCACGAGTTCGGCAGAAACTAATCTCATCCTGCAGATTTGATTGTACATTCTGCATATATGTGCATAACATTGGCACACAGATGATTGCAACCAATGTTGCAACTGTGGACACTGCAACGCCCCAGAAGGCGAGTTTCTTCATGCTCTCCGCCTCAATGAGAAGCTGCTTCGGATCGTCTGACTCTTCCGACATCCTGAAAAACTCGTCTACCGACTGATCAAGTCCAACGTGTCATCCACATCAACGTCGAATAATCTTTACCTTAAAAATTGCTTTAAAAATTTATTACCAATGAATATTATATTAAGTTCTTCTAATTCAAAGAACTTGAAGTCCGTTTTAACATTTATCCATTGAAAGTAATGCAGGAGCTGAACGCAATAATCATGGGTCATGTTTCTCCTTTAGATTTCGTCTACGCCTTTTTTACTGTTGCTTTTATCTTGTAAAGAAATCTGGCTATTGTTCATTGGCTTCAAATGAGTATTTGATGCGTGAAAAACTGATAAACTTGTCACTAAAAGATTTATGAAAGCTTTAGCAAGCATTCAGCTTTAGTTTTTTTAAGAGCGGGGAAGAGGTGGGAGAGGGTGGGAGAAGAGAGGAGGACGACACGAAATCATGGGCCATTTCAGAAAAGATACAAATTTTCGATAGATACAACTGTTCTTGGTGCAAGCCACACTCAGACAATTTACCGAAAGCAATAAGTTGCTGAATATAGAAATTGCCATTGAAAGCAGGTTGAAAAAAGGATGTTGCAGTTGACTGTGGATGTACTGATTATCACGTCAATTCCTCATAATAGGCGAAGGAATTCCAGCAGGAATTTCCTCATACATAGGTTTCTCGGATATCTTTTATAGTCCTACGGCCTTTAAAATTCCTTCGGAGAAAAGCGGTAGTAGAAAAATGTTGTGGAAAAAAGATAGATTTTCATTCTTAAAACTAAGAGAGAAATAAAACAGCAGCGAACGAGCAGATCAAGAAGACAGGGCATTTTTCGTCAGCAGAGAAGAGAAGGATGGAACCGACATTTGAGAGGACTATGCCTTTGTTAAAAAGATTTATGTTAGAGAGTGCAGGTGCAATCGTCGGAAGCAGATCCATATGCTGGCACGGAAAAATCCTGCATCAAATCGCAGCTGATCATACGCGCATTAACATTCCATGACTCCAAGTGTGACACCTGTTGACTTCAAAGAAAGAAATCATATTAATTTTAGGAGGGAAAGCTCTCAAAACGGAGAATACAGAACGATAACATAAGTTATTAACCGAGCAGCACACACCTGAGCACATCGAGCACCACAGTGAATATTGGTAACCCCAGAAAGTATATTGTTTAAGATCCTTCTCGAATGACCCGAATCTCGAACAAGTCGGTTACACCTGTCAGAAATCACATCAAATGCTCACGTCAATTCACCGATAAGACCTATATAAATCAATGAAAATGACTAAATGAGGGCTCTGCAACTGATGAAAGTTTTCACAGCAACGAGGATATGCAGTCACTTTCAACTGTCATGATCGAGGTGTTCAGAGTGTGCTCATTAGGAAAAATTATCCAACGGCGATCAGATCGCATCAAATCGCATGAAGTATTGTCAAAACAGGGAGCAGTGATGATGCAATAAACCAACATGACGATATATGTGCAGAACTGCACAAGAAAGCTTTCAAAATTGAGGTATATTCCATTTTTATTTTAAAGGTCATTTTACGTCACAAAAAGACAAAGCCCAAAGTTTTCTCATAGATGGGAAAGTTTGGCGGCGAAAAAGAGTCTAGTTACCAATAAAATATTGGTTACGGATAAACTACATCTCTTTTAGGAGTTAATAATTTGGGATGTGAGCACACCATCACTTGCTTGGCGGCACGAGTGACTTCACACATCCTGTTAAGGAAGGAATAACACCACAAGAAACTGTAATTATTTAAATGGTATCACTCATAGGCGAACCCATGAAGCGTTAAAAAATCTTCAGTTGAAAGACAGAACGGAATCCTCTAAGGATGAGCAAATCTTCTCTCGTGTAGTATCTCCATATATTGTACGAAGATGAGAACATGAAATGCTGTCAACTACTATTTCCTCGTGCATTTTATATGATTGAAGGAGGAACGTCTGAGTACGAGGGGACTCAATTTTTTTCGTACATCGATTTTCAACATATCTGGAGCCACGCCTTAGCGTGTGTTGGTGCACTGCGCGAGTACGCAATTGTGCAATTTTTTTTTTGACCACTCATTTGCATTTCAACCTCAACAAGAGAGAAAAGAGGACACATTTCGGAGTATGAAATGGCAAAAGTCATGCATCGCTATGTTGTCTTTAAACCAGTATTTGAGAGTGCAAGATCACTTAGCCAAGTATTAACGCATGAAGGCATTAACGACGGGTATGAGTGCATTTCTTTAGTACCTGCTAAAAGATTTGAATGTTTTTATGAGTAGTTACGCTTGAACGAATCCTTCGTCAAACTAAATGCTCTTAAGCTGAATGCGTTCTCAGAAAACAGATTCAATTAAACGAATACCATCATCCATATCAACAAAAATTTCATCCGGAAAACACATTAAGCTGTTTGAAGATACTGAAGTCGAGAATATCCTCCCATAAATGGTCTCCTGCAAATATTCAGTGAATGAGCAAACAATCTAGCATAATATGTCACAATATTCTAGTATTACTACAGTTAATTTCGTAATTTGAAGGCACTTGAAGTGTTGAGTTTATCTGAGAGGTGATGGCTGGCTGATATTTCACTCGAGTGTTAGCACCAACAACGAGAAGAAAAAATAACGCATGAGTAATTTGATCAGCACTGAGTGGTGTTCCTGTATCTATTGTCATTTCAATTGAACTACTCTTGAAATTTGAGCATTTGCATCAGATTGCCGAAAACTTGATTTGAAACTTCATAGACGCGAAGTGGATAGGCAATTATTAAAGCTGATTTCCTGAAACGGCAGAACCTGTAACAACTTACGCATAGTCATTGATAATGAAGATAGGTGCTGCCATTCGGTAGTTCAAAAAAATTTTACCACTAAATATGAATGAAGATGTTATTGTTAAGCATTATCACCATACGTTTACCGTACGTTCGGATATATTACTACTGCACGAAGAGGAAATTGCATTGAAAGCTGTGTGATGAATATATTGATGCCAAAGTTGCACAATTTTTGATCACATTGAATGCAGAAAGATAGTAGATTTCTTCATGCTGCGACTATTTTTTCAGCACTTTTTCAAACCCTCATAGTTCTCGAACCGTAGTTCATAACCACAATAAGGAAATTAGAGAGAATAATTTCTAACTTATTCCCCAGGTAATTCCCTCATACATTTTAACTATAATTCCCTAATTTGTGTTTGTGAGAATTTTCCTTCAAATATAAAGAAGCAGTAGTGAAGGGTTGTGCTAGATTTAAATTTCCTACACAAAAAAAATGTGGTTTTGCTTTCCGTTTCGCTAAATTTCCATCATCCATTCTAACGAAGTGTTCTTTACTAGAAAGGACCATTATTCGTCGGCCCTAACGTTTCACTCATCGTCGTACATTGTAGACGGCGCCATTGTCGGGTTAACGAGGTAAAAAAAATTCGCACACTTCGCTCTATAGGAAGAATTTTAATTGCTTTTAAAGTTCTTTAGGAGTTTGCCTGCTTATCAAATAAAATAGAAAGACAGAGATGGGCTGAAGTCGACTAGAATTTAGTTGAAAAAATAATCCAACGACATAACTCCAAGACCTCTAGGAGAAGTCTTCATGCTCACACAGCTTGGATATGACTATTGATTATAACTCAACGACTCGATTGTTCTGTAGGTCTGTTTATAGGCAACACTTAAAGAACTGGAGATCTCTGCATGAAATAGTCTTCCTACTCAATTATCTCATGCATTTCTCACTTATCCGCCAAGAAATGTTGCATTTACTTTGATTAATTGACATCGTTTTAATGTGAAGTTGAATTCATTCATATTCATGATTGGATGATGGCGATATGTTGACTGCACTGATGCATTACAACAATAGGGTTATTGTTGCTTTGATTTTTGCTGAAAATCTCTCGTTATCCCATCAGTTAGACACATAGCGTCGGCCATCGATCTCGAATTGTTGAACATTTCGTTGATGTCGGTTGCCAGTTCACAAAAAAATTAACGATGAGTATTTGTATTTAGGTATGAGGTGCTTTTTGGGTGTGAGAAATTCGCACATCAACTTTGCAGGTAAATATGTGATCAGAAGTACCAAACGTGATTGCCGAATGTATTAGAACTTTTTTGACGCCACACCCTCAGTCACATGCATATGTGAAACTTCATTGGCGATGTTCACTTTCAGCTGGAAAGTTGGTGACAAAATGGTTGCATCTGTCATATCAATTTTGTGAAAGCAAACTAATTTCTTCAAGCGTCCATCTTACCATGCAGACATCTCGTGTGATATCTCAGTCACGTCTAATTAATCACTTCCAAGCAGTACTACCAGAGAGATGCTAATATGCCTCATTTTTAAATCAGTTTCACAACTAGTCCTTTTATTCTACGAAGGCCAGATGAACATTTCACATCAATAATTTGCTCCTTGTGCCAATTTTGTCACATTAATATGTGCTGAAAAAGGCGACTACTGCTGGAATATGTAACTGGACGACAATCTGTTATTCTTTTATAGAATCTTCCACAATCCACTTGGATGTGCTGCTTCCACAGTCTTCCACAATAGAAGGTATACATTCGTCAATACTCTTTAAGTTGAGGGAATTTTTAATCAATATATTGCCCTTTCTTATTCAAACAAACTGTTAGCTCATGCAATACCTTTCTGTCATAATTTTTCATTCGCGTATAATGAATGAATACACTGGGCATAAAATTTTTATTGAACGCCTTTCTGCATCAACTGTTGGATGCCTTATTTCAAGAAACAGGTCAGTTACTAATCGGTGCAGGTGGTCGCAAGAAACGCGAAATGCTGGCAAGGAACGAGGATCACAAGCTCACTTGGAAGGAACAAAAGATCGCATGATAAAATAATCTCTTAGGCGATAATAGTGACACATATATGTGTTTGTTAATGGTACTTAGGTGACACTATTCGATTCTTACTAAATAATTAAAAGTGTTCTTGTGGGCAGCACAAATATCCCTAGCTTTCGTAAAGTGGATGCGTTTTGCATGAATTGATGTTGGAAGGCGAGAATAGAGTTGTAATTAAGATTGCAGCTAGAAGGACTCGGGGAAATGGTTTGAAAGCTGCAAGCCTAATTTTTGATTAACTATAATTCTATGCAGCCTGATGAAAGAAAAGCAGATATAACTTCTAATAATTGCGACAGCACGTTAGAGATGGAGAAGAACGCGAAAACAGACACTCAAATATTGCAAAGACTGCTTGCACTATGAAAGACATCACTATAGATCTACTTATACGTCTTCATTTGCAGATGCTATGTTCAAATTCTGAATAGTAATTGAAACGTTTTTTGCAGCTCAACTCTTCATATTTCCCCATTAGTCGTTTTGAGTCGTTTTCGATAGAATCGTCGGCTTTCTCTGCCTTCAGCGTTTTCAGTTTTCGTCCATGGATGCCACTCACTTCACTTCAATCGTAAAACAATTCGAAGAAATGAAAAATTCTCCGTTTACTTTTTTATTTCGACTTTAAACGGTCCACTGCTGTGCATAAAGACGATTCGTCTTTTCGGCAATCATTTCTAACCTAATTGTGGTTATTTTAACAACTTGGAGAATGAAGGCCGCATTTCATACGATCATAACTTCTTTGGATGGGATTTAAGAGAGAATAGAAGAGATCTGGAGGATATTTGAGAATTTTAAAGGCTTTCATTGCATAAATATGTGTTCGCTATGAGTGAACAGTCCTAAAATGGCGTATTTATACGCTGATTTAATGTTTTCGGATAAGAATTTTTCACTCACTCCTCAAAGATTGGTGTTGTTAAGCAAGTCCGCTTATCTCATTTGGGATTCTACACCACCGCTAGGAAAAAAGATTGAGAGCTATTTGGTCTGCTCTGGACGTATCCATTCAAGAAACGTTCGAACGATTAGAACGTCAATCAGCTCGCAACTTACGTGCGGTGTAGACTACCAAAAATATTAACGAAACACCGAAAAACTGTTCAAGCCATGGTATGCACATAGATATGGTTGGGGGAGAAAAAAAGCTGTTGCGTCATTCTACCGAATTAATTTAATTATTGCTTTTATGTCCACTTCCTCAATTGGTTTACTTTGATGATGAGCAGTATGAGCTTCTCAACGAAGTGCAATACTTCCGTATATATACCGAAAATCTAGAACGCATGCCTCACTCGTACGTGAAATGTATTTAGAGACTTTCGAAACGCAAATAGTTGCAATGAGTGAATTGTTGATGCCAATAATCGGCACCTCAAATTACCCATCATTAAAATTGCTCCCAGAATGGTACGTCACAAAACACTGCAAAAAGGCGATAGTTGAATGTCAAAAGATGTCTATTTTTTTAAAGGAATGTCGCTTCTGTATTAGTCATAACGAGTTTTCACCAGCTTCCGCCTCAGCAATGAATTCGGCAATTTGTGATGTGAAATATTCCGATAAGTTTTATGCTTCAATAAATCAAACTATTTAATCGATGCAGCTGAATCCTTTGCTACAAATAATTCAACTAATCTTAATTCAACTATTTAGATCGAATTTTGATGACATCCTTTGCAATTTTATCATTCATCACTATTTGTCATCCATTTCTATCACTTCGTTATCAGTGATCAGATATTATGTCCAAGGGCCGAATATTAATGAGCTAAAAATTTGGTGGAAATTCGTAAAATTACACCCTGTTTCTCATCAAGGATTCCTCCAAAGATAGTAATGGTCATGTTTTCCTATCAACATGTTATAAAGGCAACATCAAAGATGTGGTACTTTTCCCACAGCACTGCAGTAACATTTTGAATTTCCTCATTATCATTAATATTTGAAAAATTGAATTGTTCCATGGAATCTTGCTACTAGAACTTATTAAAGAAAATCTTAAACACTAAAGGTTTCTATTTCGAGGATTCTACGTGATGAACGAACAATCGTTCCAGCTGCACTGAAATTCCAACCTATTTTTAAGCAATTAAGTACAGTGTACTATCATCTTGTTTGTGGTTTTCATATTCAGTAGCGAGTTGTTGAACTTTGTTCGTCTTAATTATATCAAGTCGATTTCTAATTTTCATTTTTTCATTATTGTAAATGGAGACAACAAATAGGTGACGAGTGCATCTTATTTTATTCTTTCTCATTTCATTCTCTAAAGAGTTTTTGATGACTTTAAGAAGTAATATATTATTTCAACTTTGATTTAGTCAACTAAGATACATTTGAGAAGTGAAAAGTTACTTTATCAAGTCTTACTGCAAAATTTATGCTGAAATGCCCGATTATTAAACGGGAATATGAGAATAAATATAAGCAAAGTTCCATTCGGAATGATTAGATGCCTGAATATGGCTTTACATGGTTTTACGTTACATGGTTTTCAAATGTCCGTATATTGTTTATGATATCGTAAACGGGCCTTCTTTTCGTGCTGTTCTAAACGAACTCTATAAAAAATGTGATCCGTTTATTTTCCTTTCAAAGAATTTCGAAGAATTCCACAAATCACAATCATCTAAACCACTCGTTTGTAGTGAGTAAATGATGCGCAATGAACATGATTTAAAGCTTCATCAATAAAGAGACACCAAACGATAAATTTTTTTCTTTCAGGATCCTTGATTATGACGATTCCTTCCGAATTACAGTCCATAACGTTCAGTTGATGCGTTTAATTGAACATCAATTATGAGAGAAGGTTCCGCAATAGGAACTTCAATAATTGATCAAATAGTTGAATTCCCCTCTTCACCAAAAATGGCAAAAAAACACTTAAATCAGCGATAATTTCAGTTGCCAACGTGCCATTTGCGCTGAATAATTTGCGTAGAGGAAAGACGAAATTTTCATCATAAATGGGATTTCTTATTTCCACCATTTTGAAGATGACTTCATCTGTAAAGTTTTCTACTTTTATGAAAATTACTCGAATTTTTCCAAAATGTAATTCTTTCCAATTTTTCCAATTTTTTCCAAACATTTCCATAAAATCTAACAAATTCAAATTACCTCTGTACAAAATTATATAAATATTTATGTAAACTAATGTGAAAATACTTCAGTCGAGTTGCTAAAAGAACTTTTGAACCGGAAATTTTGCACGCTGTTTGCAGTGCACTCTGAAGAATACCAACAGAAAAGTAATGCTCCAAAACTGTGGTGCACAAAAGTTTCACTAAAGTTCCGTAAAACTTTCAAATTCCTTAGAAAAGTTTGTTCCAGCTTATTCATCCTTTCTCAGTTTTTTAGGTGAGTACAGAACAGAGATTTTGCGCTCATCGTGCCGACTGCCATCGACCAAGAGCCCTACGAGGACGAGGGCGGCGAAACAGACCCTTCTCGTACAGGGTGAACCGATGTGTCAGCATTCGAAGGGCAGAAGACGTGTCAAGTTCTAACCTCCATGTGAACCAGATTTCACCTCAGCAGAGTTGGAACTGATATGAAGGAGCATTTATTTGTAGTGAATGCTTTATTCAGTAAAAAAATAAATAAATCAAAATGATGCAAAGTAAAAGTGCAATCTGATCGACGCACACCTCTTCTTTGGATGTCTCACAATGGTCGCCGAAGATCTCATCAGTTTCATCGAAAAGTTGAGATTCAATTGATTTTTTGAGTTGTTGCCCGCCTCTCAACCGTTTAAAGAAGTCAACAAATGAATTCATGAAGAAGATTGCATAGTTTCTTCTTCTTTAATTCCGACTATAATGCTAACTATTTATTCGTTAAGCGGCATTGTGAAGATTGCATTCCATATACACAGAAAAATAAGAACAGCGATTTATTATAGGTGGATGCGTATTTCAGTGATCACCGTGACTGCTAAATTTGGAGAAAATAAAAAATTTCATTCAAAAGTTCACCACAAATGCGTATTTCCGTTACTTTCCGAAGAAAATATTCATTATGAATTTTGTGTAAAGAATTTTCCTCTTCATTAAAGTTTTTTTAACGTAACTTTTTCTTTAATACTATGAAAAATTCACATTTAAATCATCGAAAAATGAAGAAAATTGATGAATTTCAATGATTTGAAAATTTCGTCGAAGAAAAGCACAATGCGGCGTAGTTGAAGGAATGTATAACGCGATTCAATTATATAGCAGTTATGGTGGTGCTGAAATGTATGAAATGCAATCGAAGTCTACTCGTCTGAGCATGCATGTGCTTATAGACGTTGAGCGTTTTTTTAGTGTCACACTGAACCTGCTCCATCAAGACAACTTGTCGAATGCCTGAAAAGCTTGTGAAAGTATCATCGAAGTTCCTAGAATTCTCAATCATCTCACACCTCGAAGCTTTCTGAGAAGGCTAATTAATGAAGCTAGTGGTTTGATACAGAAAAGCGCCAAGATAAAAGCATATCAAGCAATAAGCATGATAAACGCCTAATTCACCTGTGCTCGTTTAAGGAACAGTGTATCCAACAACACGGACAACGCTACTCGGCGATATTTAGACCTTTCTCCTTTAGGGATGCAGTCGTCTACAACATTTTTCTCCAGCAACACTAACAAAAGTTTCCAAAAAATCAATTTTGCACATTAATGTAGCGCGATGGACTGCTAAGTATTAGAGTAATTTTTCAACTTACTGAGAAGTTTTTCTCTAATTTTTAAATTTTCTCGTGAAATATTTTTCTATCTCTTACAAATTGCATCATTCATGTCGCAACTCGCGGATCATTGACGAATTCACTTAAATGTTTCCATATCAAACTATTTGAAAATATTTACCCATTCTCAAAATTCTGAAAAAATCAGTTGTGCGCTATTCCGTTCAAAGCTGCTGCCTTTGCGGTCACTTTTTTGTAAATTTTCGTATTGACATTTGAGCCTATAGCAAAGAGTTAGCAGTTGAAAGCAAAATTAATGGCAAAATCATCTGAAGTTACCAACTACTGGGATTTTTTCTGCATCAAACATTGCGACTTTGAGGAAAGAAGAAAGAGGATAGACAAAAATGAGGAGGATGGAAAAGACGAAAATGAACAAGCGGTCATGATCAACATTGAATGCGAAACGATTTCAAACTATCGAAGCAGCGGTGAATACAAATAGGGTTGAAACATGCATTGAACTGATAAAAATGATTGGACACAGAAATTACCAAGAAAATTTCTGCAGTGGAACGGGTACTCACTATATCTCACTCATTCATCTGGGTCTCATATTAACACTTTTTTTAACTTATCGCGCATACTAACACATAAATTGTATTCTTCATTAATTATGTGACTTCATATACAAATATACTGCACAAATATGGCTATAATCACGACCATGAATTAATCCACAAACATTATGATGTTCATTATTGCTCAATTTTGCAACATTATTCCACATATTGTTTTCATCTATGCGAAATACACCGATGATTTGTGCCGTTCGCTCATTTATTTTCATTGTTGATGCATTCGCCTCATAAATTAACGAGAGAATTTGTTAAGTTTTATATCATTTTTCATCATTGATTCATTCACTTTGTTCGAATGAATTTCATTGCGAAACGAGTTTTCTTCCATGAATCGAATGAAAATCGGAAACAATGCGAAGTACTCTTCGTAATATTTTCAAGTGTTTGTGGGAATGTTCGATAAAAGTTTGTTTAATTTCGCATTCATCAGCAGAAACAACGATTTCGGAAGGAATATGGCCGACAAAATCAAAGAATTATGCTCTAATTCAAGTTACTCATAGTTTGACCTATTCAATCGTAAAAAGAAATCACTACTTAATGTATTGTTGGAAAATTTGCGAACAGCAACGCGATTAATAGAATGCACAGTTGGCAATAAGAAATATGCCTCATGTATCCTAATCTACAGAAGGACAATATTTTCATTTCCATAACAATTATATCGTTGTGGGAATTTATAAGGAGGAGTACACTACGTTCACGCGACTGAGCTGCGAGAAGCATAGACTGTCACGCAATAATGCAGACTGACTCTCTAAGAAAGGCAGCATGAACCAACTGAATGAGAGAAGCATTAAGTCGCAGCAAGTGGAAGCGTTATGACGTGACGTTTACTCGTAACGAATACTTGAAACAAATTCAAAAAACAAGAAAATGGATTATCGTATATTGAACAAATCAACAGATACAAATACTATATGTCACCAATAAAACAAAAGCAACTTTTGAAGTGAACGAAAATAAATGATGCTTGGAAATCTTAAGGAAACTGAAACAAAATCACTCAATTTGTGAATTGGGTAGGCATGATAAGAAACGACTAGTGATATGATTCGCTGATTTAGTCGATTTTTTATATTGCCAGGAGGAGGAAATAATAGCTGAAATAAACGAGATGTTAAAATAGAGTGACATATAAAGCTGCGATATGATTGATAATCGAGGTGAAATTATACACAATAATTTTTGCGTCTCTTACATATTTGACGCAATTTGCCTGTTAAGTGTCGCTTAAGGGCAGATATTGTAATGGCAGATCCGTTTTAACAACAAAGCAATATTTCATTAAAGCAAAGTTTATTGAAAACGTCGTTCTTCGAAGAGATATCTGCTGCTATATTTGAAATTTCATGAATTTTTTGGTTACTTTTATTGTCGAGAGACAAATTTTCTTCCATGATATTTTGCACTCCTTAATAGAGAATTTATCGCCTATATGAATATGAAACTCTCAATAGATGTGACCATGACGCAAATTGATGGCTTCGCAATAAATCTTGAATGCCGCAGCTGCTATAATGCATTCCGGTTTGTTCCAAGAATAAGTCTTACATTGTCTTTTTCTGGATATAGAATTTATATAACGATACGCTTCAGCATAAACGCAGCTTTAGCGAATAACCTATCCATGATGGTTTGTTTGCGAAATGAATGCTCATTGTGTAATATTGCAGTTAACTCTGCGATGCTACGCATCACTTTAACAATGAAAAATTATCAAGAGTGGATCTGTTTTGATGGGAGAGCTTTACTCTATGAGGCAATATTGAATTTCTCCAACAAATACTCCTCGTTCCATTATAATTGGTTGAGGAGGCTGAATTGAAGCGGAATTAGCTAGTCACTGCAATAGGTGCAGACAACAATGCTACGTGTTGATCTGAGGTGTGATATGTTAACATTCTCTCACTGAGTTAAATTCTAGCGTATGTTTCAACTGATAGAAATCTTTCATTGCGGAGAAGAAAGCTATTGAATTGCAAAAAAGAGTGGGTTGTTGACACTTCGTATCGTAAGAAATACTCTATAATATAAAGACTGCATATGTGACGTGAATTGCTGCAAACAGTAATTATCATAAATTACTCAGTAGGGTACTGCAGAACTCTTCGATTATTGTCCTTCACATATTTTATTTAATTACAGTTTTTATGACCTCGTGAAAGCTTTTTTCATGTATTTTATTTAGTCACTATTTTGTAACCTATTTAAGACATATTTCCATCAGTGAGGCTCATTTATTAACTTACATGGTGATTGCTATTACTCAGTAGTTACTGTCGTTCATTGCCGTCATCACAATTCATTCTTATCCGTCAAGCCAGCAACGGATTAGTGGATTCGTGGATTCGCTGGATTCGCTATTAATGAATTTGAATTTACGAACATATGCTGTAGTTTACTGACGGTTTATGTTGTTTCGGTATTTCAGAAAAGAAAAAATTCATTGTGTATAATATTTTTGCATACTCCTCAGCTCCATTGTTATCATGACATGAAATCGATGAAGGAATTCTGCCACTTCTAGGTGTGACGCACAAAGGAGACGAAAAAATAGTGCAGTATGATATTGTTTAGGGTGCTTAACGGAATGCGCATGTGTGGGACCGGTTTTAGTTTCAGTCAAGCGTGTTCCACTTATGTTAGAAGAGGGAAATTTTTTCTTCGTGCTCTATTGCTTCCGCGATTTTGTGTTGAGTCCTTTTCAGCGAGAGGGAATCTTTTAATGCATAATGAAAAGCGCGAATGGCATGATAGCACAGCAGAAAACTGTAGTTGCAGAACAGTCAACTTAGCATTTGGTGGATTTCTATGTGTGACTACCACTTTTTTCACTGCTTCGATGGAACTGCAAATTCTGCTCGCCCAATCGTGCACAAATAATTTTACCTCGGGTGCCCGCGGGAAACGTCCGAATGCTATGTGTCAGCGACGGCGTTGCGCATGAGATGAAGTATTCACCAAGTGCATTAAAAACCTTTAATTTCATAAGTTTTCCTATTTGAAGACAAGCTCGTGTCGTTGGAGGCTCCAGAAAGAGCTCATTTTCGAAGCAAGAATCAGTGAAAAACCGAGCTATACTTAGCACTGAATGGTTTATCGGAGGTAAGGAGAAAAAGGACTCCATTCGAACGAATATTCTCTGTGTCTATTGAGAATGCCACTAATTCGAGCTTGATAAGCCTGTGAGAAGTGGTCCTATCAACCGAAAAGCGCGTTAGATGCGTGTAGAAATTTATTCAATGGAACAGTTGCTGATACGTGAGTAAATTTATAAATTGCGAGATCTTCTACCAGTCGAATTAGATAGGAGGGTATCGATGAAGCACAGAAGGCTCGCATTATTCGGCGAATGTTAACTAGAAAGTGCAGCGTGACAGCTGAGAACGATTGCTTCGAGTTTTTTGTTTTACTTCGTTCTCATTCTTCAACGATTACATCGATCCTCGCTCTTTTTGTTTTCCAATATGCAATATTATTATTTGGCAGCATCATCCCATGCAGTGAGTGCAAATCACATATAAGAGCGAATTATAACTGTTTACTCATAAAATATTCAAGTGAGGGATTACGCGTTCAACCGTAATAACATAGCATGTGTTGCTCTCTGTCCGCATCGAAGAAGTTCGAATAAAAAAACGCGAGCACAGACCTGTTTATTCAGTGACGGCTACCTTTGATTTCTCGTCAACAGCCGTTTAATGGAAGCAGAACGAAGAAAAATATAACTTGAGGGACGCAGTCTCAAGTGCTTTACCAATGGTAGAAATAGCTACTGAATCAACAAAAGGTGCTTCCGAGGATGTCCCACATTTGAAACCCGACAGGTGGAAACCAGTGGATTGGCGTTGACGGCATGAAAGTTTTCAGACACGATGGAATGACTGGTACTGAAGTAAAAATTGATGGATGCATCAATGAGGATTTTGTTGTGGAAAACCGTTTTATATTGTGAGCTAGGCTGGTAACTTTCTCAGCGTTTACTTGAGCGATTTCTACTTTGAGCGTACCGACCAGGCATATATATATATATATATATATATATATATATATATATATATATATATGGCGATCACCTCCTTTCAGTTTAAAATTTTTTCAGACATTAATGATAAAGGAATGCGTTTATGTTTCTGAGCAGTACGGCTATCATTCGGACCTTGAAAGAGGGTCAGTTCAATATTGCAAATGTTTATTGACAAACGGCACGCTGAATATAGGCAGATGTCAAATGATGTTTTAGTCTATCCAATGAGAGAGACGTTCAAAAAAGAAAAGCTTCTGTGTGCCGCTTTCTATGATTTATGCTACTTTTTAACACTGAAATAAGTGTTGATTATCATGAGTGGAAATTGTACGGTCACGAAAAAGACACTTGCAGTTAAATAGGCAGATGAGCTAGTCTGAAATAGTTTCAACCGTAAACGCTCTATGAGCTGTTCTTTCCGATATTCCAGATCTCAATAAACTTTAGAGATCGCCAATTTTCTATTCTTCTCAGCTGCTCATAAGTGGCATTTTTACTGTTTCCTCATTCCGCACTAGTGAGCGACATTTTACGATTAATTTCTCATAGGTTTCGATATTTCTATGATGAAGAATAAAGCGGAAACATTTAGGGATTCGTTAGCTGATATTGTATCGATGTTATTGCATCAAACTGCGCACTAATCAAAGTGATGATTGCGCAATTTCTTCATCTCTTCTAATGAGAGCAACACATCAACGACTTGCAGCAATGTTTGAGTTTTCTGGTTAATTGTTCTTAGTAGTGTTATGAGCTCCTTTTTGACGTGAACAAGATAGAAAAGTTTTATGTGAACCTTAATTACAGTTCCAAGACGTTAATAATGGATGGGAGTTGAGAAGCCTAAAATAGAATCTTATACATAGTGCAGTTGATGAATTGAACACCATGTGAGGGCATATTGTTTTGATTTTTCACAGATAAAAGGATTTCTTATGATGCAATATCCTTTGGAACACTGATTTACTTTTTTTCTCCCAGAAATCTATGTACTTGCGCCCTCTTGTGCTTTAAATGCCTGCCAATGTGCCAACAGAAAGTATTTCTCACTAAATCGACTGTCATTTGCAGCTATTTTTGATCCTCCCCTTCAATGAAAAAGCTCGAAAAGGTACAAAACCCTAACTTAACCTTTGAGTCCCGAGAGCTTTATGAATATTTGCAATTATTTTGGCTAAATTAACTTTTGTTGGAAACTCTGTATTGTGACATAACTTCGTGTCGATTCATGAAGACGTTGCTGGCTTCAGCTGCATGCGAAATTCGAATTTTATTCGATCCTTTTTGCATACTGAAAAATTTCTTCCAAATCCATCCAAACATAAATTTTCATGCAAGTGATAGCCACCAACTTGCCTGCAATAAGTACGAAGTGATTCAAGACTAGATTATTTCTGCTAATTAGTGAGACTGTTGAAGAGAATAATGGTATAATTAGTACTGTGATAATTAACTCATCGATGAAAGATAAGTGTAATCTCTCGTCATAATATCAATGATTAATGCAATGTGAATGTGCTGTATAAGCTGATAGCTATTCATAATTCAATTCCACCAATCGTTCATAATTTCCAGCAATTTTTACATAATACAGAAATTGACATCGATGAAATTTTCATTTCTGCATCGGGAATGAAAACTATTTTCGTTGTTAACTCAATGGAAAAATTTATTCCAGCTCGAGAAAAGAGATTTTTCCGTAGCAAATTTCGATAAATATCTATAAATCTAAGTTATTAAAGTGAGCCACTGCTTTCCGCATTGTCTTCGTTAATGTACCATTTTCGATATCAATGTTTAGACTGTTGAATGCAAAAAAATAACGACTATTAATTAACATACTAATGCATAGGACGTGAAAAAATTAAACCTTACGCTCTCCTCCTCTCAAACCCCTTCCATCCTTGCCTATATAATTTTCTCTTCGTTGATAATTATTGCTTTCGTATCACGTCAAGCTCCATCTATGAGGTGCAGTGGGGGGGGGGGGGGGGGGGGGGGGGGGGAAATTTATCATTTACATCGCACATAATTCGTCTTTCATCTCGTCGAGTGCTAAACTGAATTAATGATAAACTTGATAAAACATTGAGAAATTTATCTTCAAAGAGCAACGATTTCATTTCAAAGCTATTTTAGTAGGCATCACACCATGAATATTGCCGTAAAAATTTTTTCGGCACATATATTCTCGATTTTTCCTTCAGACGAGTAGAAGTAGCATCGACGGGAATTTTAAAAAATCATCTCGTCCATTCTTCCGAAGTCAAACATATATATTTCTTTGACAACTTTGACAACTTCACTTCTTTGACAACTGCAGATATGAAGAGAAGCTTATTAACGAACATAATCAGGCTAGTGTTGGATGCAAACTTTCAGTATAAAAACACGCTACATAAAGATTCTCGACTGCATTCTCTGTTTGGTGGCTGAAGTGCATTGTTATGTATCCAGTTTTGGTTAGTAATTTAATCAGTTCACCGTAGATAATAGATTCGTTTTGTTCTTCACTCCTCACTCCTATTTCCCTCAGCCTCCCAACTCCCCTTCGCTTTTTTCCCTTCACGTTGTTCACCACCTGCCAAAACTCATAGCATTCCATAAATTCATGCTTATAAACATGCATTTATGTATTTTAGTTATATTGCGCTTTTGACGAACTTTTCTCATGAACAACTGAATAAATAAGTGTATCCTCACTTAGTCAGATAGTATGAAACACGCCAATCACTAATTAACAGAACGCTCGTTAATCAGCAGAATTTATTGATCACTGATTATCTAAATATCACGTCGCTGATACGTTTCATTACCTTCATGCAGCTACAATCCACGTCAAAATCCATTTGTCACATTTGTAGCAACAAACTTTCCTAATTACCCAACTAGCTTATCATTAAACACCTAACAGATGAGCGCTGGTCATCATGTGTATAAGCAAACTTCTATCGTGCTAATGTATCCTCTCAAATATTTTCTCCCTAATATAAAACATATCAAAAGAAACTAGATTCGTAAACCGTTAATTCCTGCTCGTCCCTTGATTTGTCGTCATATTCATTGGCCGTAATTACCATTTAGCAAACAAGCTTATTCAAAACGTGCGCTGTTGTCTTACTTATCTTATTTTACACCCATACAGAATGCTATAATCTTTCAACTTAATATCGATAGCCGTACGCTTTCTCAATGAGTGAAATTATTTTACACAGATGTAGAGGCTCGATAAACTACGATGTAGTACTGCATTGTCCAATATGATTAGGAAGTATTATGCAATGTTTTATATTGTGTTTGCTCATAAAATTCAAAAAGTTTCATACTTTAAGTGAAAATGCGAACGAATGAGTGGAATGTAACGACTATGGAATTGACAAGGGTGATAATCACTCCGTCCATCGTCTATGGTGCACCATCGTATTCGCGAAGTTTTGAGGGTTTTCATTCAGAGTCCACCATAATCTAATCTAATATTGTGCGCTTGATGCTTCTGGTCATCGATTGATACGATCAAAAGTACTACATTTGCATTAACACTCGTGTTTCATCGAAGTGTTATCGTTCGCTGGATTTCGATCTGAAAGAGGGAGTGGGATAGACATGATTGTTTAATCAAGAATTCTCCCTTACTGAAGAGGTCGTTTCACCGTGGAACTAATTTGGTGTTCTTAATGAGGCAACGATGAATTTATAAACGTCGATAAAATGATAGCCTATGTGGGGATTTTTTTTTTCGCCTAAGTGAAAGCAAAAATCAGCGGAAATTTGACCTAGAGAACATTTTTCTCAATTATCATGAAAGAATGAAATAGAAATAGCTGCTTAATTAAGAGGATAAAAGGTAAGTTCAAAAGCCTTTGATATCCTTTATCGTGATATCGGCATTGATAATCTATGAAAATAATCTTTTTACGTTAATTAATTAATTTAGAACAACATTCCATTAACGTCGATATTTGAATTCAGACTCTAGTTTATTGCAGCAAACACATTAATGAGCATTTTAAGTACCGTTAATGATTTATAGAAGTGATTAAACTATTCGTTTTACTTTCCATATTCAATGATCGTTGTCGATATTAGCGAAGTATTCGCATCGAAATCATTTGCATCAATTCATTTCGCGAATATCTAATCGTGAAAGTGAGGAATTAATTGGCTGTAATTGCTTTCAATGTTATATATTTATTGAAATGATTGGTACATCCGCATAATTGTTAGGTAAGAACTTCGATTCATGATGATGCCACCATTAGAAGTAAAATATACGTTAGTTAAGAGGGCGCTTCTTAGTTTTACAGCAAGATTTTCAACGATTTGTTGAAATTCAAGAATTAATGACTCATGCTTTTGTTATTTAAAATTGTAGATGAACTTGAGGAATACATCATAGTCGCAACAACATTTTACTCCTTTGGAAATTCACGTCGAGAGTAAATAAATAATTTCATCTCAACAATGAGTTATGAGGTTGCGAATTTATGAAAAAATGCAAAAAAATAGCTTCGCCTGCTAGACTATAATTTCTTTTCACAGCTCATAACGTATTTCATCGACTCCTACAAGTAAAAACGAGTTTGAATGTTTGTCCACTCAGCTCAGTACTTACTTTGCGTGTCATAAGTCACAAGGATTTACCTTCATTTGAATGGCTTTACCTGTACAAAGGTGAGAAATGATGCCAAAGTTTGCTGCTTATGTCTTCTGTGATGCATTTACTGTCAGTCTCCTAACAGTTCATTGGCGTTGTCATTCGTTGCAGTTGTATAGAAGTAGACGTATCGTATATGCACACAAATATACAAACACACAAAATGTACCGCTAATATGCCAAGTATATATGACGATCCTCATAGTGTTGATGAATCTGTGGATCCAAATACGTGTTGCTTGCCTACTCTTCCGTTTGGATATAATAGTGCTGCGCTCTATGTCGATATGTGCAAAGCAGTGCACTATTCTTTAATTTCGTTTGTAAGTTTTACTTCGTTTGTGAAAGGTATACCAGCTTACTCCTAGTAAAAACCAATGAACCTCCTCACATGTAGTATATATATATATATATATATACATATATATATATGAATGGCCATTAGCTGTCACGTTTATTCACAAATCTTCGTTTGCAATTGCATTTCGATGTTTGCTTTCAGAAATCTTACTAATTTTGCAATTCCATTGATGCTTGCAATTGCGTTGGTTGCAGAATTTACCCCTGACCCTTATTCCACACATTTATCATCTGCTGTTCTCTTAGTGTAAAAAGACGCCACTGATCGAACTAATGAAGATTTTTGCTTGACACAGGAAGGAATTTTATTCTTGATTAAGTGAATTGGTGGAAATTTCATCCTCCATTTCATTTACTGGTTTCGAATGAATGATCACTTGTTCAATTTTGAGCTTTTACTGCGAATTCCAGCTAAATGTTATCAAATCGTTAACCTAAGACGATACTGTTTCTGAGTCTCTCAATTACTTCATCTCACGAGTTCGTTCAATTATCCTAATATCCTCTAGTACTCAGGATATATTATTCACAGATATAGCTGATCAACGCATCTCGAATCGCAATGTGGATAGTTTCCGGGGCACTCACGGTTAATACGCATTTAACGACTGCGTTATGTCTAGTGCCGAATTCACTTGTTATATATTTGATATGGACGACGAATCACAGTGAAATTCACGAATATCGATGGGTTCTTGCAATTCAATCAATACTCGAAGTTCTCACTTGTACAACGCTTTCACTGTTAAATTTGGTATATTAACACTTCTAAACAATATTTTGTCTAGTTCCATTGCAAAAATTTCGCTATTTCGTAGCGTCTCCTTATGTTTATTGCGAAAGTCTCAAGCGAATATTGCAAAAAATTACGCGTTGTTGAATTTTCATTGCGGAAACGATAGACATAGAAATGAGTAACTTATGGTGGTCAATTAACCCGCTTAGGCGCTTTGTTCATATGTTTTCGTTTAGCACACTCAACAGATTCGAGGAAAATTTCACATTTCCGCAACTTCCATCTCCTCAAAATTTCACAGTCTTTTCCTAATTTACATATACATCCGAAAATAACGAGAATTTGAAGCCTTTTTTCCGATGCACATAGTTGAACTGCACAGCTGAAATATCTATGGAACTTATTTCATTTAATCTACTCATTCGTTTATGAATTTGAGCGCTAAACTGAAGTCAGTTAACATATTTTCGGAAGTCGGATATACATGTGCGTTCAAACCTTTAGTCCGCGTTCCATGTTTATGCATTAAATCCTGAAAGATGCGGTGATTCAGTTAAGGCGTAAAGAATATTCACCAACAAAAATGGAAGGCATTCTTTACTGAATCCCAAAGAGGAAGAAGGCGAAGCGATTTCGGTGAAACTTGATTTCGCAACGTATGTAACCGAATAAGAAACCACAATAACTTGAGGGTAGAATTTTTTCGCATTCTGAAACGTAAACTCTGCATTCATAGTGATATATGGTCAGATATTTTGGAATCAACTGCTCGGTAGGTACTACCGCTTCGACTTCTGTCAAAGGCAAAAATGGTTGCAGTTCTTTCCTCTCTTTCCTTTTATCAATTGTTGTCATAAAGAACGCCTTGAGAAGGCAATAAAGTAACCATGATATCGTATGTAGAGTAAACCTAAAGACATTTCAGATATGAATTTTAGGCACCTCGGATGCATAAGGTAAACTTGATCTAGTCATCTTCTCCTCCGTTATTGCTTTACTTGGATACGAGTTCATTTTCCGTGGAGATTTCGCCTTTGGAAATTTTTATGATTGCTGTCGCTTATTTTAGTCATATCTGCTATGTGTACGGGACTTTTCTAATCTTTTCTAAATGCCCTCGTCAAACTATAATAAATATTCCCTTTATTCTAACTAATAAAAGCTGTCTTGCATATAAATAAATGAATTCCGAAGTTATTATAAGAAGTGAATATTTCAGGTCCTTATACAACGCCAATCTTCGATTTTTTTCATCCAGATGGGAGTGTTGGCACCACTAGATGATCGTATCCCTACGATTGCTTCGATTTTCATGACTTTCTTCTTCATCAATAATCTTTTCTTCGTTCTTTTTATTTTCACATTCAGATATGCTTATATTTGCAAGTAGGTGACATATGGACTGAATAAATTTTTAAAATCTCACTTGAATAGGTAACGACTGAATATCTCACCCCACGGCAGTTTTCGTTCATTGCCTTAATATATTTCTGAGATTTACAGCAATTAGATAACCTTACCATTCATTTTTTTCGGAGATCTGCATATGTCTTATTGCTTCGAGTCGATGGGAGATATTGAAAAACATAACACTTTTGATGTTAACAGGAGTGTTCGCCCACCTCAAAATATTCTTTTATGCATAATAGTCCATTTGTTTGGATGCATTTTCTTCGCATTTATTAAAATGCGATCCACAACATGCTTTTATTTTTCGCATGACGCTGAATTCGTTCCATGATGGGTGAATGGCCACCAAAACTAGATGAGGAGAAAATATAAGTGCTGGCATAGCGTTGAGCATATGCATTAGCTGAAATTGGTTGTCAGAAGTGAAAAACAACAAAGCTTAGCATTCCAGCTAGCGGAACTTGCACCTTGCGGATCAGGTTTCGCCGATATGACTGATGCCTTTTCTTTCTTAATTGCCTTTCGGTATCAACCTACTTGCCGAAATGATGTTTAATATTAGCGGGTATCAGAAATTTCAAATCTCACAACGAGCAAACTTGGAATGAATGTGACTTGCGTTACAGTGAAAATTGTTGCAGTCTAGAAGGAAACGAAGTGTTCAAAGGCTCTGAAATGACTCTTAAGTAAAAAGGATGTGCTGGAGGAAATAATGATAGGATATGAGGAGGTTTAGGTAGGTATTATCATCAACAGTGCAAGATTTTCGGTACTATCGTCAACTTTCGTAGTCGGCCATATTCCTGCAAGATTTTCTGCATACAGTATCAGTTGCACATTGTAATGAAAAGAAGAGAAGCTTTCATTCAGAAGTTCGCTAATTGCATCACAAGGTTATTTCTATACCTGTGACCGAAAAAATATCGGCTATGTGAATATCAATTGTTTTGAGAAGCATCCTAGAACGTCTCGTAATAGAGTGGTCTCGGATACTGGGCATCAGTCAACGCTGGGAATATTTACTCAGTCCATTAGCTGAAGCAGATAGCTAATTTTCACTTCTGGTTTCAAAGAGCGAAAATTGAACGAAATTTGCGTTCTTTAAACATTACAGTCTGAAACTTTAGATGTGATGCTTACTTCGAAAAAAAAATTGTAGTTGGAAATTTTATGCACTTTTGGCTTATTAATAATATCCTCAAGTGTCTTTAGTTAATGCAAGTGAGGATTTCATGGGGAGGAGTGAGGAGGGTTAAGCGGAAATCTATGAGTGCGATTGTAAAATAACTTACTCGAAAAGGTCCATAATATTGAAGTGGAAAAACTGTCTATATGAGAGTAATGGAATTACTGACGATATATTGACTGTTTTCTTTTGATCTATCGATTTCGAATCATTAATGCTAGAAGAGGCCGCTCAATTAACCCCTGCTGAATTTCAGCAAATATTTTCTGAAAGTAATTTTCACCAAACGTGGTGCAATCGTAACGATTGGAATCGTTATGATGACTAGTGCATTACTCGCAATAGTATATGTAATGCAATTAAACGTTGTCGATAGTACAGAATCGGATGAAGATCCCCAACCAAATTATGTGCTCGTGTTCTCGTTTGAAGAGGTTTGTTTTTGACTTTTTGTGATTTCTCTCAATGTTTACTAATAACTGAATGTCAAAGACAAAAAGCTCCTATTTAGCTTTATCACTTTTATCACTCTTATCACCATTGTTATCACTCTTATCACTATTATCATCACTCTTATCACTATTGTATCACTTTTATTTTTATACGAAAATTTAATTAACATTTGAATAGTCAGAAAATATCTAATGAATGAATAAAAGGCGTTTACGTAAACCAGAAAATTGCTCGGCGGAGAAATCCCACCAGTCATCAGTGAGAAAGAAACTTCCAACTTTTGTTGTGAATAAATTTCGTTCAATAAAATCAGTGATTTAATTAACTATTAAAGCGCTATAATAAAATATTTCCGCTACGAATGCTCTTATTAATGAAGATTGTGAAAATGAGATTTGTGATGGTTAGGTGAGATTTCTAAAATATCGACATTTTTGCGCTCACTTATCAGTTAAAGCACTAATAATATCGAAAATTATCGGCTGGTATTTTCGGCACGTCGGATTTTGATATCGTTATTGGCATTTTTCTACATTCAGAAGTCTTCATTTCCCTAATCGTGCAACTCAACATAGGTTGCCACCTTCTCATTTCATATGCCATTCTTTGATTAGATACCGTTCTTATGGCAGTATGATGATGTCTTCATAGTTCCACCTGCAGTATAGCTTTTTCACCTCTATAAATGCACCTTGTGATGAGACTGTATATTCACATTTTCCAAGATTCCATTTGTAGTCTTCCATATTGAATTACCTTAAAGAAGGATAGGCAGGATGAACTCATAAAAAAGAGATCCCAACCAAGGCGGGTTAATTTTCACATTCAAACTCAGCATTTTGCTGTGCCGGTATTCTGCGTAATAGACATTGAATGAAGTTGAAGTATTGAATATTATGAGTTTCAGAATCACATATTTTTCGACGTACTGGCCTTATTCCCACTAATTGTAATTATAATCGCCATCTATGCTGTCATTTTCCTCACATCAGTACGTATAATAAAGTTGACAAGAAATGCTGGAGCAAGCGAAAAAACTCGCCAACTTCAGAAGCAACTTACCATTGTGATGCTACTTCAGGTAACACTTCCTTGCAACTAGAATTGTAACTCGAAGTGACCAAACCATAGATGTATGCTTGTGTAAACATCTAGCATATTTCATCCGAAAATTATTAGTAAATACTGAGTGGCGAAGTATGACATTATGATCGCGCATCTAAGATTTGCGATGATATTACCATAACTCATCACTTTACCTCACATGATATCCAATCTCACTTCTCATAATTGAATGTGCAATAATGTCGAACTATTTCATTTCATGGTGTAAAGCTCACCGATGACGTTAAAACAATAGAAATATATTAACATCGACACCACGGAATTTGAAACAGTACAACTCCATTGTCATTTTCCAATTGTTTCGCTTCCGTAGCTATGATTCCCTAGCGCATTTATACTACGTTCGAGTGAATTGTAACGAAGAGATCGAAGAAGCGATCACCTTATTCGGGAATTTTCGACGATCGAATTTTGATATTTAGATTAGCATTTCCAGGATAACCTAGAACTTACAAACACTGCTTCCGAGCTAACAAAGTGACAAAAGAACTGGAATATATTTGAGCACAAATCCATGAAAATAGCTTTGAAAATTGCTCTTTCATTACAATAACACAATAGTACCAAAAATAAAGATGATGATGAATGCAGCAGCGAATAGACGAAAACGTCGACACATGAGGAGCTGCAAAGTGTTCACCTTGCCTCTCCCTCTCCTTTGAGAGAAGAGAGTTTCATCGATGTGAATTAAATAAACGATTCATGCGTAAATATATCTGGTGAGAAAAACTATTTCGATGTTTCTCTCTGGTTTCACATTATTGCTTCAAATCGCCATAGCCAAAAGGCATGAGCAGCAATCATATTCGCAAACTTGATAGATATAGCTCCATGATGTTTATTATTCAACGAAATAAGTATATTGATCCATAAGAATGAAAATTCAAATAAAACATTGTACAATATTAAGAAACAACAAGCGAGATGGAAATGTTCGAATGGTAAGCACCTTTACGTTGTAAGGGGCTATATTTGTTGCTTTGCTGCCACGTAGATAAGTGGAGAGGAGTTGGGAGTAGACTTTGCTTTTCCGACGATTCGAAATGGGCTAACTGAACAATACCACATGGAAAAACTATCATTATAACTCAGTATAGGAACACAGTGGAAAATGTTATTGAAATACGAAGCCATACATAAGCGGAGAAAGTGCAAAGAATGATAGGGCAGAGAGGAACAGATATCGCTGAGATCGGTGCCTGCGAATGGAGTCGCAGAGCAATCGCCCATCACAACAACATTTGTTAAGTTGCACAACCCTAGTTTCAGTGATTCGCAACTTACAGCTGTACATATTAATAAGCACACATCTATCTACACGAGTAACCAGCAGAAGCAACTTTCAGTATGGCGCCACTGCAAGGAAATTAACTAAAGCCAACAAAGAAACAGCGAAAACAAGCTGACTGGGCAAAATTGCGCTTGAAACAAAGACGCTTAGGTTAAAAAAAAGCAAGAAAGGATAGACAGCCGGCTGTCTGAGGAAGCAGGTTTTCACAAATGATGGTCGCCTAGCATTTCTTTAGAAAGGCAATGTTCCCGAAAAGGTGAACAATTAGGAGAATGCGACTGTGCTGGAGGATGGAGAAGGAAAGGTTTGGGGATACGCGCTCTGAATTATCCATAAGTTTTTCGTTGAGCATATTTCTGAAATGCTTCTTCTACGTACCTGAAATCACTAAAAATATATTCAGCAGAGTTATATCGAAAAAAGTTTGTGGAAATATGGGATTGATATTGTGCGTCCTTGAAACGACAACGGAATTTCCAGGTTATGATTTGTAAAGAATCCCGGCACCATTATAAAACTGACCCATCACGAACGTTAAGGTAGAACAAGGCGGAAAATGTTTTTTTAAGACTGTAATTCAAGCCATGTTAATCAGGATGTATTTGCAGGCATTATTACCGTTTTTCTTCGATATACTACCCTTAGCATCGTTATTTATTTTTGCATTAACGGAAATCACCATCGATGAATATGCATCGATTGTTGCAATTCTTTTCAATTGGGAGCCTTGTGCTCATCCGTTCATTGCACTCTACTTCGTGAAACCATTTCGTAAAAGGATTCATCGCTTCCTCACGGCGGTGATTGATCGTCATGTTAAATGTTCAAAACACCTTCACTCGAATGTCACCTCTACAAAAGTGACACCATTCGCATCTTCAACTTGATTTTATCGTGTATAACAAAGAAAGAAGAAAAAAAAAAGTCGATTTTGTATATATTATTTTCGATCTCTTCAACTTCGATGATGCTCGAATGAACTTGTCATGGGCGATGTTCCTCTAATGAATGTTTGTCGTTTGCATCACTTCTACGCCAATGAGTCTTCATTTAGTCATTCTCATATATTGTGATACTCTCGGCCAGATTATTCTGTATTAAAGCAATGCATATTGCTTCGTGGAGACAGGAATGGGAAAAGCAAATAGTAAATACTAAATAAATAAATAGTAAATACTAAATAAATTAGTGTCCAGGAGGCAAATTTCGGTTTGGCGGACATATTCAACGATTTGAGACTACCGGTTTCATGTGCGAGCACCTTTTTAACGTATATAAAAATAAAAAGACGATAAAAAGCTTTGAGAGAATAAACGCCATAAAGGTTAATTAAATTCGGAAAGAGTGAAATTTTTTCTTATCATTTCAGGGATTTTCGCCAATCTTTTTCAGGTAAATTTACAGAAATTGAAAAGAAGGAGCAAGGAAATTCACTGTAATTTGCGATATCCTTTAAAATCTGAATCAACAATGTTATGTAAACGAAAATACTCAGATTTCAGCTCAGATGGAACAAAAAAACAAAACTGTCTGCACATTGGGAAAAAACGATAACAAAATGAACCCAAATTAGGACGGAAACCACGAAAAATATGTGTGACACAAAAGTCATATGGTGTATAAGAGAAAATAAGTCGATAATATGCATATAAAGATAACATGAGAAAGATAAATAATGCTGTGAGACGACTTTAGTTTCAGGGCTAGTATTCGGCAAAGAACGATATCTTTGAGGTGATTAGCAAAAGCGATTGAATCTTCCGGTGAAAAATTTCAAGCTTTCGTATTTCTCTACTCGAAATAGTCGAAAACATTTTTAAAAGAATATCTTTTATGAGCTAAACGGAACTGACCAATACTGTGAGTTGCAAAGACTACCTTAAAAGGTTGAATTTGTTTTTATACCGAACAGTCTCAGCGGTCATTTTTAGGTATCTGCTGTTCGTACGAATGCCCACTACAAATATAAACGTTGCTTTTGTGGTTTAAAATTAAACATGAGCTGAAATGAAAGCCCGACTTGTTTGATTTATCCTATAGAATGAGCGTATAGGTTGACGTTGATGATCTCAGGGTTCCATAGTTCCGTCAATGAACTATCCGAAGAGTAAAGCCCGCCTTGTTTGTGCGACTCACTGAGCCTTCATGCGTTGAATGTAAGATGTGCTGAATCCACAACTGCTTATCCAGTACAACAGATCATTGACTGAGACCCGGACCCGATCATCTGACAATAATACGGAAATGTTTAATTCATCAAGAAATCATTCGATCTTTAAAGAAAAGTATCATACCAATCAATGCACTTACCTAAATTTCTTTTCTTCTGCATTTTCAAATCCCTTATCGCCGATCGCCTACTATCAGTCTCTCTCATTATAACTAGAACGTTTTGTATTTTTTACAAAAATTTTTTCCTTTTTGTTTTAGTAACGGCCACCTATTACGATCGACTGAGTCGGTGCGATCCTGAGATCGAGGCAGTTTTTATTTTCAGTAACAACTTGTTTCACTCACGCTCATATTGGTCTCGACGTCGATCTCTTTCTGTATGAATCGTGGGTTGAACTTGGGGCGGTAGCCGACGACACAAACTGACTATGGTCTTGATCGCCGATTGCTGTGTGTATTTCTTGTTGTCTCGTGTTTGTTGTTGGTCACAGTAAACAAGGTCGGTTGCTTCGGTGACATCGTTCACAAGCTAGAAGTGATTGCAAGTTTCTTTTCCATTCTTCAAACTTTCATAAGAATTTACTGAGATGTCTGCGCTGAAAAGGTATTCTTTTCCCTAAAATCTTTCTTAATTTTTAAACATCTAGCAGAGCGATAGACGTTTTTATGACTTCATTATTTCCCGTGGGCTCTTTTTGCATCTCATATTCAGTTATGCAAAAAACTCCTTCCACATTATATGAATTTTTATCAGTTCTTTAATAGTTCTTCGTGACTGTCACATCACGAGGATTACTGCATCGGGAGCAGATTTTACTAAATTTCCCCCGTCTTTATTAGTTGTCGAGAACAAAATGAGATTACGAATCTGTAGGCGACAGAAAAACAAAACAATCAGGTCGCCGATTTATTAGGAAAGGCAATAAGATTTTACGAATCGTATGTAGGCGACAGAAAAACAAAACAATAAGATCGTCGATTTATTAGGAAAGGCAATAAGAAGGTTAAGAATTAAGGTTTATGAGAGGAATTAAACTAACAAACAACACAGGCCTGTCGCAACACCAACAATACGAAAGTAGCAAATAGAACAGCGACACTTACAAGAAGCGACAAGAATTTGGTGGCAGACGATACAGTACACACAGTGGGCGCGATACAGCAGCTTCACAAATGCGACACCTATGTCACTTATTGCATGCTTCGATATAAATGAAGTGTGCTACAGTAATTTTCGCAAGGAACGAGGTGTCGGATGATTGTGTTTGCGATGACCACCACGTTATCTGAAGAATGACAAAGCACCACTGCCTAACACTTGCTGGCCTTCACATGGCTGCAGCGAATTCTTTTTTCCTGTCATTCAAGCAACTGATGCGCTCGAATTTACCCAAAACCTGTAGTAGCGAACGCTATGTGAATTTGCTGAATACTTAGGGCTGCATGATCTGAACAAACTTGGGATGAAATAACTAGGGGGTTGGTAAGGAGAAAAGCAAGGACGCAAGCGGACGAGGTCTTTTGAGATTCGTCCGCTTGCGTCCCTGCTTTTCGCCTTACCAACCTTCTAGTTATTTCATCCCAAGTTTGTTCACAAGGCTTGCGGAATACCCTTCAGCTCTACGGTCGCTGGAAACCTTAAACTCACGTGATTAAACTCCAGTATACCGAAGTCTCGATGAAGGCGATGATGCAAAGAAGACATAATGATAGAGTTTTTATTCATCATACATACGATTTCTAGAAATTATTGGTTGCTCAGGATGGCATCATCAGAAGTTCGCCCATCGCCTCATTCTACCTGGAGCAAGATGCGGTGTCCAGTGATTGACTGAAATAGAACGAGGGCGCCCTTTAACCAATATCATCTGATGATCAGTGCGGCAGTTGCGGAATGACATCAACATTTGTTATTCGCGACCGACGATGAGTCAATCCCTTCACAGCAACCACGGTCGAAACCCAATGCTTCACAGCACTCTTCGAAGTTGACTTTTTTTAACTGAGGTGATGCAGAGGAACACTCCGCAATTTTTTTTTCAAGCAACACTTCTTTGTTTTGCCGAGGACGTTTCCACCCCGCCGATGAGAACTGTCCTAACTACCACTGAATTTTGCGTCTAGATTTCGTCTAGGAGAATCGTGAGGTAGCCTCCCGTCTCGACCTTGAGGCCACTCAGGTGGGGTGAGAATTCTATGCGTTTTATAGACCATTTTTTTTCTGATTTGTAGATCTATAATGCAATGACGCACGACCCCAACATTGGGTGGGGTTCCAAAAATCGTATTATTCATGTCCACTGCTATCATCTCAAAAACTTAAAATTTCTGAATTGAATGCAATATTTGAAGGCTGCTGAAAATAATGCCACCGATCTTTTATTATCACACAACTTGCTTATTAGTAAACTGAACAGCACATAGCACTCCACTGCACAGACGACATTAGATATGTTTAACTTAACATAGTCGAAAAGATACGCTTCAAAAACGTTTCAGGACTTCGTTCACTGACCCTCTAGTACACTCGACCTAACAGGTTCATTGGAGTCCGTTCGACTACTGCCAGTACATTTCGAAATTAAGAGATGATTCCACATGAGGTATGACACCACCTGCTGGAATAATTACATCGCTGAGAAGTGTATTCAGTTCCTCGTCGTTTCCAATGGCAAGTTGAATATGTCGTGGAGAGATCATTTTACGTTTGTTAGCGTGAGACGCATCACCTGCCAACTCGATTATCTCGAGGACAAGGTACTCCAATACTGCGGCCAAATACACGGCCGCCCCAGCTCCGATCTGATTAGCGTAACGTCCCTTTCGAAGATAGCGCTCCACCCGACTAACGGGAAACTGGAGGCCAGCACGTTTCGAGCGAGATCTCATTTTACTTTTATGACGCTTGCCCTCTAATGAAACTCTAACGTCGGTCACGTCACCTCTGTCCATCTCCAGTAGGCAAAACTGGTGGACATCTGACGTCCAGTTGAACAATAAAGCTTGCAGATCGCCGTTTCATTTATATAGCTCATCTGATGAGTTGAATATTCATAAAAATTCATGCAATTTGTGTGGTAAATGTTGCAACAATATTTTGCACATATTTATCTTATTTGGGAAATGTTATCTTGCATACGACACCGTGCGATTCATTTGAAATTGACATAAAATAATCCGGGAAACGCACACTTTAGTGCCGCTTTTCCATCCAATGACATGTCCACTATCGTTTGAGCAAAACCGATTGGGACGCTAAAATTTGATGTTTTAGAGAAGGGAAGTTTTGGAAATGGAAACTTAAATTCCACTGCACGGCAGATTCATCTCGTGGAGAATTGATTGCAAAGGCTACACAGTGGTCTTTGAATTGGAATTTCGAAAATGTTTTCGTTTATTCCAAACAAGTCGAATTTTTCCGGAATTTTTCCTTTCAAAAACCGTGGAAAACATAGATTGACTCAATAATAATGCCCCTTAATAAACGCTCTAAGTAATTTTTCCGGCTTTCTTTGACGGCTGTTTGATTGCTTCTATTTGCTTATATATATTTCACCGGTAATATAAAGGAGTATTATTACAGTTCCACCATATCTCAATGACAAATCGCAAGCCATTCATATCTGTAACATCCATACAAACATCAGTTACTCTTTAGAGAACGATCTCAAGTTGCTGTTACTAAAATGGCCTACCGAAATCTTTGTGCGAATGAGCGCGCACTGACTTCACTCTTCCTATAAGCATGAAGCTCACTGTTATAGCTCACTTCTCTGTCGCATCATATTGCCTATTTTCTCTCGTTGCATGGCTGAGCATTTTCTAACCTAATTGACATCATGTGCATCGCATTTACTTAAACGATAAAATCAATTTGTGCGAAAAGAGGTGGCATTAGTGTGGATTGTAAGTGGCTTTTTGATAAAAGCTCCTCCCTTCGCCTGCAAAATGCGACACATGATGAGTCGAGGAGATGTGCAATTCATCGGGTTTTTCGTTGCCGATAAGCCGATATGGATACTGTTCAAATGGGTCACCCATCTTTCTGTGTATCGCATGGCAATACCGTGGATGTGATTAGGGAAGATCCAGGTGGTGACTTCAACTCGACGTTTGCAATCAACGCTCGCTCTCTGCTGAAATTTCAAATACATGATCTTATGGAAACAGACGATATGTTTAGACAATTTATTGGGAAATGGAATGTTCGCCTTGATAAGTCGTCGTGTGCTTATCCCTTCAGCCATTCAAGCCGTTATTAGATCAACCATCGACTATTCTAAAATAGGCAAATTATGTTCAACTGGCATACATTCAACAAACCACACTCCATATCTCCTCTAGATGTCATATAAGGAAGATAATAAGAACGAAGGTAAACTCCCAACATTTGTCCGTTTATGAGTTCGATGAAGCCAACCTGTGCGGATACTGTATTTTTCAACTTCCCACGTAATGAACATTGCAACGCTATTGCGAGGCAGTGGTGATCGCACGATGTATTGTTTCTGGTAGAGAGTTTGGATTCTCGGTTGGTTTGGCAGATTGAAGGGACTTATCAATCGTTTATTTCAGCTTTGGGTCATGGTACCTTTCGGAATCCGACATTCTGCCAGTGATTCTCTCCTGACAGCCTTCGGCAAATGTTTTCTAGATTCTATAAAACCTGTGGGAAGTGATGACACATGCGAAAGGAACGCCAGCCTGGATAATTTTGTTGACGAAATGTGTAGTCTTTCCCGTGTTGATCCCTAACATCGCACTACACGACGACTCATATCCACCAAAGTGGATCGTCTTTCGAATATCACCTGGTGTTGAATCACTTTCGAGCGACTATAGTTCACATCATAGCGAGGTCAATAGATTGTGATGGGTTTTTCTTGGGATTTTTCTCGGAAACGGCCCGATGGAGTGAAATCAGGATGAATAGAATTGAAATGATATATTCCGAGATCTGCTGATCTGTAGGGGTTTTTGTTGAGAGTAGTTTTGTCTCATAAGGTCTTTCGTTAAACCACATAACGTTTGCTTATGGATCGGAAATCCGAGATCATATTGCATGCAGTTTCGCCACTAAATTGCAAAATTCGCGACCCTACCATACAGAGAGAAATCATCTCTTTTCGCAAATCCACTGTACTGCTCTTGCGGTCCAGTTTCTGGAGGTGCTCTGTTTGCACATTTGATTACCCTCAAAATCCCCCGAACTTTTTCTTATCTCGAGGACAAATGCGCCTTTAGTGTTAGAGCGCGCACGAGCCAATAAATTCATATTTATCAGTGCGGAGAGATTCATTTCGGATATTTTAGCTCTTCATAGGTATTACTTCCCAACTTTATCCTGCAGACAAAAATACCTGAAGAACGTTTCAGTCCTCCCTAAAGTGCTGACTTCTAATTTCGCTTTCAAGTGATTGCGCTGTTGGTGTCTTGGCTTCGCGTTTGTAGTTATTTATACCCCTGGTGAAGAGGTTAAAGATCACCTTTAGCGTTGTCGGATCATGTTTTTTTGACTGGATCGTAGGCTGTACGCACAATTTCAGAAGACTCCGTTTGTTGTCAAGGTTGCTGTTCATTTTATCGTACGGGTAAAAGAAGGGGAAGAGTTACCTCGCAATTCCACGCGGATAAGGAGCGTACGCATGATCAAAAGACTCCAACTTAGCCTCAGCGGGGACGGTTTCTTCATACATCTATCGTTGATTTGTCGCTATTACTTTACGAGTTGACTACATAAGGTTTTCTCTTTTAATTTGCAGGACGAACTGTTCTATGTGGTTGTGGTTTGAGGGGATATATGCTTCTCATTCGTGCCTATGTTGAAATACGGTGGCCGTTTACAGCATTCAGCGTTCGCTTACGCTGCCCTAATAATGCATCCTCAGGCATCGAATCTCTCGTCGAGTTTACGCACAATGCGCCTTTCGACCGCTTCGAAAACACAGTTGCAATCCTCCGATGAGGTTGTTCACTTTACGGCTATGAAAAATGTCGACGCAAACAGGATAAGGAAGGATAGTGGGATGGGATTCACTCTTGCCATGCATCACTTTGAGAAAAAAACATCCTGAAAGATTTCGTGGACCGCCCGGCATTCCCCTCAAGTGGGGAATGCCCGACGGTCTCCTTCAAAGCCGAAAATTTCTTGCATCAATTATTTTACCTATCAAAAAAGATCTTTTCGCCGTTTCAAGAAACCCTTTCAGCTGCACGAAAACAGCATTTTCATTAATTCGACTATTGCTGATATTAATTGAACTTTATCCGTGTCACAGTGTGGTCTGTGAGTAATTTCCACGATTGAATTTCACTTAATACGAAGATCACTTTCTCGGCTACTAATTGGAGTAATTTCTCAAGAAGTCCTAATCCTCCATTTCTTATTGCCGGATTCGATACCGTTTGCAGTCGATTATTTTCAATATTTTCAGCTTAGATTCATTAAAAAATTATAGTAATTAATTAATATTTTCAACGAGAAAAAATATATTTTTTTTTTCTTTCAGCGCTCAATTTTTGCACCAAAGAAAGTGATAATCTTAACGAAATTAACTCGAATGGAATTTGAGAGACGTACTCATGCAACGCTTAATGAAGAACAACTCAAATATATGGTTTACTCTTTTCTTTCACTCTTTCTCGCTTTTATTGCAGTTTTTATAGTTTTTAGCTATTCGAGACATTCACCGTAGAGGAGTTGAAATTCCCATCCATTGAATGAGTTTTCAGAAGCACTCGCCAAGGAAATTACCCACTTATCATTTCTTGTTCTATGGGCAAATGTTATTCGAGTAGATCCATGAACTTCTTCAGTTCTTCGGTGCATCGATAGATTGCTTCCAACGTGATAGGTTATGATATGTCCTCGGATAAATGAGTAGTGGTGAATAAAATCATAACCTTTCCACTGGTGAATATTCTCTCTGGGGGGATAGTTTTTGTTATTATTGGCCGATGAATTCTTCCAGGCCAAAATTCGTTACCAAAACTGTGACAACTTTCATTATCACTCTTACAGATATCGGAGCCAATGGTGTTAAGCAATTATTTCTTAATAAAATCTGAGAAACTCTGCATAAAGCAGATTTTATGCTTTAGTATTTCCTGTTTCTTTCGTTCTCATCTGAGGAAAATTTGAGCAATTCAGTAACCTCGATTAAGGTAAACAATTTGAAAGAAATTATTCATCGTAGACTCACTTCTAGGCATTATTCCATAGTGAAGTCGGAATTGCAATTCAGCCAAAAACGAATTAGTTATAACTGATTTGAAATAAAGGATTTCATGAAGATCGTATAGACTCGAAGAAACCATATAAAAACTGCAGCAAACCAATGATTTGCTAGGCGGTTAAGTGCCATTGGATCAAAGTGAATAATGAAATTAGGATGAATTATCAACGTTGTGATAAATGATTGCGTTGATCGAATGATATGCTCATTGGTTGAGTGCTCCAGTGATTAATATATGTGCTCTAATTGTGCAGTTTTACCGAATAGATTTCATCAACATCGTATGGAGTCTAATGTTCGAATTCAGCTTGCCCGGAGAGGTTCTGATTATTCACGATTATTGGAACGGCATGAGCAACATCACTTATATCTGAATATCGTCGAACAGGAATTGCGGTATGACTAAGAGCACATGAAACTTTCCTTAATTACCTATATTTGAACTCAGAGAGGAGTAGCATAAAGTAAATCGACGAATGCGCTATCAGTTATTCTGAGGAGAAGAACATTTTGAGGGGAAAGATTAATTTCTTTTATTGCAGCAAAAAAAAGTTGCTGGAATTGATGCGGAGAGAAATCTTCGAATTTTTTTTTGTATTTATCAGAAATTCCTCAAGCTATTTTTCACTTTTTGCAGAAACGCGGGTATCGAAACTCGAGTGGTGCAACGGTTCGATTATGATAAAGCTGCTGTTGAGTGGGCGGATGCAGTTTTCTCAGCGGGAGGTGATGGTACATTCCTGTTGGCCGCATCGAGAGTGACCTCCAGTGATAAGCCGATTATTGGTATCAATACGGATCCACACGGGTATATTAGTGCTCGCCTTTGAAGAGTTGTGTTCTTAGTAATTGTGAGAGTTAACACAAACCCATAGTTGCTTGGTAATGCATCTGATTCCTATCGAACTTTGTTGCAATTTGTGTCAGCGGCAGATGGACTTTAATTTTAACTTTAAAGCTGGCAACATCTCAAGAAGAGGTTTTTCTGAAAAGATATTAGAATCGTATATTTATAGACCTCAGTGCATTTGCAGGGTCCAGAGGTAGGCCTGTGCCCAGAAAGGAAATCTTATTGCAAGCACGAAATTCATATTCGGTGTGAATTCTGGAAACGGGTGTATTGTTGTACGAAACCAATAAAGAAAGAAGTATAGAGGTACTAAGGGGCTTCTGCGTTTTCTTGCTGTCATCATGCTCTTGCATCTCAGATTTATAGATAGTCTTCCGACATCAGTTTTCACAGTGCACTAATATAGGGAACTCTTTGTGTGCTATTTCTAAGCGACACATTAAAATGTGGCAAGCGTTTATGTTTGCAAATCCCAGAGAGGATCTATATTCCAGAAATGACTCCTAGGGAAGAGGGACTTATTAATGGCGGAATATTGTGGTACTTGTATTTTTGAGGTACCTATGCGAAGTAGGCTGAACGAACTGTTGATTAGACCGAAAATTTGGAGAATTTTGTCGAATTAATCTTCTTCTTGATGATCAACCGAGATCTCATACTCAAATCTGTTGCCTCGATGATGCGATACAAACTTAATTCCATGAATGTGGGACGCGCTTCAACTAACTTTTCGCAAAACCTACGGTCGAGTAACAATAAGCTATAGCCCAGCTCGCTATCACAATCGCATTCCTTTAGACCAGACTGCAGTGAAGGTGCCATCGGAATGTCAGACCGCTTCACCTATGTGCCATCTGAATGTCTCTAATCGTATAGCGTTAAAATTAGGAAAATTATTATCACTGCCATATGGGGCATAATAATTTATGGTTGCAATTCCTTATCTGAGTGGGCGAAAGAGAGAGGAACACTGAATATCAAACTGTCCATTGAAAATTGCATTGCTTGGTTCCTATTGAGGGTCTGCAGTTCATATATCCGAGATTGGAAAGAAGGCCGTATTTGGGATATTATTTAAAGATTAATAGGTGGACTGAAAGTGTAAGGAATTCGATAATTTTGCTGAATATTCGGAGAGTGGTTCGCTAAGAGAAATATTGCTGTGTTGTGTTTCTTTGCGTTAGTTTCATTTAGTTCTCACATTCGATTGGATTACATTTTAATTTAAACTTAATTGTTATTCGCAAAATGCTTAAGCGTATTTATTTTAGATCGGAAGGCTATTTGTGTTTATTGAGGAAACGTTCACATGAACATTTTAAGGATGCACTGAAGCGGCTACTCGATGGTGATTTCAGGTTGCTTTAATGTTTGGAATTTTCTCACTTATTCTTTTTTTAGCTATTAAATGTATTTGTTGAATTAATTTTGAGGGTATTCCCGAGTTATCCTATTTTTCCGTAGCTCCTTATCATTATTTAAGACAATATGAGGAGCGTGAGCTGATGAGAAGGCGAATGTTGATGGTGGGGGGGGGGGGGGGGGGGGGGATTTATTGATTAAAGCGTTGTTTCCGCACTTTTCTTGATGTCTCAACGACTACTGTGACCATCGTATGGGTGTAAGCGTATATATGTGTTACTCTGTACGTTCCGATAATTTCAGCTTGAAAGTCGCAATGCTGTTCCTGTAGAATTGGTATTTTATAGGATGTAAGCGTATCCCACTGTAGTTCTTATTGGTCAATTTTTTATGAGGTATTGGCGCTCAAAAATATTTTACAATACGGCATCTAAATTGGGTTTGTTCTTTAAGGTAATTTGATGAAACTTAGAAACAAATACATGGAAACTTTTTTCCCTTCCGGTCTTCCCACAGCTAGCCAAGGAAGCTTACAGTTGTTGGTCATTTTGCCCCCATTTTCGTTTTTTGGCGTGCAGGAAGAAGAGGGAAAGAGGGTGGACAAGGGCGGTTTTGGTTGATAAGGAGGAGGAATCGTTGCAATCCCGAACTGGCACTTAATTACTGTGGATACGGCGGGGTTTTTATACTCAAGTATCGCTGAGACGTGCGCTGTATTGTTACTAATGCTCAGCAGTTACATCAGTTTGTATGTAGATGGACATATCGTCAACGGATTCGTGTACGACTTCGCGGCGATCCAGGTCGTATAGAGCATGTTGAATTACACGATCAGCAATTGAATATACGTTCCAGTGATGCATGGCATGGAATGCTTTCCGAAAGGAGATCGTAACTTTTTTTTAAAATCATTCTTTTATTTAATATAGTTTTGATCCCACTGAAGCTAGAAGATGTTAACATTGAGATTCATACATTTATGGCGTGATGGTCGCTTCATGTTGTGCAAGAACATTTTAACTTCCATACCATCAGCCATAGACATCATTCCTTCTCCTGTGAAGAAAAGAAGATCAGTAAAGTTTTTGTGGCCATGAACCTCGTCCATTGTAACTGACTATGAACAATTTCAAATGCAAATGGAGGTGTGAAATTTTCAAGCATATAGGTCTAATCAAGACCGTTCGGAGAGTTGCTTCCTTATTTATTGGTTTATATTCATGAAAAAGATGGCACTATGTATCAAATCTACGGGCTCTTTTGAGGATAGTTTATTTGGCGAAATGGATTTAAAAAGGCTTCTCTAAGTGGATAATGGATCGTTGATCGATCCCGTTCATGGGGTCTCCGTTCAGCTGTCGTTAGTTGTGTAATTTCAGCGGTGAGCAGAACGATGGAAGTGCGGAAGAGTTAAAAGATACGAATGGAGAGGTGACGTTGCAAGAATTGGCACTGAACGAAGTTTTCATGGGAGAGAGTCTTTCTTCACGAGTTTCGTACTATGAACTACAAGTGGATGATGGTGAAACAATGAAGCAGAAAAGCAGTGGAATCACTGTGTGCACAGGTTCGTCTCCATCAGTTGCAATATTGCCGATGTGGAAACGACAAGGCGAGTGGACCTTCTCCTGAATACCATGACTTTAGTGGAACGGGAGTAGAAGTGTGATAATGATGGCAGTGATGAGATGGGGAGGGAGGATGCACTGAATACCATAATCCGCGATTTTTATGTGAGGAAAGTTTCATTTTTCTTGAGATTGTGGTGTTCTTCTTTCTTCTCGTCAAATGTGCGGTTTGATTGCTTCTCGTATTTGTTTACAGAAATCCATTGGGGAACATCAGTACTATGAATTATAGAAGTATTCTAAGTGAACGTTATGCATAACTGTGGAGGTGCACTAGATAAAGGTTATAGAACACTTCAAGGTGTTCTAAGCAAAGGTTATCGCATACTTTGGAGGTGTTTAATGTAGAGGTTATATGGTGTAACGGCGTTGAATGGTTTGCATAAACAAGCTTTCATATAAGTAAGTAGTAGCCTTGAGTTTGCAGTAAACTTGATGCGTTCTGGCCAATTAGCGCTTTTCTTTAAATGTTTCTCGATGTGGAAGTTCCCTCAACAAGCAGAATGATAGTTGAATTGATTTCGAAAATTCGTTTTGTTTGTCGTTTTCTCTGCGAAATGTTTTATATCGAACGGCAACGGCTTTGCATATTTTTAGATGTGTTTCTGCGGTTGTTTCGTTTAATTTAGTGATTTATTCATTCACGGAATAGATAGATGATCGCATTTTCTCAACTCATCAGCGGATATTCCTGGATTTGTAAAATTTTCCGAAATCAGCGTAGAAATTCTCGTGGAACTATGAAGACGTCGTATCGAATTGTATTCTTCATTGTTCTATAGTGAGATGGTGTGCTTGTGTAGATGTCGCAGTTGTTTATGTTCAATTAAAGGCATGCAGCTCATATCTGCTTGAGTTTGGTTCTGTTGAATAGAATTTCTCTACTGGAATACCGTGAAAGATAGTGCACGTCTCGGATTAGAAACTTCTTGCATAATTCAAAGCGGATAATGTTTAAAATGTCTTTCGAAGCTCCAACTGAAAGGTTTCACAGTACTGTGCAGTGCTTGTGGCAATTCATACTCTTGAAGATGAACATAAGTGTTCGGAAAGGTGGGCTTTATGGTGCAGTATTTCGACAGCTGCCTGAAAACAGTAACGCAAAGAAATGAAGCTATGCACAATGCAGATTCCTATGACCTACAACCTTTCTCGAATTTAAGGTTTATCCTCGTGTGTTGGGGAATGTGATGGCCGTAGAGCTTCTGTTTAGATGGCTTTGTTGTGTGTAAGGTGGTTTCTCTCGCAGACATCTAGTACCACTTCATCATTTTATCCGCTAACTCGACTCTTATTTGCACTTTTACGCACACCAGCTTTTCTAATTACTACTTACTTTTTGTGAAGTTCACATTCAGTGTTGTGTGTATAGTACTGAGGAATCGAAATATTGGTCCTCGCTTTCGCAGAGTTAAGTCCCTCCCTGTCTAGTAAACTGCCTTTTCCTTTTTATTCTCCCTTCGGATCGGTTTTTTTTTTGTTCGGCATATAGCATCTTGCCCGCATTTGGCAACATAAATCCATTTCAGGCACTGGTTCGACTTCGTGGTTTTTCAATATTAATAAGCTGAACGATCAGTGTGTTTCGGATTTATTACGAATAATCGGTGAGGAATTATCAGTGCCGATGCCATATGATGATAAGCAAGTTGTTCGACATATCTGCAATGCATTTAACAATCGGCTCATTTTTGCACCTGATCTTGAAAGTAAGTTTCTACTGTAATTAGCAGCGCTGTGAGCTTGAGCTAATAAATACAAAATCACCGAACAGAAATGAGCTGTTTAATGAAACGAGAGATTTTGCTGGAGGAGAATATTGACATGACGCAAAAGTCGAGCAGTTACCACCAGTTTTGTTTAAACGGTGATCGGTTGAGAGCCGTTAATCTAACCTGGAACAAGTTTAACTTTATTTCGTCGGACTGGATGATATCCATAATATTTTGTGGCATATCCAAGAGGTCCGACGTCCATTTATTCTCATTTTTAACATATGTCTAAGCATTTCAAGTACAGTGTGGGTTGTCTTTTTTTTTCTATTCATATTCAGCACACTATAGCGTTCGGCTACTATGCAGCCAGAGCTATTCATCACATGAAGTTTTCATCATAATAAAGAGATTCTTGCTTATATTCGTTTTTAATTCACTTCATGAACTGTTTAGCTGTTAAAAATTAGTCGCTCGAGGTTATTGCTTTTATAGCATTTTAGTCATATCCTAAATACTCTTAAACGTCAATTTTTTACTGCAGAGATGGCATTCTCGATACGTGATCCGATATATAATTTGACATTTCGACCTTGCGTGGATCGCGGCTTTGCATCTAAAATTCGAGTACGTTCACGATGCTTTGATGCACATTTAGTGATTGATGGTGGTGCCGCTTATAAATTCAACGATGGAGCAGAAGCAATTCTTGAGGTTCTTCTTTCGGATTTTGATAGATTTATTTGTTGATACGTTTTGCGAAGAGAACGATTCAAAGCCATATATGATATTTATCCAAATGTTCAGTTGCCGTGAGCTTGTGCTTCCTAATAGTCATGTATAGCGGCGAAGTGAGGTGACTTTATTTTAAACCATTACAAGGGAAGCTTCCAACAGAGGGGAAAAATTATGATGGAAGGAGATCTTTTTCAGTGTTGGAAGGTAAAATTGGACATTGTCAGTCATAGTTCATCTTGCAGTGTTTCTATCTTTCTAGTTGTGTAATCAGTATCACTCTAGGGATCTGTGCTTTGTATCTGATCAATAAACTGGAATGTGCTGGTAAAGCGCAGCTGTAATAACTGCATTGCTGTGAATGCAGTTATTACAGCTACGCTGGGACTATAATGGTCCCACCACTGCTTTATTAGCAGTATTTCTTGCGCTATGGTCAAGGAGAGGTGTGGCGATTGCCGTGCTCAAGGAGAGATTGTGCAAATGGTTTCGGCCATCCGCATATTACTACGATGGGTAAATTTGGGCATGGAGAGTTTTATTATTCGTAGCACTTAGATGCAGGTCTGTTGTAAATTGCGGCCATTATCCCAAGGAAGCACCGTGTTCGTAATGGCTTTTGCTAGTTTTCACTCATTAATAATATGAACATCAATAGGGATTGTATGTAAGTCATACTGCCACCAATATTACAGATGTTAGAAGGGAGTGGGACAGCGGAAAGGTGAGCATGGAGGGCGCAGGCCGTTTCGAATGAAGAGTCAGTAGACCCCCCTCAGCCGATAACGTAATTTAGCAAAGTCTCATATTTCCTCTCTCAGATGTTAAAAGATTTTAGTTATGATTAAGTCGTGATTACAGTGTTCCTCTATTTCAGGTTCATCCCGAAGATGCACTCAAGACCGTTATATTTCGATGATATTGGCCCAGTATTCTTCCATTCGCAAATGTTTCGTATGTATTCCTGGTGATTCATTGTGGCGATGTTTGTTCACGCTGATTTAGAGTTCAAAAAAATTTTTTCTTGAGGCACTGAAGAACACTGATAGTGGCTTAGCGCTGTAGGTGGGTTTTTAGCTAATGTACATGTAGCGATTTTCACTTCACCATATGAAGAAATGAAGTACCCATGCAGTCTTAAGTCTTCATAGTAAACATTTTTGAGCGTTCGATAGCACTACTTTATTTGATCTTATATTTGAAGTATGGGCACAAGTAGTGGCTCAGCATTGACAGCTCAGTCTCCTCGCAATGGAACCCCAGGCGACTTTTTCCATAACGCCTTTTCCTGAGCGTTCAGTTTTTGATCGAGATCGAAGTCGAGCTTCGACTTCCGTCTTTCGTTTCTAACAAATTCGTCGTTTGTACCGAAATTCATTATCGTCTATAATCTGCTGGCACAGAGTTTCTTTCTTTTGTCATGTTGGTCTCAGGAGTCCTATTCAAAGGGCTCCGTTTATCAGCCTATCAGGTACTTGATGGATCACTACTTTCCTTTCGATACTGAAAACTGTGTAATTTCATCGTATTTTGTGCTCTTTCAGAAATCTTTGCGAAAGGGCACAAAATAAATCGATATATGTTTGTATATTTATTTCATTTGCTATCATGGCTTCATTTCAGTGGTCACAACCATGACTGTGAGGAGATTAAAATTTAAAATTTTATCTCATAATTGTCTCGAATCCTCACTTTCCTCTCGACTGCTCATATCTGTAATTTATCGATGTCTAAGAATGTCACAAAATTTGCAGGTTGAGTCAATTATGTTATATTGTTCGTCATGGGACGACCCTAGAACCGTTTTTCTTCCTTTTTTATTTGTTTTGTTGAGGATATAGGAGGGAAATATGCTCAACAAATAATGTCCCCTTGCTTACCACATATAGTCTGAAAGAATGCTACTGCAAGGATTCTTTTCGCTGGCAGCTCGAAAGAACTCCTTGTCGATTTTGCATACTTGAGCAATTGAATGCCGCTGGTCTTTGAAATTGTCAAGAACGTTGATGAGGAGTGATTCTTCCAAGTTCTTAAAACGTATTCGATTCTTTCTATATATCTTTGTGGCAGCGAATTGATATTTTGGGTCCTTTGTTGATCGATCGATTGAAATGTGATCGTTATTGTGTTTGTTCTGATTTCTCATAAATTCGATCTATCTAGCACCACTGTTACGGAGATCGATCAGAGGATGCGTGAAGTGATCCATTACGCGGTTCATTCGTATCGCAACAGAATCTATATATACATATCTGGTGAGTGGTAAGGAGTGGTTGCATCGTTGGTGTCAGGTGAAAAGAATCGGCTTAATGGAATAGTCAAGTTGTCTCCTAAAGGAGAATAATATAGCAACGTCAGAAACGAAATTGTGCAGTAGCATTGTTGAGTTTAAAGCGGTCTGTGTAGAGTTATGAGTATTTCCTATAGAAGAATCGAGTTTTCTCAGTCGAAGAAAAGCACTCGACTTAGACGGTCATGTAAGGCCTCATAAAAACGTTGCATATAAATCACCGTGAGGCTAATTTACTGCTTAAGTTTGCTGCAAAGTCATCGGCGACAGAAGTGATCGATGTCATTAATTTCCGCATATGCATGCAACCAATACTGTTAATTTATTTTTCGGTGCCATATATTTAATATTTAAGGCATGGTGATGGTTTTTCTGTATCTTTGATTAAAATAAATATTTATTGAGGGTCTGTCCAATTTTGTAACTTAATTATCGCCTTAAAGTCACTATTTTAGAGAAGGTACTAATGGCGATTCAATATCACATATATATGCACCTCTAAGAATTAATAAGTTATCGTTTTTTGTTTGTTCTTTTTTTCTGGATGTGATAGAATAAATTAGCGGCCCGAAAGCGTTTAGGCATTTGTGCGATCCTTCCGATAACTTTAGGCTCTATATTTGTTGCCATTATAAGTCCAATGAAGAGTAGTATATAAGTGGAATGCACTCATACTAGGTTGTTGATCAGCAACACCTGAAGCTGAAGACAAGTAGCTAGTAGGTCGTAGAGCTGAGCACCCGGCGCTTCGTCGCCGAGTCATGTACCCATCGCAGTTGCTGTTTTGTTGCTGTAAATTGCATTCATGGTCATATATCCTCGTCTGTTGAATCGCGTTAATGGCTTCAAAGAAATTCATACTATATTTTAGCTAAGTGCAGTTGTAGGTTGAATCATTGAGACATTACAGATTGTTTTCGAAGGGAAAAGTAAAGTGATTATGCAACTTTTGAGGAAGTTATTATCAGTATAAATTAATGAGCGCTCACTGCACACTTTATGAGTTTAGTGCACGGATTCTCCAAAATTCGCATCATTTGCAGGAATTGCTTGTCCTCTTTCGTTCTCCTCCACAGAAATGCATCATAATGAGGCCGTAACTTGCAATGCAAGTGCATATTTTCTATGCCATTATTGATATAGGTACCACTAAAGCTATAGTTACGAAATTTGATTCCATGGTTGTCTGCATTTATTGGCGATTACATTTCCCAAGTTCCACACTGGTCCGTCAAGCTCAAAAAGAAGTTTGAGGTCATTGAAACTTCGCATGAATTATACGCCGGCTGAGTGTTTATTTGATTTTGATCGCTTCGTGAAAAAAGCGAGTCTTCCGTAGGCACAAATAAAATTTAGAGACGTCCTGAAGAACTTGTTCTCCATGGATAACTGACAATATGTCTGGATGTGTGAGTGCGGAAACGAAAGTCAGCTACTCTGGATCATCGTACCTATTTCACTGTTCTCTTTCCGCTTTCTCAGTTGCTCTTTTGCATCCTTGCTTCGCGAAAGCGCATTATTGCTAACATCACGTCTTTGCGTACTGATGTTTATATCTGTGGTCATTTACCTATCCATCTGGCAGTTTTGACCACAGAACTGCTGAACTTAAAGTACAAATCTTAGTGAGTAGAGTAAATCCTACAACACAACCTCTCTCGTGTATCGTTTTGGTCCATTGATGCTGCAAGAAGGTGCAGATATGAAAGACTCTTGAACGTTTTGCAGTCATTTTAGGCCGATCCGGGAGCAAAATATGTGACGGAGTGTACCAAAGGATGTAAGACTATATGCGATTTCGTAGAATAATTCGCTTTTGCAGGAAATTTTACTTATCCGCCCCTTTCTCTTTTCTAAATTTTTTTATTCGCCTCACATTTGTTTCTTTTTTCATCACTGAATTTTTATTAAAGACTTCATCCGTCTATCGTTTATTATATTATTCGCGAATAAGGAGAAATTCGCTACATTAGCGATCATGAGCGTTATGAAATTAACGTCAATGGGAGTGAGAGAAATGCTATGAAATCAGTAAAGATCTTTATCCATAAAGAAAACGATCAGAGTAGGGGTCGCAGCTTTTCATTGAGCTTTTCTTTGTGCTCCATCGTAAAAATTCCACTTGAAATGAATTAGGACTTTAAGAATGCAGCAGTAACGTAATTGCTTTTTGATGTTGATATTATTCATCTTGGTTTCTGTGCATCACCAAATCTTCGCATAAAGTGGAAGTGGTAGTGGAATGGTGGTGTTTTTCCTCCGAGCATCTTCGTTAGCAAACTTCTTGGATATATATACCAGATTTCTGTTGGAAGTAACTATCAGTAAGTTTGATGAAATGTATACTTTGTCGAAAAGTTTTCTCCTGAATTGCAACTGCATAATCGATTATTAAGGTACTATACTCTCTGGGAACTACTCTTCTTGGCTGGAAGTTACATCGCCTCATTTTGGCTTTTTTTGTCATATTTCGCTATAATGGTTTCATAGAGTCGTGCATTTGCGAATGAACTTGTCCGCTTTGAATCTCATTGAGAATCAGATCATTTGATTGTCGGTTAATAATCCTCTTTCGAGACGAAAACGATGATTCTTTTTTTCGTCGTCCTTCCGATACGAAACATCCCATCACAATTTCTCTGATCTCACGATTATTCGCCTGCAAAGTGATTCATTTAGTCGTTTGTTATTTGGGAATTTTCGCTTCGGATGTCGTCGAAGGAAACGTTTTTCATTGATTCTCGCGGAAATATTTCTGAGCTTTTATGTATGCTACTGAAGCAGTCATCAATCATCTGAGTTATCACCTATGCTGGATGGAAATACGTTTGTGATGTTACAATAATTGTACTCGTTTTTTTTTGCTAGTCTGAGTTCCTCGTATCCTCGTATAACTGATGTACCGCTGAATGTTTTTTTCAACCTGAATGCTAAATGAAACACTTTAGTGGCATTATTTTTCAAATAAATGGATCAGTGACCCTCACTATGAAGCAACGGTCTCATTCACCTTCACTTTGAGGTCTCGTTCAAACACCGTCTAATAGTACCGAGATTATTCAACTACGTAACGCAATAATGGCCACTTCGCATGCAGATGCTATTTTCCCAAGTGTTTCATATCTAAGATGGGCGATCGGCTGAATAGTAAAATCAGATGACTTAGTAAAATGACTTAACGAAATGCACTTACTTGATTAAATCAATCGGATTCAACGAAATTGGATTGCATTACTTACCATATAAATCGGCAATCGAAGCATACACGCAAGGACGGCGAGCATCGATGCAAGATCTGTGCATGTCATATAGAATGAAAAATGATCGTGTAGAAGTGATTCGAAACTAATAAATTCCCATGAGGTGATGAACACATTAAAAGCGTTGCTAAGAACATATGTGAAACATACAAGAACCATCGCAAATGTCGCCGAACGTATGTCAGCCTGGAACTTTTATCATCTTTGACTATTAAAGTTGTGCTTTTGGAAAATATTATGGGAATAGCGCAAGCAAATATGTATTTAGATTGATTCCAAGTGTTGAAATCCTCCTTCATTTCGACTTCTTAACATCGAGGATGGATTCGTTTACATCTCACTTCAATAGCATTTATTCTACGACACAAAAAAGAGCATTTTTGATGACGATAAACTGAAAAAACGATTCCAAATTAGCTTCTTGTAAGTTTTATCTTTTCGTTAAGTAAACGAACATTCAGTGCTATATACGGGATGAAAGCTTCATTGAAGAAAAAAGCTCGAAGATATGCTACTCAGTGTGGAACATTGTGCGTTTTTTAGCAGGGTAATTCGCTACACACAACAAAGACGCTTTGAAACATCATTTGAGAGAAATATCACGCGACCATTATCAATGGATGCATTCTATGGTCAATCAACAACATTAGTGATGCAACGTCGTTGAATAGTAACTAATAATTTATGGACTCATTTAATTACATTAAGAGATATGCCAGATGAATTAGTAGGACAATAATTTAAGCACCTGATTCGTATAATCAACGAATCTCAAGAGTAAGGAATAAGACAAGTTTAGCTCTCATCTGCGCAAAATCCTTTTCTTTTTTTCATTTTTTGCTGTGTATCTGACGTAAAATGAATTTCACATTAAGGATTCGATGGTGCGTGGGATTTTCTCGGCAACCTTAAGTGTTCGTAGAATTTTTTAACCTATCACCTTACGCATTCTGACCGCCATATACTCCTATGAGGCATATTGCAATAAACACTCAATAGATAGTCACAAATAAAACGTATGTGATTTCATACGCATATACGCCTAAACACACTTGAGCATCGATACAGTCGCAAAGGCATGATTTTGCTGTACTTAACCTTAGAATATATATTTACAGAAATATATGAAGAAAAAAATTTAGGCGGCGATTCTGCAATGTCTTTATTGCAATGTTTTCGTACACGAATACTTAACGAAAGCTCTCACCTCTCTAATGATAGCAACAATCCGCTGGGCGATTGTAGCTTCAAATACTACCCTAGGGGAACGGATTTTTCTAACATCAAAACATTTTCATATATTTTTGCAAACTTATTTTCCCGAAATGCATCATAGCAACCATCGCTTTTTGTGTGAATGTAAGTACGTATTCCTTTTTTGTGCTTAATTCAAGACTTAATGCAGTTAGATGTATGAAATTCGATGTTCGTAGCACTCACTCGGAAACTCAATTCCACTTTTCCCAATATCATTTATTCTTATTTTCAGGTGCCCATCATTTCATCTATAGATACGAAAGAAGTTTGCTTGCTCTTATTGATTAATGACGTCTTAAAATACTTTAATTATGAAGAAAAATATGCCGAACAAGTCATACGCGGCGATATCATTGATGTGAGACCTTAATCTATATTCATCAAGTAATCGAAAGAATCTATCTTATGAAAAGGATTTATGGTACCTAAGATCATATTTCTTTACAAATGATATTCGAAACGTCTAATGGTAAGGAATCCTATTTTCATTTTCATTATTTCGCCGCCTTTCAGTTACACTCATCAATGAAACCAACAAAAGAACAGAAAACGATGCTAAAAAATCCTCAAAGTCTGAGAAGTATTCATTTCGTTGCACATTCTTCTCAGTCAATTCATCCGTTGGGCGCTACATTCGCTCTTTCGCCTTTTTATATGTATATTATATGTTGTTATGGAGTTAAATGCAATTCAGTTCAGTTAGCATAAGCAGCGGCTACAAAACATGTCACAAGCTTTACCTATTCTCAGTGCCAAATTCATCTATCTTTATTCGTTGCCTCAATTGTGACACCTCACTTAGCAGTCACTTTCAATTAACACACCAAGCCAAACACTTTGTTGTACTGCAATGGTAAAAGACAGATAAGGAAATGAAATTTCTCTCACAATTCAGGAAATCCAAAGCAGTATGGAGAGATGACTAAATATTAGTCTTTTTTTCTATCATAGCTATCATCTCATTGATCATAGTTGAAAATATCCAGAGGAAAGTGTGAATATATGCACTGAAAAGTGAATTCGAATTGATTTGCTAACTAATTTACTTAAAAAGCAAAGAAAATCTTATCCCTGATGCCATTTTTCTCCTACTCGTCCGTTTTCAACCACTGGATTACTCGTGCATTCTTAACCCCAGAAGACATACGTTTCGTGTTTTGCTTAAATTTCATTGAGGCTTCTTTATATTCTCGTTATCGATATCTTGGTTTTATTGTTGCACAAATCATGTCTGTGACAATGTGGTGCCACGTCGACATATAAGCTCTTTTGTACCAAAACATAACTTCACAAGATGTCTATTGAAATTATTTGCATATGGATCGCTATAACTTTTATACATTTATGAGACACCTTAGATCCAAACTCTGAACAGTATAACCAAGCGGAGAATTCGTTTTCCATAAAAATTCTCCATGAAAATCAACAAAATGAAATTGGAAGTGTTTTTTATCTCATAGTTTGCGTCAATGACGCACGAAATGAAATTTGTTTAATGGAACTTTAAATAAAGGATATCTTATTCCAATAGGTTCAGTGACGACCTACGTATTAGGGCGATATTATTGAGAGCTATGATTATTGACGTTATTGCGATGAGGAGGCATATAAAGGTTAGTAAGCTGTATGCAAACTAGGCCATTTTTTAAGAATAGGTAAGGTCAAATGATATAGAGTTGAAAAATGAAAAATAGCAGAAATAATTTAAAGGGGTTTCTTTTCAATATCCGTACATAGAGGTTAATTTTTAACTGCGCTTATCTGGAAGACGAATACTTTTGCTCTCATCGTATATAGAGCATTTGCTCGAAAACTGAAGATTCATAGATGCGGAAATGGTTTTATTTCACATCAGATGAAAAATAATTTCTGGAAGTTTTTTCATACAGCTATTTCACTTCATGCATGAAAAATCGATGTGAAATTTGTATATTTCGTTTCATATTTGCTCTGATTCTACTCTCTGCTTCATATCATACTCTTTTATCTCATTAGCCGTTAACCATTAAATGATATCGCAGTTATAAGTTAATGAAGACGAAATTTTCTTAATAATTCAGCTGATCAAAGATGGCTTAGTTGCGCAATTAAGGTCATAGTTAAGACGTTTCAGTGCACCTATGTTGACTTTTGTTAAAAGAACTCGTCAAATAATTACTCAGTTTAAGTAGGAGATAACAAGAGGAATGGGTGAAATTCGACTGTGCTGAGAAGTAGAAGCCGAACAAGCAAGAAAAATTGAAGGAACGCTTTTCAATAACGTCACGACAAATTCCAAAATAAACTTGTATTGACTTAATTTAAAAACTCGCTTTTGCCCTGCTGCGCTTTACTTGCCCTAGTTAGATTAATTCATAGAAACGACACAAAGATGTATAAGTACAGCTTCATTAATAACAATGTCTCAAATCAAGATACAATCATTCATGTGTAACTGCCTCGTACAAATGGGCAAAATATTTCAATGAATATTATCAGAGCGTAAAACTCATCTTTATATGTCACTAAATGCGAACGTCTCATCTAATCGAACTTGACTGGAGGCTCACTGAGTTGAAAGAAAAAGCAAAAGTGATGTACTCAAGTGACCTTCACGTCACCTCAGAAAAACTTAATGCACCATGTATTGCCCGAGTTGCGTATCATCATAACATCAGACATCCTTATACAAATATTTCATTAATTAATTGCATAGATTGCGTGGTAAATTTTTTCAACGAATCCAATGTACAATAAGAGTTTTACAAGTTCCTTATAGTGGCCTTTATCGACTATGAAAACACTTTTTCTTTTGAGTTATTTCGAGCTGATATCCATTATAGTTGAGCAGAGCTGGAATCGAGTTGGAGCCTTATTTCATCGTTATTTATATCAGCTTAACTATCTAATGTTTTATTCAGTAGTGCTGCATACGTATGACCATTCGTAACACCTGCATATATATTTGGCCGCCAAACCATCGCAGATTGCAAATTCTCCTCACATTCCATTTTATTCCATAGCGAATTCACATGGTCTGCGCAAGAGCATTTTAAATATTTTATTTCACCAATAGCTGCTGCTTTATAAAAATTCTTTAATTCCTATCATTCTTTTTCTCATTTTTATACCGCTCAGGTGTGAAAGAGCATATTTCAGGCAGTAGAAAACTCTCATCAGGACAAATCGCTAAAGTTAACTGAGGCTAAGATATAAAAGAAAATCTTACCTTCAGTTTGGAAGCTTTCTGCACTGAGCACGTTCTCTCCAAATATACTTGCGATTTGATTGCACTAACGATACGTAAATTGATATAGATGATAAGAATGAATGGCATGAACACGGTGGCGATATTTCTTATCCAGAAACGATAAATTGTACCGTACCATAGACTGGCACATTGATTCGATAAGTCAACGACATACTCTGATACGGTGCCTATGCACTGCTTTTCAAGTTTCAATTCGAGTTCCAATGCAATTGGAGCTTTCATTAAAAGAGCACCAACAATAGCCAAAACGCATAGCAATGAACGATTGCGTCTCGCGAAATTCAAATAAACGCTACGAACAGTGAGCATATATCGTTCGATCGAAACGAATACTAAAATAAAGCTGAAAAAAAACGAAATTGAAATCTTTTCAGCACGAAATTTTGAAGAAAACGTTGAAAATGAAATAATAAAATGCAAAAGTCATCTCAAGAACACCAATCTTCGCAGCATAAAGAGCGTGCTTCCGAAAATCATATTGAAGATGTTGATTTCGATAAAAACAAGCAATCTGGAAATCCCCATTAGATCGGGCAATAAATAAAAATCTCATTTGGAACAGATATTATTGTTGGTAAATAACTGTGCTTTTTAAGATGAAGCAAGCTAATATTGTCTCCAGAAATCCATTGGACAATAAATTAATCCCATAAATGTGATGTTTTATGAATGTATATCGTTGCGCTGCTTTAATGAGAAAAATGAGCAGAAAAGCCATCAAATGAGGATTGCCGCTAATGTGGAGTATTCTCGGAGGTCGTTATTGTTCGGCAATAGTACAAATGGATTTTTTGACATTGAGAGGATATAATATGTACGCATATTTCATATTATTATGTTTATTCGAATAATTTTAGTTATATGATAACGGTTGGCGGTGGAAAATTGTTTCTTCGGACGAATATGACAAATCTCTATTTTTCTTTGCTGCAATCACAGTGCTGAATTCTTTTCTCCACAGATATTGCATAAACGATAGTTTGCTTTTCTTAGGAAAATCTCACAAAATATTACCTCCGAATATTTCATTACCTATCATTTATTTCTGAGCTGAAAAGAGGCGAAAAGATTACTGCAAAACGTTGCTAACAGTTTGAATTTTAAACTTCCCTCTTGAGCATTTAGAATTTCGAAAATTTCATTCAACTTCGCCGGATATGTGAAAGTTTCGCTCGGCAAGGTTTTAGTTTTAGCATCCCTCTTAAATTCCTCTTGGTGATTGGATTATTTCTGACATTTTATTATAGCTAACGAACAAAAAGGAAAAATTTGCTTGCTACCTTAGCGATACACGAACATTAGAATAATAATACTTTATGGTTTTCGCTAATATTATCAATTACTTTCGAAGGAGCTGTTTCAATGGTTTTTGTTAATTTTTATATAATAGTGATATATCAAGAGGAGAATGCTTTGAAGTCTTGGGGGTTTTACTGTGCTGCATTAGAAAAAATTTCATTTTTCGCAGTCATCTCATTTTTCAATGAAAAATTTTTTGGAAAAATCGTTTTTTTGCAAAGTTCAATAGCATCAACGAACGAAAAAGCTTTCAGTCAACGGAATTTGTCATCAGAAGTTCATAGCCGATAGAAATTATTGAGCTTAACGAAGAAATATGTTGCGATAACGAACTGCGTCCTTAGGGTGGAAAACCAAAGAGATTTTATCGATGAAGTGAATCTTTACCTACACAAAAGTATCGATTTGCGCCACCTCAAGATTACGTTATCCTACACTGCTTAGAGTTATATTTATTCTCAACCTTTCAAAAGTACGATCTTAAGGCTACAAATGTGTAGAAACTAAAATCTACTTTCTTCACTGCCGTGGAAAAATTTTTCTAATCAAAAGTCCTAATTCTTGGAGAGTAAATGGCGCAAGGTATGCTATGATGAAAATTTCCCGGCTCTAGATTGGAGCATTTTCTCTACGATCGTCGCCTCAGGTAGTTTGGTAGATTTCGCATTATGAATCGGTTGAAGCAAATTCCCAGTAACCAAACTCGCAACCATACTCCATACTTGAATAGAACTGCGTAAAATATTGATATTTAGTGATGCAACAAAATGCATACATATGAAGTGAACCATCATTCAACCGTAGCTGAACAACTCATCAAAATGCTTAGGATATTCACACCGTCGTTTGAAGAGGATATTGCTGTTAAGCATCTGTTCACTTCCTAGGAGCACTTAAGAGAAAACGATGAAAGCAGTGCTGCTGAACAGGTAAATCGAATTTTTTACGTAGGACAAAAATTAAATGAAAGCTATAACGCATTTTTTCATGCATTAGGTCCGAACCTTGAGGCATTCTGTAACCAAAGGTTTCAACCTGTAAATACATTCAACACCAGAGATGCTTCTAAATCATCACAGAAGTTTTAGAAAATTCCTCTGCGGGAAACCACAGAAACCAATGCCTCTTCTCAACAAACAACAGCGGTGCGCAGTTCTCCGCTCTCTATGAAAGAAACCGGCCTTCGGTGCTTGTTTATATGGCGTCGATGTGTGGTTTACTGTGAACTGTACAATGCATGTCGGATTGACAGGGAAATTATTTTATATCGGTTAAGTGAAGACTGGTTGTGGCGTTGAGAAAACATGCATTATAATTTCTACTGACCTTTCATTGGAATTATGGTAGTGTATTTAGAAGAGGAATCGGAAGGTATCAAGCGTTATAGCTTTGTTTCAATTGAAGCGCTTCTTGAATAATGCTAGCGAAATTGCTGATTTTACGACAAGGTGGATGTTATTCAACCTTACTTGCATTTGCTGGAAAATTGGAAAAAGCACTAGTGAAATGTATTCGATCTTCACTTCTGCAAACTGGCCAAGCAGACAAATCGTCTCAGTAAGATGTCTGTAAAAAAATAAAGCATGCGCGTTAATGCATGCTGGTCGCTCATACAATCCTCTATAAATGATTCAGAAATGCAGATGAGATTGGAATGAAATGAGTGACCAGAGGAATCGTATAATACACACAAAGTGCACCGAAGAGCTTATAATAATTTTATCAGTTAATGGACTATTTGAAAATTGGCATGTAGCGGAACCTACGATAAACATTTTTACCAACGTACTGCCGCATCTCTAGCTTAATTTGTTATTATGGTTCGAAAGAACTCGAATTTAGACAAGTGTACGGCCTCACAGAGTATATGAACAGGAGCACCCACATAAATGAGCAAAAATATAAACGAGGACATCATAAGGCTCCAGGGTGGACTCCATAAATACTGTTGATAATTGCGGCAACTTTTTCATAAAACAACGCCAAAGTTAACGCCTTATCAAACTTAACACACAAAAAGGCGACATCTTGCACATAATTCATTATCCATTTCGTTTAGTAGTTCCCTTGCAGCGCTTTCCAGTGGAATGTTGAATGCAAATAGCTTAATGCAAATAATTGTTGGAATAAGATCATATATCGCCAAGAAACAAATTGGAATATTATAAAAAAAGATATTTGGTTTGTTGAGAACTAACGAAATAATCAATCAATGCATATGCTTAACGCTTTTAACAAGAACCTTGAAGTTTTCTATACATTTTTATATTTGTTGCCTTGATTAGCTACAAGCATATAAGATCGATTCATTCGTCTGCGCATTAAGTTAGGAAACCAGAACATAAAACCCAAGTCGTTTTGTTTCATTTTGGAAATGAAATATATTCAATTAAGAGATGTCCAATGAAAATGATCCCTGCTGCTTTAATCTCATTCACAAGAAATTTGCACATAGCTCAAGAAAAACTGAGGTTCACTTCTTGAAGAAGAGAAAGAATCTCGAACTTAACTCAAAAACTGAAATTTCAGATAAAAACCAACCACGAGGATGACATCGCAACATGAGTGGTTGATAATAAATAGTTGAAATAGGACCACCAAAGCTGTGCGAGCAGCACCAATTGCAATTGATCTTTTAAATAGTCGACCACAATAACGGGTATATAGCACAACGAGACTATTAAATCGAAAAATGCCAATATCAGAATGTATAGCAGATGAGTGTTGTATGTACGTGTGAAACGTAATAGATTTACGAATAAAATCGAATTGCTGACAATAGAAACTAGAGAAAACACAGAACCGCATAATAAAATAGTCATATCGAATGCATTCCCACTCCTATCCACACATAAATCGTCCTCTTCAGCCAGTGATGAGGACATTCGTTATGTTGCACAGAGATATTGCACTGCCAACTGAATCTGAAAGTCGCATTCTGATGCACTAAAATGTGGAAACTGTTTTCAATAATTCATCTTACTGGGTAATTCCTACTCATATGCAACTAGTTCTCCGCGAAATTCAAATTGGTATGGGATCATATTACTTCTTTGTTATCATTTTGATCGAACAGGATACAGTTTGAAGGTGAAAACGACCTACACACGGGTCCAGTTTACACTGGAGTTGTGAAGTGCTCTCATTAAACCAATGATCTTAAATGAAACGGATGTATTTTTGCCGGTACGTCACCTGAAAGTTCCCATTCAACATGTAAAAAAAAAGTGAAAAGTACGCTGAATGCGCGATACAATATGGGTTTTGCATTTCTGCCGAGCAATTACATCTAGCTGTTTCACAAACTGCAAACAAGCTATAAAATAAGCACAGCACTGCATTCATATTTCAGCTAATCAGGCTAATCATGGAAAGCATTTACAAACACTTCGTTTTTCTGAGGGCATTGAATATAGAGTGTGGCTCAGTAAGCGTAAAATTCTGCATTATGAGGTGAAATTCGAGTTACTTTTGAGTACCTATGACTGCTTCCTAAGTCCACGAAATAATTAGCTCGAAAGATCCTTTCATAGACCATGCTCTGTAATGGACGATGCCCACTAGAATCTGCAAATTTGCTCTCAATGTCCCCCCTGTTCAGACTACTGTTTAGCTTATACATATGTGTACATATTTATATTTATATTTACATCTTTTTTTATGTACCTACATTCAGTGCCTATATAAGAAACTGTCAGAATATGCTTTACAAAAAGAACAATAGAATCGTGCAAAAGACGCACGAAATAGATCACGAATTCAAAAAAAGCGAAGTTTTGTAGAACAAATGTACTAAAGTGAACTATTTTCAAAATTAAATGATTTATTACATGATTCAGTGGATACATCAGAGAAGAAAATGACAGATGAATATCGTAGCAGTGTTGATCGGCCTTCAACATTTTCGGCCTGCAGAAGGTCTATACCAAAAAATCCCACAAAGTGCCAACTCTTCGCTTCTGATAATCAGATGATGGCAATATAGCTACGAAATGAGTAATGTAGACTCGTAAAATGCCTCTACTTCTTTTCAGAATAGATTCCCTCCAATGTTTGAAGGGTGATATTCGTTTAGGTTTTCTTCGACAAGCAATCGCCATCTGATAACAATAACAGACTATATTGCCATTATAAAATCAGTCGGAATAGAATCATTTATCTCGTTGATCTGTAGGTGATCACTAAGGAACGAATGAAAACTGTAAAAACGCGACAGCGCAAAATAATAACTTAGATGACATATATGAGGTACCGGTTACTTGGTACAAATACAGACGTTGTTACTGACCACTAAAAGAATAGCTTAGGAGATTCAAAAACAGGCGAGCGCAATCGTTCAGCCATCTATGGAGAGTGGCGGTTTAAATACTCATTAGCTGTCCCTCTGAAGTCATCTTTTTTTCAGCATTCATTTCACTTCGATCAAGAGATAGCGCTGATATCGTGTTATGCTTCTTACTTTGTCGACTAACAGCAGTCTTTGTCTAACGAAAAATAACAGCGGAAGTTTGAGCCGCCGACGCACTTCAAATAAGCAGGAATAGACGTATCGCAGTGATATTATTAAGGCTACTTCAGAACGAGAATAAAGTTTGTAAGGAAAATTCTATGTGTTGCTGTCACAGTTTTTCATTTCTAGATGTTCTGTCTATATTCCCCATCGCAAAGTCCGTTCACCTTTTCGCAGGTGAAACTCAGTCTATTCAACATTGATGGTTTAGGGCTTATATTTTGTTTAGCTTATTCCATGCAGTAGAGCGTTTAGATATATACCAGCTCAATTTGTTTAATTAACGACCTTATTCTGGAAAATTTCCGATGTACTTTAGCCGATTTAGCCTCCCATAAGACAACTTTTTCCTCCTCTTACCTAACGAAGGCGCTCAATTTTAGCGACAATATTTTCTCAACTAACACCACACGAACGATGTTTCTGACGAAGAATGATCGCAAGATTTTATGTTGGATGAAAACTTCGTAAAACTGTTGGAACCTTTTGTAGGCAAGGCATAAAAGGCGTCAAGCTAATATAAAGTGGAAGTTTTTAGCATCATTTTCATTGAAACTTGAGTAGTGTATAATCATTTCAATAGTCATTTTCAATATAAAAAAACAGTCACTTTAAAGTATTGCTGAATCGTTTCATTTTAGTGGATAATCTCTGAAAGAAATGAGCGTGCTGCTTAATTCAATCTATTCTATTTGCGTAGTTTTTCTGGGCGGGCGGGAGGAAGTGGGACTGTGAAGAAGAAGCGTATGAGGTGGCTAAATTGGTTTTTACATGTTATAATCGACCTATGGATTCTCTCTATGATAAGTAAAGGTTAGTGTTTGCTTATAATCAAGCCTATTCGGTCAGTACTTTGAACGAATTGAATAGGTCATACGATGAGAAAACGTTTGCCTAAGTCGAACTCTAAGACAGCATTGGAAAGTAACGAAGAAAACGCAGTATTACGAAGTCTCAGTGCCTCAAATTCAGCTCATGTCGCGGTATAAAGCACAATTTCACATGAGGTTGAGTTATGCATGCTTACAAATAAGTGGGCATTTCTTCGTGATCGCTCTAAATTATCGCTATTGGCGCTCGCCAAAGCTGCCGATAAATTCTGTAGATGTGGTGCCAACAGCAAACACAACAATTGAATTCGATTAACACATTTCATAAACAGTCTTTATTTATTTTTGATATTTCTACAGAGATATTTTAACCAAATTTACTGTAATGCCATCTTCTCTCCCTCCTCGTTTTGTCATTTTGTAGCCAAGGCATCATTTGCCTACGAATTCATGTGCAGACTGCTAATCTACGAGTCACTTTTGAAGCTGAATGCGATCAAATCCTCTCATGTTGGAATATGAGGAGTTAAGCAGCTTTTAATAAGGTTTCCTGCTCGACCCCTTCCTTCCCTCATCTTCCTCTCATAAATGAGACATCAAAGGAATCTCGCCACTGTTTCATATAAGCTTTTTCTATTCAAAAACCTGTTCCCTTACAAAACAATGCGTTGAGAGATTTGTAATTCACAGATACCGAGGCTATACCATTTCAATCTCGTTCACATGGAGAAAAAAGCGCCTCTTCGGATTATGCATACAAATAAACTCTTAAGCGAAACTTATTTTGCTGCTTCTGATGCGTAACAATTTCACTGAAAGTAAATCTTGATGTCGAACGTGGTGTTAGTCTATTTCGATCTCTTCATAGAACAATTGAAAACAAGTAAATAGCCTTCCAAAGGCGATGATTGTTTCATAGAAATCTATTGTCTTCTATTGACTACAAGTCTATTAACTAAATCTTTCGTTTTCAAAGATTAGAAATATAATTATAACGCCTATTAACGAAATGACGTTAGCCACTTGTGCCCTCATGTTATATTTAACAAACTTTTTTCACATATTGCTCTCCCCGCTCACTGCAATGATCACTAGCGGAATGAACAACAAAGATCTTTAGTAATTCGACTCATTAACATGCTTGTGCGCAACTCGCATATACTTGCTAGTTCTTCCGCTTGAATTAGGGCAACTAATGGTCATATACTGCACTAGTCGATAATCAAGCAATCGGCTTGCCTAGAGTGATTAATGATAAAAAAAGAAATTATTGATAAAAAATTTTGAGGCTAACCGAATGATCCACAGAATTTAACAGGTTGACTTACTTAAACGTGAAAATATCTCAACGTTCAATAGGCCTTCCTGTTCTATAGATTTCGTTGTTTTTCATTATTCACTGGGGACAATTTCTTATTTGGACTGCCTCAAAACAATAAGACTTTATATATGGCAGCTAAATATCTATTCATCGTAAGATACACAGACAGGCTTTAATCATAGAAAAGTGGTCAAATTGTACAAGAAATCGCTTAGTGACAGCTGGAAGTCTCGACTGTCGAGTCACAAAAGCGCACGTGTAGCACAAATTTCATACTCATTATGACCGCAGCTAAAACTTCGCTCCGCCCATTGCGCTTGAAGTTTACACAGCATTGATTCCTAGGCAGATGCCTTTCTCATTTGGTTGGAGTTTTCCACCCAGTCGCGCCTTATTAATGATTAACATCAACTTTCCAGGTGTGTTGAAAATTTTTTGAATAAAAAAGAGAAGCTTAATGTGAAAATATAGAATAAACAAAGCAATACAATATTCATTCCCAGATGCTTCCAATACATATGAATTGAGATATATAATCCACTGATTTCGTTAAGGGAAAAAATAACTGAAAAAAGTTGGCTCTTGTGAATAGTTCAGATGTTGAAAACTGCAGTTATGGAATCTTAAAGCACAGTGAAATTCACTGCATTCAGGAACTTAGTGCTGAATGAACATTATAATTCGAAGAATGTTGCATTAAATAAAAAAGCTGCAAAACGCAGTTTGATCGGTAACTTTAACGGTAATGTTAGAAACTCTGCGATCAAATCCCAAAGCCTTCCTAATTCCATTGACTTCAACATTCATGGAAACTGTGAGGAAAAAGTGGGGAACTTTGTCGTCATTTTCTGTGGCGTTTGTATCGGCCTCATTTGTGGAGTTGAGTAATTTTGTTCCAATGTATGTGGAATGTTGAGTTTTTTTCTCTTGTCAATCTCAAAAATGTAAACTCTGTTCTCGTATTATGTATTCAGACGATATTGCGTGCTCTTGCGTTGAATTTCGCCTTCCTTCATAATTTCTTGCCACTGTGCCCACGACGAGATAGTGAGCTTCAATGTTTGATACTATCTATTTGAGATAGTATTAAACTGTACAGATCTATTTGAGATCACAAGTATTTATTGATTCGCAGGAAAATCCCAACTGTCCACACTTAAATCTCAACGGAAGCACAGAAATGGCAATAATTAATGCATCCAGGAGCTCATCTTAGTTAAACAGATGCTTTCACATGTCGGGAAACGATATTATCTTCGTGTAACCGTAGAAACCGGGAAAAAATAGTGCTACACTTCAGTGAACTCATTTAACTTTAACAGCCATCTGTGGCACAACGAAATTCTAACACCTTAGTACCATCCAGCACTTCAAAACACCTAAGTTAAATATTGTTCTGTTCCAAGTGTGATGAGCATGAGAAATATTTGCATTTCAAGCAATATCCACTGTGAATGAAAGCGATAGGCGCACCGCAGAAACTGTTTAGGCATGACAAATGATCCCCAAAATCACGTTCACAGTACAGCATTTTCTCTTATCTTGTAGATCTCTAGGGAATAGCTCTCTGAAGTGACGTAGAAATCCACTTGGCCACAGAATTCATTACTTGTGATGTTACCGGCTGCGAGTGGTTTACGTTATTAATTATGGCTGTTGGAGAGACTGTTTACGGTTGGTGCTCAACAAAGACAAACCTTCCCAAGGATCAATCAAGGTAGAAGAATATTTAAATGCTCTCAAAAATTGTCTGAAGTCAATTTTTTTATTTCCGCTGAAAATGACATTTCATTTCAATGCTCACGTCAAAATTTTTTGGTTTAATTTTTTGTCGGTATGGACATGATGTTGAACATACTGCTCACTTAAATTGTAGCGCTGCTCCGTGACTTCCCGCTCATGCTAACATCGTACTTCAGGTAAAGTTGAGTGCGAAATTTGAGCTCAAATTAACTTCACTGGAAAAGATCAAACATAATCTGAGGCATTTCAGGAGCATAATCGGTGAGCTACGCTTTATGAGCTGGGTAGGATAGTTCAGAGATGTGTCTTCTGCGGGTTCGACAGAAAAAGCCCCGAAGGACAAAGACTTAATGCCACTCGCACAGAATAAGAAAAGATGATTAAATGCTTCTGAGTGCAGGAAAATAAGAAAGGCTATGAAGATTGCAAAGGTGGTCGTAAAAACTGATGTTAGAAGTTCACTTAAGCGGGCAAATTCCTCTAACTCCGGTAAATTCTTTTGGTTTCTTTATCGTTTTTACACGAACTGAATTAATTTGCAAATAGCACGCACTGCGCTTTGTCATGTGAACGAACCACTTCCGAATTTATTTCCTTTTTTTCTCTGAACAATTTTGAGCCTCATTACATCATTACATCGATAGCGCGACAGGTGACTATTTCAAGAGCTAGGAAACGTTAGCGAATTGAGGTAGCTGAAAATTTCTAAGTCAGAGTTTGTTAGTCTTTAATTATAGCATTGTCACTTTATAGCTGGAGCACTAAAAAGCTTGAGATGAATTTTGTCTCCACTAAATCTTTGTCAGCATTCATTTTTCAGATTACTTCAGTATTACCATTTCAGATTACTATAAGTCATATTCCAGTGTAATGTGCACTTAAATTTAATGATAACATAATGAATGGAATTGACAGATTTCATACGACTGAATGAAGGCGTCCGAGTGTTATTTCCATATAGCAGTGGAAACGTTCGACCACGCAGCGTAAGGCGGTGTGGGGAGAGGAAGGAGATGAAGAAATCCGCTTAAATGGCTTCTTCATTGTGCTGGTTTGCTAATATAATTGCCTGAGTCAAGTCTTTTCTCTACTCGCCTGCTTACTGCAATAATTGCAATATATTGACATTGTCATGCTGATGCCATTCATCTGTTCAGTTGCAGTCATCGATTCGTCCATTTGTGTAATTAATTATGCATGCTGTGATCTTTGATTTTTGCAAGAGCGCTCGACAAATGCAATCAGGTTTTCATAGAGACATCGCAGTTTAACGATAGAAAATTGAACTTGCTTTCATTTACGTCTCATTCACTTTGAATGCGCTTCTGTGACTAGGAAAAAGTGAGCTGTTGCGTATTACCGTTGATGCAAAAGTGAACGGTAGGATTGCTCAGCGGTTGTTTTGTCAAATGGACCTTATTTCGTTCAATTGAACAATCGAGTGGACAGTCAGCAAGCGGTCATTTACCACTTGCCAAATGCTCGTTTCACTATGTGGTCTTGCTCGTCCCGCCTATGATTTTTGCACGTTCATTTGAATATCAAGTGGTTTTTGAATGTACTTCGCCATAAAGTTTGGTGCCTCGGCAAAGAGCAATGACTCTTTTCTGTTAGTCTGTAATACCATCCCAATGACTGCGCAACCGGAAATGTTGAGAAGCTGGAGGCTGAATTTGGAAATATCGCTCCAAACAGCATCAGCAGCCGCTACCTGCACTATGCGGACATCATTTTGCAATACTGCGGTTCATTTGCTCATATTCCCCTACATTAGGCGGATACAAAAAAGAAATTCATGGACATTAATCTTCTGAGAGTCATATAACGTTCAACAATTAATTTTCAAAAACAATTTGAATATTTTGTTGAAGTTTGTGGAAGCGAATGAATACGAAGCGAAATACGAGTAGTCTTCACTAATTCAGATCATTAAAGGATGCAAACAGTGGTCGTGTAGGTCTTCAATCTGGTTGATTCCTTAACATTTGCTTTCATCAGCAAATTTAGGTGCTCCTCCTATTCAAGGCAGCAAGTTGCAATGATCTAAAGCGAGCATTTGAGAGATAATGAGGGATTAACAAAAAAGCAAAAAAATCACAAGTTACGTAATTATTCGTCCGTCCACCGATCATTTTTTTATAGTAATAAGCAGTTTCTTCAACATGTCAGTTGCATCGACCGTTTAGTTTACATATTTGTCATCTATACCGACCATTTTTCTACGTTGATGATCTTTAGTCTGTAGCCTTCACCTAAGAGGGCATATCGTCACTGGTAAACTAAAAATGCGGAAGGAAGTGTACTTATGCAACGTATGATGTATGTCTTTGCTTTAATTATAAGAAATAAGAGTATCTCCACCTTGAGGAACTCTCTTTGCAAAAATCCCTAATAACAAGCAGTACATCCTCGAACGTCTTTACTGCAGTTTCTGTGTTGACGATTCTATTCTGTTCAAACAGCATATCCTTGGATGCATTCGTATCTACATACAAAAATATTTGCGGCAACTGGTAAACAAACTGGACGGCAGGGCCTTCCGCATTCACCTCACCCTATTAATCTTTAATATTACTTGGAATATAAAGCATTTGCCAAAACGCCTTCAAATTTTTATTCAATGTGCCGCTCACATACATTACGAGCGATTCGATTCGTTGTGCTATGAGCACGCGTTTGTCCACTTTGAACTGTTGGGTTCAACAGGTGCTGCAGCTGCGAATTCTTGTCGGTAGAGTGTGTGTCACAAGATAACTTTCGAGAGCAAATTCGAGGTAATCTTTGTGTTTCGAGAGAAGTTCTGGAAACTTGAAGTTACCCAAAATCTTACGTTAATATTCAAGCGGTTTGGACCCCCTTTCTATGAATTTCTACTGACGATTCGAATTCGTTTAAAGAGCGGAACGCTATTGCTCGCATTCTATTCTAGTGCTGCAATAGTGCCTTGACAAGTATAAAAAGCGACTTAAATTGAATAAACAAAAATGTGGGAAGAAAATTATATGGCAAAGCTCAGCCCAGGATTTTTAAACGAGTTGAACGAATGGCGGCGTTAGAAAGGCAGGAGATCTTAACATCGTCATGAACAAAAGTCTAGGTTGATGTCTTCATTTGGGCACTTAACGAGAGGTTTTGAAATTTTAAGCAACATTTGAAAGAAACACAACTGTCTTAATCTGCGAATGGCAGGACCTTCCTAAATCACCTCGGAGGTGATATTCGAGATGCCATGGATACGAGGAGCTCAAAGTGGACGATATTTTTTAGAGTCTTAGCTCAGAACTAGCTTCGATGTTACCCCGTTTTACGAATTTTGTCACAATATTTGCAAGTTTGCTTGAGATTTAAATAAGCAAATCTGCGCACAAATAAAAAGACAAATGATACGTGGGTGGTGCCATTCTGAGTAGGCAAGAATGTATGAGAAATGAAAACACAGCTGACAACTACAGCGGTATTTAAATATACTTTCTTTATGCACCTAGCTGCAGTAGTAGTTAGTGGAATTGTTAAGAAATAAAGTGGCTAGTTATTAAGGTAAAACACAACTCACTCTATTCAGTAATGGAATCGCTATTCAATAGTAAAACAAACGGCTATTGCACACCGACAATGATCATACGATAATTATACTGAAAAGAAAACAATGTGTTGCTCAATTTTGTTGCCTTAATGGCAGAGTTGAAATCAAAATAAGCGCTTATCTACAAAGGGTTGTTCAGTAATGCTATTCACTGAGCCTACGCCATGTATTGTATTTATTTAACTGACCAAAAAAGGCGAATCAACGCATCAATTAAACTTTAAGGAAGTTTTTCTTTCGATTTTAGATGGACGCATTAAACTTACAAAAGAAATTCATGCCATTCGACAGTGAAGCTACCTCAGAATTAGAATCTTTTTTTCATCATAATGGAGAGATCAACATCAAATATCATTTCCTCGCTCGACGCACCAATCAAAATGCTCTCACGTCTGAGAAATTTTCACATTTTGCAATTATTGAAATTAATATAAAGCATTAAATTCATTCTAATATTAAAAGGATGGTGAATGAAATTCGCCCACTCAAATAAAGTGAACTGCAACGAAATATTAAATTTTCTTTGCACCCGAAATCGATACCATTTTATATTAGAAGTTGGAAAATGAAATGCTTCAACGACTCATTGAATTGCTGCTGGAAAGTGGATAATATAACTCTCAATATGAGGCTTTTCAAATTTAACGGTTATTTTATGCAGAGGGTGGAATATCTAACTAATATCCGGAAAAATCTCATTGCCGAAAATCTGCTTCCGACACAGAAACACTCCAAAAATGCTTCAAATTTTCGTAAGTTTTCATTCGTAATCATAGAGGATTTTTGGTTGATTTACGCATATTGCGATATGTTGCTTTCGGCTGTTAAACGTCCTACATATCTCCTCTCACGATCGCCAAAAACTGATTCCAATTTCTTTCCCCTAAACTCGTGTTATGTAGACGTTACGTCTTCGCTTGTCTATGCCGTTAATTTGAAATCTTCAGAACACCTAAACCGATGGAAACGGAAATAGCCTTCAAGCAAACAGCAATTATTTTTTTCATCAGATTTTTTCCGAACAAAAAATCAAGGCTCTAATTAAAAATTCGAAATTTGCGAATTACCAAGGAAGAGTTCCGATACAGGAAAATTGAAACTTGAACGGAAGAGTGCACAAAATTCCCGATTGTGAGAACAGGCGAGTGGAAAGCGCCGAAGCCTTCGCCTTCACAATGCCTCCTCAGTGTTGCTTCACAACTCGTCATATTTTCATACAGCTGACAAAATTTCCACTTTTCTCTACCAATTCATGAAATTTTCACCTGCATTCGGTGCTCGACAGGGCATTCTTGTGCGTCGCTAACCAGAATTACGGGCATTTCCAGCTCGTGTCATCCAGTTGCCTCCCCTTCCACGAGTTTCGTTGTTCGTATATGCAGGAAGGGTAAGCAGAAATAACATAACATTAACATATGCGGTTGTGAAAACTACATATGAGCACATGCAAGCATGAATGAGCGCTAAACCGAAAAGGCAGAGAGTAATACAAGAATGAGTTGCGAAGTTTACTTAGTTGCAACATTATCGAATTACAAAGTTCATGACTCGATTACGTGAAGTTCCAGGTTCAGTTCAGGTTTGGAGAGCGGCCCGGGTTCGATTCCCGGCATGGGAACAATTTGGAGAGAGTTTGAAGTGAAGTGGGCGAGTGAAGTTTTTGGGCTTTACTTGATAAGAGGCCTGACGCAGGAGTTGAAAGTCATGTCAGGTATCGCGAGCCACTGAAGCAAAAAGCCCATTATTCTACTCTAAGCTGGACGAGGTGTAGCAGAACCTACGCTTAACAGTTCATGTAAATAAGAGATTTGTTTTCGCTCATATCACCGGCAGATCACCTTCATTATCGGCAAACCGGAGGCGTTTCATGGCACAGGCTGAAAGAATTCCAAACGTATAAAACTCCAATATCTCTCTATTTTTTTATAATGCACTGCGCGGAAACGTCCAGGTAATTTTATTGAGCTTCTTCCACTGTCCGATTGTTTCTCTTTAATTCGTGTCATGCATCCTCAAGGTTATTGACTTGACCCAGCCAGTGGATCCACAAATGTTTCGGATAATTTTAATCAGAAATGTATTAACATAGCTCTTGATAATAAGACACCGTCGAAAAAGCAATCACCATTGTAAGGGCAAACTGTGTCCAATGGAATTTTCGAAGGATCACACATGTTTCAATCGAAACCAGTTTTCATATATCGCAAAGTACCAAACCGAAAGGTTTACCCATGCCTTACAAGGCGTGACTTACCACTGTTCATATATTACAAACAAACATAGCGGACCAGGTTCTTGAATATGTATGCCAAATATGAGGTTTCCTTAAATCATATTTTCGGAGCAATTGTACTGATCTAATTGCTGCGATCAGCTGAAAAGCGTCTGAACCCCCATCAAAGCGATGGAGGACCATTTCGAACATGGCGATGTCGAATAGCTGATGCAGAAGCTGGCTAATAATACCATAATAATAGGGTTGGCATGTGTTGGACGGTGAGCTTGCAAGAAAATGAGGGAAATGGTAATTATACAGCTAAGGAACTCTTAAAACGTTTATAATTTACATGCAAAGACGTAATGTTTATGAACGGCAGTGAAATATTTCTTTGATATGATGGGTTGAAAAAACAAACGCATATATGAGGAAAAGCTGCTCGGTGATATATTAAAATCTATCAAAGGTGAACCATATGAGTGATGACAAAGGTCTCCACATTGAACTGTTCAATCTTCAATAATTTAGTAAATAGTAATTTGATAAACGCTTGGAGGAAATTTTTTTCCGAGAACAAAAAAATGGATATAAGAAGTCGTCGCAAATGTATTTTTATCGAAACTACTTTGCTTGACTTCTTGAGCAAGCTTAAGTGGTCTTCAACGTCTAGCAAATGCGAACTTTCCCCAATCAATTTTCCAGGATTCAGAGATTTAATGAGCACGGCAAATAATTCTGTGAAATTCCACGACGGCATCGAATCAAAGATATATTTCGGAATTTTCTTCCATTCTTAAAGCATAAGCCATCTCGATCTCATGTAATGAATACTTGACTTTTTTATGGGACGATTAATGTTGAAAGGAGAAAACTTTCGGTGTATATTTGCACTGCCGCAACGGTTGTTATATGAAAGTCTTTACCATTTGATCCCTAAAAATTAAGAATTACTTCATAAAACTATGAAGAGAATTTACTCAGCTGTTTATCTAGAACATCAACGAGCTGCATTAAAGAATGCTGATTTGTGTAATGAGTACCGTCGACTATTGAAATATGGACATTAGCATTCTTATGTGATCGAAATATGAATTCGTTTCCACATCCATATAAGATATTTACAGATGTATAATGATAATTCTTCGAATAAGCAAGATGATTGACATAGATGACAGAACATACACACACACACACACCGCAGTACTATAAACATTTCCAACTGCAAGCAAAGCCAAGCCCCGAACCGCAATAAACTAATAAACATTCCCGGTCGAACCAACTTCCGATGATAAGGAAATTTCAGAGATCAAAGATCCTAGAAGTGCGTCTCGGATGGTGCAGGACTGGCAAGTTATTTTGCTTGAAGTTCAATATCGCAGATTTCTAGCACGAGACTGCTATGAACACAATTCGAATTTCGTCCCAATCCATATCGAGCGATGGGCATAAAGATCAAAGGCATTTCCATCAAGATGGAAGAAAATGCTTAGTATTATCAAAACCATTGTACAACAAATCCACAGCTAGAGCACCTGATGAGGAACTGAAAGCTCGAGCTCTTATAACAGATCGACAGTTCGAGCATTCGATAACTGATTACGTTCCGACACAATACATCACAAGCGCTCAACCATCCACGACTGTAAACTTAACGTTGGGGGACTGTTATCGCAAACAGCTCAGTTTGGGTTTCACGACCGTAATGAATACTAACGAAAGAAGTCGATAATCCTGGAACGACACGGATCTCTTGCAAACTTTGTCGTAATCAATATCGATTTACGATGGCCTGATCACTTGATAATCGTGACGAATAAAAATCTGACAGTACAACAACCCGATCTTTTAGCGACTATTCGTTGATAAATTTTAGCACTAAAGATCACAGGAAGTATGTGCAAATAGAATATCACCTGATACGAATTGGAACGAAAAGAATTATTCTGCAAAATAACAAATCATTCCAATGAAGGCCGAGAAAAAATCCTTCAACTGTCCCGATACTTTTTGCATCATCTGTGAAACATACAACTCTCTTTTGCAATATCATCTCCATACTTCAGCTGCCAATAGTATAATCCTTAAAACTTGGCACTACATGCCCTCTCGCAATATATGCCCCCCACTTATACAGTTACTGATCTTTTCTGGAAGAACTTCACAGAGAGGAAATCTAAGAGATAATAAACGCTGGTTCCTTCAAAAAATCAATCCCATTAATCTCGACAAATGATTCAGTCCTATAAATCTCGAAAGTTTTCCAGCACTATCAACCGAGAAAAATTCTTCGACGTTACTAGCCTCAAATAATGCTAAGCATTAATATTCAAAATCAACGAAAGTATCGCGTCATGACTATTAATAGTAAATGCCTTAACTATCTAACGCAAAAAACAAGGGCCTCTTTCACAGCCTCTGATCGTCCGGACTCCCACATCAACCTCTATTTCTCTCATTATCACCCGTTCCCTACCATTCAAACTACAAAACTGCAGTTTCCACAGTCGTTGGCATAAGATGAAGGGATAAATCGAGGCATTTCCCTAGGTCTCACAGCATCCTTCAATGACTTTCTCGACGTCTCAATCAGATGATACAACGGGCAATTTCCTTATATAGAAAACACCTTCGCACTTTCGCCCAGAATCCTAAAGCCTTTTAACTCACCAATAAGCCATGAACAATTCTTAGAACCAACAAACCTTCCCACCTGGAAATCCTTCATCAACATCTTTTCGTCCCTCAAGAGTATTTTATCTATCCCAACGACTGTTTCGTTTAGTGGTTCAAAGCAAAACACGAGAATCAATCGCAGCAAATCACGAGAGTTCAAATCCAGCGGCCGAATTGATCGCAAGTATAAGTTTTCCTTTGAGGGTTTCCGTATCCTCATATACCGGTAATTTCAGCAAATTCATACAAGTAGCCGCTGTGGGCAATTTGTCCGGCTCGTGCACCAACTGAATGCCCATCGGTGGAGTGAGTGCCTATAATGACAGACTCAAGCCACCCTAATGATCACAGAATATCTATACAATTTGAAACAGTGCGAGAACCGATATTTGCCTGCCGGTACAACGATACAGACTTCGTCTCAACTTCAACACGTTCCTCAACGTGTCCCACGCATTTACATCCTATTATCGCATGATATTGTTTCGCCATCTGATCGCATATCCATTATGAATCATTTTGCTAGACGTGATGGGAAAACGTACTTTCATGCAAGCGCCAAAAAGAGGAAGCCATCCCCTACTAACGTTCGGTCTCAGCTGTATTCGAAGAGCACCAGTCATCAAAAAACCCCTCATACCGTAGTGTCCATTATGCAAAAATCTACCAGCCAATCATATCAGTACGATGGTCGCACCTGAGTTCGCATAGAACGTGAGTCCTTTGCTCAGAGATATCAACGCCAAGATTAGGCTGATGCAAATATGCACACAAGCGAACTTATGCACCTCCCGAAGCTTAGCCCTGATATGTTGTGAAGGCAATTCAAAATTTCTACTTTCAACCACACACACCTTCCTTAGCATCACCTCATTACTGCATTACGTGCTTGAATAATCTCGGTACATACACCTTCTTCACCCCCCCCCCCCCCCCACACCTTTCATATAACTAGAAAAAGTCGGAAAATCAGCAAACTTATAACGTTACAAATAGCTTTTTCTGCTTTCAAGAAAACATTAGCAACGAACACAGCAATATAATTTCTTCTATACAAGCACCTACGCTTATATAAAGTCTAACTGAAAACATATCCTAAAGGCTGAGTTCTTTACTTTCAACGAAAGAGCCATAACCATCAGCTAAAAGTCTTCTATTTCGAAAAAAAAAGTCGACTTTCAGTTTTCATTCTTGTTCGCTCATCTAACAAGAAATACACATTGAAAACTTTACTCTAAAGCATTTGAAAACGTGAGAAACGAGGCACAAATATGGACGTTTCAAGAACCTTTCCACTCTACGAAATTAATCCCAATAAGCTGATAAAATGAAATTACTGAGCCTCTCAAGCAGATACGAATAAATAATGAATATGCCCAAATGAACAAACCTTGAAGCCGATAAGAGGTGGACGGGAGCAACCAGTAATAAATTTGAGCAATTTTTTCTTGTTAAGTGCAGAGAACTCATTGATAACGGCCCAAAAAAGATCCGCATATAGTCTGTCGTGCTCCGCTAAAAGACCGAACATGTATCAACAAAAGCACGACAACTCTATAGGGAATTTTCAAAAGCTAGTCGTTTATTAAAAATGAATGTCCCGTTAGACTTTGATCGCTTCGCACTCCTCTCCTCTCCCTACTCCTTCCCTCTCATAAGGAGATTCAAAAAACCACACCACATAATTCTGCGGTACTGCGATTGATTCGTGAATAATCATACTGTCTCGCTTATAATAACCAAAGAACAACAATTTTCTTGTACTAGTTACAGATAGGAGACTTAACGAGGTGATATCTCCAGCTTACACGTGATCGGAATGATCTTATTGTTAGAGCTGCATATTCCATAGGAAAAATGAAAGCTTTTTCCGGCTCCGACTCCAAACGGAACGATACTCAAACTCCAACTCTTTTGCGAATGTTCAGCTTATATTATATGGTCACAGATCTTATTCCAAAATCTTTTCAAACAGAAGTTGCTACTATCTCAAATGCAAAAACTGCTTTGGTTTATTGAGGCGCTTGATCAGTGACCACAGCACCACCTACTAGATCCAATGCTGATCTTAACTAACGTTACAATTCACAAGACAGCTCTCATCAAATTGAGTCAGCAAACGGTACTCTCATAAGTCGGCAAGCAGCATAATTTCAAAGCAGAAGCCCTCCCCCTCCCCTAGATGAGTTACCGGTCAGGAACTTCAGTAAGAGGTTGTGGATACTGCCCTTAATCAACAATACTGTGAAAACAAAGCTAATAAGAAAGATGAGTGCTCAAGGCAAGCACAGAAACTAAAAAATAAACAGAACCAGAAGGGAAAGAGGATGAGCCTACGCTCGAATGTCGGAATTAGCCTCATTTTGAGATAACTCAAAACCATATATACCTACAAGGTAATCACGAGATGCAATTTCTACAGGAAAAAAACCCCGTGAAAGAGCAAAAAAACTCAAAAGAAACTGAAAAAAAAATTTACGTCAAGAGAGGAGCGACAAGAGGAAAGCCGAAGGATGGAAATATCGGTAAGGTGCAGGAGAAGAGGCTAAATATCTCAGACATTCAGGAAAGAATGCGCCCCAAATGCGAAAATGCTCGAATCGGTTATCTGAATAACTGATACTGCCATCAATTTGTCAAGGTCAGGTTGCATCTTATGCATACCCTTGCCTACGGGTCGATCCTAACTAATGAAGAGAATCGCAAAGGGTTTTTAGCCTCTTATCATATCATTGCGGTTGTCGAATCATCCACAGAATTGGTCGAACCCCTGCGTTATAAAGAAACTAATTGAAAAAAAAAACGATGATGGAACGAACACTTAATATTGTGTATAGTGGTGAATTTCTTGAGATCATCGAAATCGATTTCTGCATCAATTCCGCCAATTAATATCGATATTTCATTCGATGAGAACATCCGAAGCCAATCCGGATCCAATACGGCGCGAACGCCAGCACGCATTGACGCTATCATAGGCGACAGCTGTAATCAGACAAGATATGAAGGGCTGGAAGAGCGACTGCAATTTAATGTAGCAGCGCTGATAAGTGAGCATTAAAGTAGAAGATGCCGCAGTGTTAGCAAACCAAATGAAGAATAGCGAGATGGATAGACTCTTCTTCCCACAATAGTCATTAGATAATTATTCGTTGGGACTGGAGAATCCTCCTCGTGCTAGGTAACAAGAAAGTTGTCTACCTCCGTAGAGGCTCAATATTAGCTCAAATGACCCACGAGGATAAAAATGACCCCATACGACCGACAAAAACATAATAGACTTCATCATATATCGTATAGCCACCCAACTATACATCCTAATTTATTAGAATGAGCCATGAGATTCCATGAAACACGTCGACAATATTAAGGTGGTGGTGACAAAATGAGAAAAAACACAAGGCGGAAACGAAACGATGAAAGAACATTTCGACATCATAGAGGGGGAAATCAAGCCATTAGAAAACATCAAGATCAATGAAAGACTTTCTCAAAGCGATCCGTCTCCTAACAAAATGAGAATAAACCAACAATAATTCACCCGTTTCGATAAGAAATAATTGACGTAAAGAACGATATACTCGGCACGATTATCGGCTGTCACCTTAACTTCGCTTCCATTCTTCTTCAAATCGACCCTCTAAAAACTGATATACACATGATCAGCTCAAATCTTTCACTTAGATCAAACCACAAAACTTGCACATATTTAACGAAATTCACGAACAAACTATCGAATTTCTTTCTCTTCCTATACAAAGATAAAATTACTTAAATGCACAAATATTTGCCAAAAAATGCTCACTGATGGCATTTTCAACGGATACATTGAACAATAGAAGAAGGATCGCCACGACACGGATCATTATCGAATTTTACTCTCATAAAGGTCGTCTTCTGGAAGGTCGTAAAGGTCTGGAAGTTCATAAAGGTCATAAAGGTCGTTCTTTCCTACGACCTTTTTGCGCGGGAGGTCGTCTTCTGGAACGCGTGGTAACTAATATTTGCCCTTAATTATATGCTCCTTTAGGAAATAAAACCATTAAGAAGTGGAATTTACCTCAGTGGCACCGAGATTGTCAATGATAACGCTGAAGTCAAGTTCAAGTGCATCAACCTCTTCGCGTGGGCAACATTTCAAGAACTTGAGATTGTTGTACACTAGCGGATCATATGACTTCACATATTCCAGATCCAGCACACTGTCTCCTGAACTACCCAACCACTGCGCCAGAAAAAAGTCCGCAAAGCGGGTTTCCGCTAGTTGTCCTTCGTAAATCAACTGAAATTATCCATGATATAGCAACTAGATACAAAATAAATTTCATATTACTTCTCAAGCGGAAACCTCGAAATTTCCATTTCCGGCTTGCCGACGAAGACTTCTGTTCAAGAAAAGTTCTAGCCAACGTGACAAGGGATGGGAAATGAACACTACATTTCCGCTACTTCATTTCTCCGACTCTGCTTTTTACCTAGCTCGAAAATTAACTGGGCAAGCATAATGAAATGTTAGACTAAACAGCGATCATACGGAACATTATTACCCAAAATTTCGAGCCTTTTCTAACAGATATTTGGAACGAACCATGACTTCTTGCAGAAAAAAGGCTGGCATGTGCAACTGGCTACCTTCATCGGAAAGGCCCTTATGAACAGAATCCTGCTACACTAGGTTGTTGATTGCATTTGCAATTTCATAGTAAAACCAACCCTGCTAAATAAGAGCTCTTTAATAATTTCGGTAGTTAACTGCAAAACTTCCCTCATCAATTTACAAAGAGTCACCAAACAGATATTGGAATATTAGCAATTCTCTATAAGAAATCTATCGATGAATGAGAATTGCTTCGGTCGAAACACTGCTGAGACCGATCCCAACAGGGGAAGACGACGACTCATAAGCGTCAGCTATGCAAATCTCCGTTGCGTTGCTTCGTAGAACTCAGAACATGGCATACGAAACTCAGTTGCGAATTATTTCCCAATTTTTGTATTATGCTTTGAAAACACGGCGAATAATTGAGATCCGCATCATCATTAAAACAGATGGCGATTAATCAAAATTGCAAAAATAAGGACTCACCTTTGCAATAATTCGTCCAATAAAATAGAAGTGATCTTGAAAATTCGATGGATAGAGAAATTGCGCAAGAGGGTTAGGATAAAGCAAATGATCATGCGTGGTTGCGAAGAATCCTCGAGATGGATCTAGAGCGGTTTGAGCAAGTTCCGCCAAAAATTCTCTGAAGATGCCTCCACCATCGATACCCGCCTCATCCAATCCCACCCAGTTCACCATCTGAACTCGAATTGGTCGTCGCATATCAGGCACTGAAACCAACTGCGGTCAGGGAAGTAACAATAGTTTGGGAAGAATCGGATGAATCCGATACAGATACGACGTGACAGTGATCATGATGTTTTAAGTTGGATCTGCATCAGCTTATAAATCATTTCGTAGAGGGGAAAAAGAATTATGCATTTGCTCGAATATCACGACCATTAGCTTAGCGCAAACAAAGTCTTCAGAAACTCCTCAGCATATAATGACAACCTTCACTGAATTTATACGTCAAGGATTAGAACGACCGCTGTCACGTCGCCACCTAAGTCACCCTATGGCCTTGCCTCATCTACTCATCACAACGGTAGTACACACTATCCGAGCATATAAACAGCTCGTAATCACCTATCGCCAGTCGCCGCTCAAGCGTTATTATGAGAAAAAGCCTTCAATGTACCAGAAATGGCACTCTCACCAGCGCTACCAATAAAGGATAGAAAGTGATATAGGGTAACTACCGAAATAAACCGAATACACCGATGAGGAGAGCAATGAAAGATGTATCGGAAACCTTTTGAAGGAGATAGATTCCAGAACGCGTCCTCATAAAGTGTCGACCGATGAACGACAAAGTGATAAGCATCATGCACTGCAATACACAACCATCATCAAATATACCTGCAAATCAGCTCTAGCAACTGATAAAGAACTGAACTGCGAGATACTCGTTTACTATGAGAGATAACCTGCACAGTTCAGTAGACGGAAAACAAAGTATTCTTATGAAAATAGGATAAAATTGGAGTGATTAAATGGTCTCAAGCAGTGCCCTAATAAAAGAAGAATGACGCTGCATGCAAGAGCCCATCATACATTGGCTTCAAGCTTCAACTACCGTCTATATGAAATCAAGTTTTAACCTATTGCGGGGAACGAACTTCAAGCACGACAGGAGGGGGTTGAAAGTAGGTGAGAAGATCGAAACAGCTCGACATAATGTCGTCTTGTACGGCTAAAATATCAATAAGACGAAGTGCAGTGAAATATTCGAACAGCATATCCTTATCAAGAAAAAAGTAGGGAGAAACTGCGCTCCCATGAAGTCATCTTAGACTAATAAAACACCAAGAACCCTAAGGGTATCAACGAAGCAAAGAAGTCGTTCGAAGCGTACATTGGCAAAACAGAACAATAATAAACGGATCCTATAACTCTATAGATAAAAATATAATTGATGTAGCTTATAGACACATATAGTCATATACAAAGCACTCCCCCTTAGATGTTACTCAACCTCAAATCCACAACCAACGCCGATTTGAAAGCGTCGGATACAAACGGAGGGAACACCAACAAAACTGGAATAACCGAAGGCGAAGATGTGACGGAGGCTACGACTTCATGACATTTATAAGAATCATTCAAAGTAACGTACCATCGCTGTCAGTTCCACTCTGTCTTCTATCTTGGTTGATCAATTCTGTGAACATCTAAAAATCACCTTAACATAATCAAGATCAAATCACTCCCATATGAAAAAATAAAAAAATAAAGGCCGCAGTTCTGGACGAGACCCAGATGTTCGAACCTCGGCAGCTAACTCGTTTCAACTACAGGCTGAGAATCCTTTCATCTGCAAGAAATCGAAAAAAACGAACATATCCAGAAGAGAGGCAACTTAAACAATGCAACTTTGGGAGGATATATTCAAGTCGACATGCTGCCACTTAATCACATAAGTAACGGCCATCATCCTATATGCAAAAGTACGCAGACTACGGATTATCAGCTCGAAACATATCACAATAAAATGTGCCCTCGGCACAAAAACATTCACTGATCTGCCTTAATAACTTACCTTTTCTTTCCTATCTTCTTCAACCAAAACAATGAAAAATCACCTGAACGCGATGCATAAACGGGATCACAAACGGAATCGACTGCAATATAGAGATATTTCTCAGTTCGGCAGCCGTTGGTGGCTCTTCGTTCGCGTTATCTTCGTTTTCACGAAGCAATAGCCGAACGAACTGGAATGGTCTTTCCCTTGTTCGACGCCGTCCTTTACCCGTTCTCCATAGTGACTAGAAACTCGCTCAAATTATGCTTTAAAAGCAATAGCAAATCACAACAGCAAAAATAAAGAATACATCAATACAATTCAACTCAAAACTGCCATTTTAGCCGTAAACTCATATAAAATATCCACAAATGAGCTTTCATCGTCAAAATAAGACGAAGTTCTTTCATTTCGAGGGAAATCAACTGCTGAAATACGCAAATTCTCCAAAGAAAACTCATCGAAGGAGGCAAACTCAACGATTCCATCTGCTTAATTCCCCTCCTCACCTATATCCCCCCTTAAAGCTCCACTCTGATCCCACGACGATTATCAAAGAAATCAAAATGAAGAGAAGAAGGTAAACTTACGGTATTCATAACGACCTGTCGATTGTGACTCGACCAAAACCCATTCGACATGAAATGCAAACGGCTGTCACGTTCGTATAGCACTTTCGTTATCGATGCAACATTCTCAAATAAATCACTATTTATGAGCTGCTCTCTCATCTTTCCTCAATTCTATCGTCCTCTCTAGCTGCTGACCTCCCGACCTCTGCACCTCACTTCTACCGACTAAATAACTCCAACTCCATCTTTGCCGACTTCACAAAACAATTCACCTGGCATATAATAATGCGACCGCTATACATCAGCGTTAACGCACTTTATGCGATCGGCCTGCAAGAAATTGAGATCGACCTAAAGACCGCAGAAGCGACCTGGATTAGAGGGGTGCTGGGTCAAAGATCCAACAGATGGAGATGATACAAAGAAACATCAGTTTATATCGAATGTTATACTGACTAAAATTAAAAAAAAAATAAAATTACCAGTGATGGAATCTAACTATGACGATAAGCAAAAATCAGAAGACCTCAACTTTTCCCAAGAAATTATGAAAGTCTAATCAATAATAGGCAACTAATACCCAAATAATATTGCATCCAGTAACCGTCAGAAGATGAAGCAATCCCCCTACGATCGCAGGAATGGAAAAACTTCAGGATAATGTTAGTACTATGTGCATGATTGAAATGAAGGGCAAAAGTTCGAAGAAGACAAAGCAAAGATGCAAAAAACAGAGCCAAAAGGGCAAAAAAATTGATAACAGCTCTTCCAAGGATGAACTGAATTAAATTTTCATAATGAACGGATCTATTACTTGATAATGACATGAAAAACGGAATCGCGAGTGCTCAATTTCAGCTTTACCACATAAAGCTTCCAAGATGAAAATAGGCTCCAAATGAACGGCTTAGAACCTCTCTTCAGTAATGAAATAGAAAATGAAAATACCTTGAAAAGGTCAGCCCACTTCGACCGTTTGTCCGGCGATTCGGTTACATTCGTTGGAAAGGCACTAACATTGACTGGATATGCTACGTCGATCAGACCCAAAGTGAGATCGCTGAAATCCTTTCACATTTTATTTTACTCCTCAAAATCCGTATGTTATTTTTCGTACCGACATCGTTAAACAATGAGATAAGCGGAGAAGAAGGTGCCCGATCGGGAGATCTCCAATAATCACTTACTGGGAGGTTGTAATCTTCATACAATTATATGAACAGCAGCTCATAAATTGCTGCAAGCTTCACAAAAACGATAGATGGGAAATGAAGCATGAAAGGGTGGAAAGAAGAACGACGATGATCGAAACGTTCGATTGATAAGACATTCGAAGATCTCCGTTCTATCATCTCTGCCCCATGAGCAGTTCAATTCTGCATCTTCTCGCCGTCACCACATCCACTCTTCTTCGATAGTACGATTCATTGGGCACTGATCTAACAGCAGTTAACCTTTTCCTTAAACAAAATAAACGTTACAACTATAATCAACTGTGACAATGTCATCTTCTCAAAACGAGACTCATTAATTCCTTCAGGATAAATTAATTAATTAACCGGAAGTGTGTTGCGATAGATGCGATTTGAGCGAGTGTGAATGGGAGGATTGTTGAGCTTTGTCCACCATTCGTCAAATCATCGTCATCGATCGTTCGAAGTATGTTCGAAAGTAGCGCTATGAACAACGACAATGGTGGAATCAATGCATTCTGATCGCTATCCGATATATATTCCCCCTAAGCAAAGTAGACTCGTTAAAGAAACGATGGGAGAGAGGGATTAACAGTGATTCAGCAGAAAATGAGAACGAAGCGATATTAAGCACTTTCAAAGAAGCTGCCATTCATTGTTGCAAACATCGATGTTAATTCCTTCATCCTTTCAATCTCAAATTCCTTTTCCCTTGAAGAAAAGACATTATTGGGAAGAAATAATACGAAGGAGGGTTAAAATTAAGGCCCTGGACTTAAGGCAAACTGATTCCCAATTTTATGGAAGATGAGAGGAGCAATATCCGAAAAAAATTCCGATTGAAAGCTATACTAAGGAATACGAATCCGAGAACGGAAACTATCCATGAGGAGATACAAAAAGCACACATTGAAAAATCATGATGCGCTTTCCCAGTGCAAGACAGCAGAAAGAAACAAGCCAAGCGCAACATGGACTACTAGAACACCTCTAAAAGAATATTTCTGAGGGCACAACTGATGCCACACGAATTCAACAAAACGCAACAACGAAAAAGCAAAAAACACACAGAAGGATCGGACAATAAATCTATATTAGAACTTCGTGATCTCGATCAGTAATCCCGATTCTCAAGACTGCAATATCCTGGATCAGACACGAGCAAGAGTAATGGACATCGGCGTTTACCTGCTCAAGGACGGAGATAAGCGAGCGAGTAGCACCGAAACCTGCTCGTATATTCAAGGAAACAATATACTGCCATAATCGAGGCATAAACTCCTTATATGCCAGCAATGAACACAATAGAGTCAGAAATGCTTCTGGTGCATTCTGACGAAGAAAGTAGCACAATGACGAGAGTGCTCTCACTCCGCCTTCTGAGGAGATCGCCGATACAACGAACCACTTCCGTAATGCGCAATCCGTCAATACAGCAGTCGCCGTCTCCACATAGTACCCTATCGTCTAAGAAGTAAAAGTCCGTCTATTGAAAAAAGAAAGATCATCAGGGTCAATCAGATTTAAAGTAATAAAGGTCCGATCTAATGCCAATAACAATATTAGGGAAAATAACGTGTATTAGTAAAGTCCGAAGAGAATTGGCAAAGTGAGCGAGGATGGCAGAAACTGCCCTCTAGAGAGAACGACGACTACCTCTGCATTTTCTCTCCATCTCCCTCAATTAACCACTTTATTTACCACCTCTTCGAATAGAAGAAAACGAAGTACTGATATATTTGCAAAGAAGAAACCAATGAGGAAATAATCGCACAAGTTTGCCGCTATCTACATGAAACTGGACAACATGCACCACCCCTGCCTCTTCCCCATTCCCCCTCTCATAGTTCTCACTCGCAATTCCACTTCTCCTCTCATACATGATCCGAGGAGGACCTCAGTGAAGATGAACTAAAACTATTTCTGATGGCCGAAAAAACGTTTCCGTTCTTCCAATTCAATTCGAATTTGTATCAATAAACTCTCAAAAATACTTCTCGCTTTGAGAGAAATTCTTCTCAGCTCCTAAAATACTTTAGAGTTTCATCGATAGTATCCAACCGCTGTTCATCTATGAGCTTCAGATCTCTTCTTAAAATAGCGCTTATGCTCGACTACTGAACAATTTAGTCAGCTCGCGTTATAAAGCTATTTTCGCACTCACGGCCAATGGAGCACCGCCGACGTTCGTCGAGATCGCACTCTCTACGTTTTCGTCGTCCGTATCTGAGTCACTGTTTAAAGATCGTCTCCGTTGCTCCGTGACGGGACGAGATACATGCTCCACCAGGTCAGCGAAGTATCCAGGCAGTAACAATTTCTCATTCAATGGCAAACTCTCTAAATTTGTAAAGTGCTGAGAATAAGACATGTCTGCATAAGCAAGAAGAGCGGAAGGGAAGGATGCTTTGAAGGGGAAAGTTCCGAGCTGCTTGTCAGCAAATCTAATCTTCAGTCAAATTTATTATTGATAAAAAAACTTGCCAGTTCCTATGCCGTAGACTCTCCGAATGCTCCCCACTATCTCCCCTCCCCGCACTACTCCCCGCTTAATCAATTTTTCTTCAAAGAGTAATGAAATAAACTGCTTTCTCTTAAGGTAAACGAGATGCAGGCAAAATCACGTCCTCTTCCCTAAATTGCCACTTTTCACTTCGAACGATCGTGGCACTCACCGCCGATTCAAAGCGACATCTGAATGAGAAGTCCCATTTAGTGGACTCTTTTAACGGTGTTTATTCGCTGCGGAAATATTTGAAATCTCCTCCACATTGAGCTTGAAGAATCATTCTCTTCGTTCCTCCTAGCTGAATAGTAACTGCTTGTCGAAAGTGACAAGCATATATAAAAAAGAATAACCGAACCGAAGAAGAGATAGAGGCTGAAAATGCCTTAGAAATGAAATATACAATGATAATACGGGTAATAAATATTCCCGTAGAGAAGAAATTCGCAATTTCAGCCTTTCAGCAAAGCACTTACCGAGCGGTGACACCGATACGATCATCGCCAGAAGATGAGTAAAGAGGGGTGCCTGCTTCATATCGATAATAGTCGAGATTGCTCCCTCACGTAACGAGTGAATAATTTCGCTCAAATTTAGCTCACCTTTATGTATCAACTGACAAATAAAGGGCGTAATAACGCACACCACATATTTCTCGAATGGTCGCTCCATTAACGTAACCAATAACATCTCGATCGCCAAATGACTGCAACGATATACTGATGAAACGCACACATTATATAACAACTATCCTTAAATAACGAACTTATGGAGGCCAACGGCATTTCAACGATATCACTAACACCTTCCTTCGGCCACTTTCTTTTAAGTGGCGCTGGATCAGACTTATAACGAAACGACTCGAGCAACTGGAAAATCTCATGGGCCCCCCCTCATGGATTTGACGGAAACCATTGCAATCATCAAACGTCTTCTAGCAAAAGCTTTCATAAGGAACATCATTGCCAGGGCACTGATATGCTTTGAAATGCCCTCATATTAGGAAATAATGCAATAATCAATGTGCACGATCTTATAAAGTAACCATCCTTCCTAACGGTAGAATCTAAGCACTAAATTACTTCCGCCGGAAAGCTGACCAATACCTTCGCCATATCTCACTAACCCCTTCACCTAATCGGCAAAAAAATCTATTAACATCAAGTATAACCTCATGCTTTCAAAGAATGATGCAACAAGTCTCACCTTTTGGACAGAAGCCCCTCCTCAATGATATCTTCTTGGATCCTTATACACTTGCAGAACTCAAGCCTTTTTAGTAATAGGTGCACTGTTATCCCTTTGCACTGCTTACGAAAATAACTAATGAAAAATCACCGAAACAGATAAATCACCATACCGATTCGTAGAGCGATTAGCCGGTAGGATAAGGAAACGCAATATTGTATCAGCTCGAGGTGGCAACCATTCTTCGATGCGTAATGCTGCAAAACGATATTGTTAGAGGCCAATTCGATCCACAAATCTCAGGTATCCTCTTCAACAAAGTACCACTGCATTAACGCTGAACCTCAAGTCATCAACGTTCCATCAGTATCACAAAGCATTCCGATCAAAGAAAGACTGGTTGTCAGCAATGTCAGCAAGACGACGAGAATTTTTATCGCTCAGTAATAAAAGGTCGGCGAATCGTCGTCTATGGCTAGAGGCTAGAAAATTCGTCGGACAGCAAAGTCATTTACATCACCGGTCGTTGGTCATTGACTTTTCGCGATATCAAAGTGTAGATAGCATCGTATAAGTCGATTCTTAGCATCAGCAAACAAACTAGTAGCCATCATTCAAGCTCTTATCAGCATCCCATACATATATGATGCGATCCCATCTACCAGTTTGGAGAAAAATGCCATCATGCAAAGCCAAATGCAACCTTCAACTTAACGCCTAATATCAGCATTCATTCCAGAAAGCGCTGACAACAGACCCGGTTTAACTGATTCATCTAAACGATCAATGATATGAGAAAACTCACGTTGTGACAGATCAAATTGATTGATAAAGAGTGTGATAATTGAGTGATAATAATTACGAAGCCATGACGAGGAGCTGCTCTCATTGGGCAAATAGACTTGAATACATCTCAGAACCGGCACATAATTACCATCTCGACTTATATACGGCAATATATTAATAGCGAGCGTCAACATCTTCTTACATTTGAGATGATCGAAAGCCATCGTATCATGATGCTGTGATAAGCTCACTGCATCAGCGCATAACATCACCTGAAAATGGCGCAAGTGTACAGTTCGTCCAATACAAAATGCAAATCGACGGACGGTTCACCGACCTCTTTATTACTTTCAAAGAAATCACATCAGCTAAAGCATATTCGATGCGTATAGACCTAAAAAGAAACCGATACCAATTGAATAAGAACAGGAAAATACCAAAGGAAATCCCATGTGCTGTGGTACTGCCGAATGGATGAAACGTGAGGGGTTGGAACCCGGCTTTACTGAAGACACTGGATCGCGTAAATGAGGCGAACAATGAGGAACAAACCATCAAAATACCCGAGTGTACGTGAACTATGGTAAACGAGTTTGAAGCACGCAACCGTATGAGCACAAAAAGTTCGCGAAGGAGCAAATATCACCGTAGATGGAGTTGGAATGCAGTCGTTCTACGAACATGCCTGAGAAGAGTAGCGAGGGCTGTCGTTTATCACAACACCTCTCCGACGTCGGTTCTGCAGGATCCGTATGAAGATGACTAGAGGTGAGGAGAGTGCGCGCTGAGCGAAGGAAGTAGATGACCATCATAGGGAACTTCGGTTCTGGAAATGAGAGACATGTATCTATCAGGGTTGAGCAGCGCAGCTGCAGTACAGCCAGCAATCGACCAGAATTGGCGTCCCCGCGCACGACCGCAGCTGGTCGATGTGATTAATCTTAAAAATGTTTCCGCAAAGCATACAGCATGTCGTGTTGCCGGCTTTGAATACGACGCCGCCGGGTATTCATTCAGGTGTCTGTCAGTCGTCGATAATCTTTGGCGTAGACGGCGTCACCGACTTTGAAATGCAGATCGCGAACACAGCGGTGACGATTGCATCGCTCTTCCATTCCAGCGTAACATTGTTTATACGACGTTGCGATATCCACAGCTCAAAAACGATAGGCAGTTGGCGTCGCGACAACTTTCCGACGGGCGATAGACGGACAAGATCTCGAACGATATGCCATCGGAAATGTTTGTAATGTGTTGATCGCGGCTCCTCTCCCCTTTAGATTGATGAATGTGCGCTTCAAGGTATCCACAAAAGATTCTGCCAGATCACTGCTTTGCGGGTAGAGTGGTGGGAAGAGTAGATGCCTAGTTCCGCGAGCACGGCTTAAGTGAGACTAAATGATACTGATGCCAACTGCGTGCCGTTATCCATAACAAGGACCCTGATGGTTGCAGACCTAGAAAACGAGTTCACCTAGATGATTCGGGCCATCCGGAGTGAACCATATACATGGTAACGACATAAAGGCTTCCATCAAAATCAACAAGTACTCCGACAAATGGAACTCTCGATTTTGGTCAGAAGTTGAAACTGGCCCCTACCAGATTCTTCGCAGTTGCCACGCATCTGTCGCGGTTCTGCACAAATTGTTCGACATCCGCCTCGAGTGACGACCAATAGATATAGCTGCAACCTAACGTCTTCATCCATGCATGTCCAGGATGGGCCTTGTGAAAAGGAGATAAGTCAGAACTTTGTAGTAACTTCGGATTTACGATCCATTGGGAGTCAGCAGACAATCGTTTGCTGTTGTTGTCGTCAGTGCATCTGGACGGTTGTGATAGCGCCAAAGTGAAGAGTGACGCCTAGCCTCGGGTCAGCAGCCGGATGAGGCCCATTCGATCACTTGTTGGAGGCAATCTGCTGGATGGTTTCGGAGGGGACAGGCAGGCCGCTGCAGTTGTCCAGGAATTCAGCAGCGCCTTCCACATCTATGGCATCGATCGCATGATTCTCTGGCTCCGATTCCTGCAATGCGATTACACGAGATAGCGCATCCGCTTGTCCGAAATCCCTTGTGTCGACGTACTTCGCCGATGAAGACAGTTTGCACTATGAATTCCTTTCTTGTTACCAAAGATGGACAGAAGTGGTTCGCGACCGTTTCAGCTTGAATTGACGCCCATGGACAAATCGGTGGGACTTCTGCATGGTGAAGACAAGGGCGACCGCTTCTTTTTCTACTTGCTGTAGTTTTCAAGGATTGGAGTCAGGGAGCAGCTGGCATGGCACATGGTATTTTTCGATTCGTTAGGAAGCAGACGTGATAAGGTGCTCCAAATCCACAGCTGGAGGCGTCTATAGCGACGACGATTAGCAGGAAGGAATTAAATTGTGTCAGGCGTTCTTCTTGGTAAACGCATCTGAAGGAACGCGTAGCCCGTGTTCCGCGTAGCCTGATGAATGTTTCGTAGAAATAAACGACCTGAAGGCTCGAAGGTTGCTGATGTCACTCGGATATCATCTGCTGACGGCCTCAACCGTACCTGTATCGAAGCGTCGTCCTTCGGCACTGACCATAAAGAGGATGTAATTGATTTCTGGCCTTAAGAAGGCACACTTCTCAAGACGAAAGCGAAATCTGTAGTTATGAATTCTCTGGAAAATGCCCTCCAGGCACCTGTTATATTAGCTGATGGTTCTACCCGCGATGACAACATCGTCAAAATATGCAGTACCATCGAGTCCGGCGACCATGCCGGGAGCGGATTTATTCCAAAGCACAGACGGTTGTATCAGTGAAACCTCCGGTGAGTGCTAATATCGTCAGTGACGCCCATGATTTTTCATCCATTTCCACCTGAAGGCACGTCCCGGAGAGGTCGACGTAACAGAAGGAACGGCCTCCATTCAACTTAGAAAAGATATAATCGGGAAGTGGTAAAGGATGCTAGTGCTACGAGAGATCGTCACTCAGTTGGGTAGAGAAGTCTACACAAAGTAGGGATCGATCCATTCTTCTTTTGGACGACGAACAGGTGCTGCCTAGTGAGAGTGATCAACTGGGGACAGCACATCTGCAGCCAGCCAAATGAATCTCCTGAGAGAGATGCAAGATTGAGAGGCATACGAGACCGGCCGGCTTTCTCGAAAGATAGGCCTTATGCCCGGTTTCAATTTAAGGTGTGCATCTGTGTTTGTGCAACGTCCCAATCGTGACTTGAATACTCTAGGGAACTGCTTCTGTAGACATGCAATGAACGTAGAGCAAAGATATTTTATTTCTTCGAAAGCCCGACGGCGCATGTCAATGTCCCCTGGAATGTAGAGGCCGCAGATCCATGCTAGATACTTCATCTGTTCCGGCATGATGCAGTTAATTAGGCCATCCCGTGACGTCGATTAAGAATATCCGTATAGCCGCTGAGGAACCCGTCGTTACGCTGTCTTCAACTAGACGTAGCGACGAGAACAAAACGACAGGTTGTCTCCGAAGAACTCTTTCAGCATCTTGATGGTGCCTTTGATGGGGACTTCAGAAGCTCTCTTTGACAGAATACTATTGATGAAGCGGGGGACATTAAATGAAATCCAGCCTCCAGACGATTATGTGAGCCCTCGTGACGTCGTCGAGCGTCACCGCATCTTTGGAAACGTCTTCTTGTCCGCTGAACCATACGTCGAACGTATCATCACTGTCCGGAGTGCTATAGGAACAATGGGTCCGAAAACGATCAGCATCTGCTCCACTCGCCGGTAGCGTCTCGCGCTATCGATCCGCTAACTCTAAGACGGCTCCGAATATCCGTTGCTGTCGTTGTCCTTGAGCGTCGAGTACGGCTCGAAAAGCTTCATCGTCGATCGCTGATGGCGTGCTGACTGTTTGTCTGTTGCTGTCGATCCCTACTGCTCCAGTAGGTTTGCCACTTGTTGAATTGCGGCCGTGTCGATGAGAGGAGACTAAGGGCTAAAAGTGGAGCCTATTGAATGCGCTGATCATGGCCACTGTACCATATAACGGGAAGAAAGTCATCGACATAACGCAGCATAAATGGCGGCATAATGGTAGACGGATCTGAAACCGGCAACTAGGAGAATGAGTGAAATTTAACAACGCCGAGAAGAGGAAATATCTCTGCGATCGATGAGTGCGATTGGAATCGCAGCGTGGTCGTTCATCGCAATACTACGCTACAAAATTTCCCATTCGATCCATCTAAACAACCGTTTTCCTAGAATATTACTAACAAAGAGAATATACCTTCATATACTAATCAAATTCGACGTTCCCAAGAAATCTATTAAAGATCAAAAGCAATGAGAGATCAGATCAGTAGAGTTGAAAGAAACCGTTCTATTAAGGTCGATATTCGGCCTAAAGAAGAAAGATAGTCGCCCAATTTGTGCTTTGAGTTGCTCGAACGTTGTTGCATGACCCGATCCGTCGAAGTTCTCACGTAGAAATGCGTGAAAACGTTTCCGGATTCTATAGGAGCGATAAACGGCTTGGATTTTAGTAGCCGCCGCCTTCTTCCTTTAAAATATTCAATCTGAGAAATTAGACGAGCAAAACGCTTTGCTTTCTAAAACGAAGCCTTTCCTTCACTAGAAGCACTACGAATCCGGGCTAATGTCACCTTCGTTCTTTCCCTTCCATCAATTACTGCTCGATCTGATGCTCATGCCTCAACCACCAAAGACAGCTACTTTATCGCAGTTGGCAGCTTGATTTCGAGTTCAAATCCAAGCCTAATATAAAAGATTTGAAAGAAAATGAACTAAGAGAAAATTAGCAGCCTTCGTAGAATATTCCCATCCATGCTCACCCTATCCTCTCCATTAGCGTTCACCTTCTATATCATACCATCATATCTTTGAACAATACAACAAATAGAACAAACCCTATATATTAAAGAGCCAATATAACCAATATCATGCTTCGGAATAAGATATCAAATCCAAAAACCTTTGAAATTCAATGGGAACTCTTCAAGTGAGACTTCAAATACTTCGAAGATAAAATCCACTATAGAGGAAGAAAATCAAAGGAATATCTCAAATAATGGCGGCGAGAATCGACTTACTTCGTGAGCAGATGCCGTTCGTTCCGTTCATCTTCTAATCGTCGCATAAATTCCTCTTTTTGACCCTTAAACCAAGACATTTATTCATCTCAATAAACACTACAGATTATTCTCAAAAATCTCAACACTCGCACCCTCGTCAGTTGTTTTTCCACTAAACAATCCGATAGAAATCTCCGAAAAATGGCCGCCGAAAGAAGAATTATAGTTATTAATGAGGCAAGCACATCTATTAAAGGATCGAAGATATCTCATAAGCAATATCATCATCCCCACCTCCTTTTCTGAGACTAAGGAGTTCGATATGGAGATTGTCTTGACCCGACCCTTTCCACTCAGATCTTGAGGAATCTTCTTTGTTGGTGACGGGTGGAACAAGTCCCCAGCAGATATATCCCATCAGTACAATATCTAACCATGGAAAAACAACATAGTGCTACTCTTGGAATTGGATCTTCTACTCCTCTCTTATAAGAATGAATTGGATGAAGATAAAGAAGAGTTCACTAAAGGTGACTGATGTAAAGGTAAAGGATATCACCGTCAACAGTGAGATGAATTTCATTTTGAACATTGAATTGACAACTTTCAATGCCACTATACTTCCCCACCTAATCCTAATATTACATCCATTTTTTACCACTTCTATACTTAATCCAACTTCCCCTTAGGTCCAGCGGTTTCTCTAGTAGTACCCATGGACTGTGGATCGGAAGCGCAGTACATTAGGTCAGCGGGATTAAGGCGGAAAGAGGAGGACAAACAGCATCACAGCGAACATCAAACAACGGTGTTGTCTTGCTTTATCTTCCCTCACGGTTTATTCAAGAGCTTTCAAGGCCGTACTGACCTTTTTCCTGACCTTTCTACTAGAAACTCTGCGTACCACTAGAACAGAATTACACCGCAGTCAACATACAATAGCTTAGTCCGATCGCTACCCTAAATAACACCTCATTTTACTGGTGGCAAGTGTCAAGATTTTAAGGTGAGGCTTCGATTACGCGGCATCGATGCGCACCATAAGTGGTCTCATCGGGGAAACGAGAGATCAAAGCTCGAGCTACAGCTTCCTGAGGTACTACTCACTCCAATTTCTCTCCTCATACTAAGAACACTTATATGTTTAAATATCGTGGAAAAACACAACTCACCATATCCTTAAATATCGCATCTTGTAATCTATTCCGTCTCACAGATCCATTAAAATCGTATAAAAAGATATTATGTGTCATATCGATGATGGGAAACAACAATCCTGAAATTCAAGCATAATTTCAGGATGTTCGTCCGATCTGGGATGTTCGTCCAACGTGAAAATTACTCTTTCGCATTCAGATGATCGCGATATCTGATAAATGTGCGCTGCCATCAACGTCGAACATCAGACGGGACAAAAGCGCCAAAAAGTAACGTGTCGGTTATTATCTTCAACGGAAAAAAGGCTCTATCCTATACTGTTCTATTCAAGAAAGATCGATATAACATCAAAAAATGACATCAGAGCTTCAATTCAGTTTGATTCCATTATTGTTATACTACAATAGAGTGCAGCAATCTGCCAATGTCGTTTAGCAATGCTTGGATCTTTGCCCACCACAACTGGAATAACAAAACCAGAGTAAGGCAGGATGCAGGAGTCAATTATGGTGGACAAAGGTCATGCTCAGATCGCCACGTATCGGAGTTCGGCGCAAGTGACCGCGAATGAAGAAAACCGCTTAGACTCCTAAACTTGCCCCATATCCGATCAAATGCCCGTACTCTCCTCTAATAGCTAATCCAAAAGCTAATGAGACATCGACGACCCTCATTGAAAGTTTCACTTGATGTCTATGAACTAGGCTCTTAACATTGGGAAGTCCGATCATATCACAAAACATTCGACCAATAACAATAAAAAACAAAACGAACAATTAAAGTAACATACTTTACATAGGAGCAAAACCACTGGCCACTCATATATCAAAGCATCTTCAGCAAATATTTATTACTTCAATCATTAAAAAAGCTCAATAATGTAATTAAATACTCGTTAATTAACTCTTAATTAAGATCATTAATGAGGAAACCGATGAAGAAACTTAATCGATGACAAACCAACTAAACAATCAGCCGCTTTCAGATGTAATCCTATATGAAATGAACGGATCATCATTAGCGACATAACTCTTTCAAAGACAATTTCAACTTTATTCAAATTCTTTAGATCTTAGGATCGTTCACTTGAGACTTTTCCTCAAATATGAGAATTTCCCCACTAAACTCCTCTCTCTCTCCCGATCTCTCAGTAAGAGAAACCTTTTTTTCAAGCCATAAAGTTCGTTGATAATGAAAACGATATACCGAAAATATCCTAGATAATTCGGAACAAATATAACTGATTGTAGCATTTATTTATTCTTAGACAAGTAAAATAGACCCCTCATAATCAGCAGCAAGAAGAGTCCTCCAAATGAGGAGAAGATTCTCATTTAGCAATCAGGGCCAATCGACTCGAGCTAGTCTAAACGTCTACTAAAACCGCGGACGCCTTCCGCTTAACTTTGAGATCATACATAAAACAACGGTAAACCATAACCTCATCTCTCCCTTCATCATTCGTTCCTTCACTAAGAAATAGAGCTAACATTTTCCGTTGTTTTCTCAGAAGGCCATCCATTTTTCACGATAAAATCCACAACCTCATCTTCTCACTATTCATTCGTCTCTCATAATCATCTACTCAATAGATTCAACTTCCTCATCATCCTCCTCTTGAAGCCAATCAATGATCGGTGCGACAATCGCTCTAATCTGCGCATCATCGGCGACGCTTCTGTGCCATTCCAATATTGCATCCTCATCCACAATGTCCTCTTCATATAGCATATGCACTACTTTTGCAGTGATCGATTTGAATGTCGTGTTTGCATTCAAGAACTCCTTCAAAAATTCCACTTCATTTCATAATAAAAAATGATTTATCATAAAAAACATAATAACATAACATCTAAAAAATCAAATTCATCGCTCATATAACGTAAATATATGCATTACGTGTGAAACAATGCGCGGCTGGCAGCAAAGAAACTTTACATCGGCTGTCAATAATCCTATAATCGTGATCATATTCACTTAGCTAACTATGACAGCTAATTGAGTAACATAATCGTTTGCTGGCCAGCAAGCTGGTCGATATCCCATATGATCGTGTTAGCTGTCATTTACTCTCCTCAGTCGTCCGGATTAGTGCACAACACTGATCACCTCGAGCACCAACCAAACAACGATGATCAACTTGGGTACTGCATGCATTACAATGACTTTCTTGCTGAATTCGTTCTATGTGGTGAACCATTTTCATAAGCGGAAGGAGCTCTGGCTCAGAGTATAGATATTGAAGGCATCAGCGCAAGTGACGGCTCCTCTCTCCCGCTAGATTCTATTAGCGAACCCCAAAACAAGTAGTCACAAGCTTTATCAATTAAGCACTGCAGCAGTCGATTCACACGTGAGGATAACTCACATCTGCGGAGTAATCGTCTCAAAATTACAACCTGATCGAGGTGTACACAGGTACGCCGATATTTCACTGGTCTGTGGATCTCCCCTCCCCAAATATCACTTCATCAACGCATTGATAACCATATCTAACTCCGATAAATTTAGCGATCCCTCGGCTAAACACTTATAGACGGAAGCTGTCCTCCCACTCTAAAGCACGCGAGCAGTACAAAATCCTCATATCACTGAGTGACTTAACTAACCTTCAAATATATCAGAAAATCCAACGAACCAATAAAGCAATACTCCTGGCCGCAAACAGAGCATTACTATAGAACAGTATATGCCCTCAATAGTGTACTATTCGGTTTTTCCGCACATCTGCTTCCTACTCCCTTCACACCATACATATCAAGAAACTTCAGTCAACACAATAAATCAGCAAACCTCAACGGCAATAAGCGCCTGGATCTGATTCTTCATAGGTTTATAATAGTTGGCGAATAATGCCTTCCACTTCTGAACCAACTGAAATTGGAAACACCTTCACAACATATAGGTATCTTGCTCACGCCGATCGAGGACGAACAAGTGGGAAATTTCTACGCAAAAAACAGAGAGGGAGAATGCGAATGATGGTGAAATATCATCGATAGATCACAATATCCGCTCATTGACGGATCATATCCAAGGAATGTCTCTCTTAACGGCTATAATCAATAATATCCTTTATATCTGGCTCTCACTCAGATAAATATATATTCAGGTTGAGACCCCATATCAGAGATTATCCGCTTCTTAAAATAAACCTGTAATTCATCTGGGAAGCTTTCATTTAGCATCAATATACCACCTTAGTCTCATGACTTTCCTCTACTTCACATTTTCAATGAACTAAGATACTAAAGTCTTCAATCTCATGAAAGAAACCGCCAAAGATCTTCCCCACATTCAGTGAATGAGCGTATCTCCCATCCCCAGATTACGATTCTAATACATAATATACTCCTAAATAAACTAAAATAGCAGCAATAAGGAAGGAAAACTTAGAAACCAACCAAATGAATGGCCCCAAAAGAAGAATTACTTCTCAACGAAAGGAATGCGAGGAGAACATTCCTAGCCACATCCTCCATCGATATATTATATGCCAATTTCGAGCTATTGATTTCGAGGATGAGATTCCTAACGAGATGTTCACCATTCGATTCGGATGCTGCGATACGTTCCATACTCTCTTTCACCTTGAAACACTACCGCAGCATATCCAGCTTGTCCATGGACAGAGAGCCGATCACAATGAAGATAATAACAAAATAAGATAAAATAGATAAAAGATTATCTGGGAAAGGATATTTCATGCTGAGAGACTGAGTCATCTGGCCGACATAGGTAACGATCAAATCCGCGATAACAACACTACTTCCATTTTTTGCCTTTGATTTACAGATAATATTCAGAGCCACTGAAGAGCAACTCTCCGCCCTTTCTTTTATCGAAATATGCTTTATGAGAAATTTTAATATATCATCTTTGACCTTCATCTTGTCTTCAACTTAAAGTCTGCTCACCGAAACAGAGAATATGGGAAACTTGACCCACAACAAGAACGGAATCCTCTATGTTCGAGCAGCTTTATCTCGAAGATCGAGAACTTTTCCAACAAAAAGCGTTCCATAAAAAAGCTCAAGAACCTGATGTCATATCCCCTAGAGAGCTCGAGAACCTGATGTCATATCTCCCTAGAGAGCTCAAGAACCTGATGTCATATCTCCTAGAGAGCTCAAGAACCTGATGTCATATCTCTCTAGAGAGCTCAAGAACCTGATGTCATATTTCCCTCGAGAAGAAACATCCATATTATCCCAACCTTATCTTCCAATATGAGCTAACTTTATGAGAAAAAATTCTACGAAGAGAACAAAGCCGCCATTTCTTTGCTCCTATAGATTACTCGCTCGAACCAAGAGAGTGAACAACGCTGAATCACATTTCTTTGCTAAAATATGACGACTAATATTTATTGTCCTCGCAGGTACAAAGCGTATCTCAACCTCCAATCTGACGATCCCATCCCCGAAGTGACATAAAGAAACAGATCAACGTGGGATAGGGAAGCGCGATATTTAACCTGGCGGAACTTCTTAACGATAACGAGTTACGGCCTACAGGATCAATCTGAAGCGATCATTCTTCACGCTTGCTGATGTCAATGAAATTCCTCTCAACCAAAAAACATAGAACCCGACTTATTGAAGCTCAAGTTGAAGGAATTCCCTCAAACTAAAGGGATGGATGCTTCAAATCGTTTCGATCACTTGCATGGGCATCAATCAAGTTATGATATACCTTCACGACACTAATCTATTGCTTCCCATATTCACTCATGATGAAAGACAAATGCGCGACAAACCTCTTCAAAGAATTTCTCCGTATTATCCATTTCTTTTGCTATAGTATCCTCCTCGTCGTCCGATTTCTCAAACGTACTATCCACACCTTCAAAATAAACAAATATATCCTTTAATGATTATATAATAGAATCTGATACTATGCTACCTGAACTCTATTGGATGATTAGAGGAGAGAAGGAAACACAGTAAGGTAGAAGAAACCCTCCCCTCTCTCACAGAATATCTCTGGTATAGGGAATTGCAACATTCAACTATAACAGCACAGCCAGAGAACCAACAAATACAATGGGAAACTGCAAATGCGATCAACTTCTATGCCCGCAGAATGACAAATAGGCCGAATTCGCTTTCCACTGATGTAATTGCTGAATGATATCCTCTTCGCCGAATAAATAAATAAGAATATACCTCTCCCGGTTGTCGAGGAATCGGATCGCTTTCGACGCTTACTTGAAGCTTTCCAAAAACTTTCACCTCCTTTGAACCTCCATTCACAGCCCACTAGAATGAGTTCACTTAAGCAACACAACACGCACAATATTCTTCAACCTAATCGACCTCTTCAAAGTTTAATTATCCAAAGATCGCCGAATCTTATACTGCTATCCTCAGATTTCTACGGCAAACTATACAGCGACGCTGTTCATACAACAATAAGTGCAGGGCGATATGCGGCCTATAAGTGCTGTGCCGCAGATGCGCGTGAACAGATACCCGAACTGGCCATTGGATATACGAGGGACGAAAAAAAACCCAAAAAAGCCGAACACTTCATTTGTCGCTGTGAAGGAGAGATGCTCGAGGATAGAAGCAAATCGGGCGAACTTTCAATGACGCAAACAAGAACCGCAGAGTATTCTCAGTTTGGCTAAAACGGAGATGACCTTCGAAGTGATATTCGCTGGAATCACATCCCTTCAAGCTAATATCATCATCAGATAGCTCACAAAAACTGCTAAGAGCATCGAAGCTAAGCTAAAATTTCTCGAATATCTCATCAAACTTCTGAAGAACGAATGAAAAAGAAGTGACAGAAGAGCTGAAACAATAAGCTCTTTCTGAGTTCCACCCCGTCGTGCAATAACGAGTACCATGAAGTATCCAGAAAAAAGCAGTATACGCAACAAACTACTTATACGATCCAATAATGAGCTCAAATGATCCAATGAGCTGCAAGAATCTTCTCGAAAAAAATTGCTAGCTTTATGGTGCAACTGATATGGGAAAAATCTAAAAATCCTGGATGAAGAAATTTCTGGATATCTTCAAAAATCCATAATTTCTTTCAAAATTACAAGATCGCCTTGGATCAAACCGAAGATAGAGGTTATCCCATCGTGTAAACAGTGTTCGAGGAACCTTTTAGCTCCACTTAAAAGCTCAAACTACTTGACAGACACATAGAGAGGCCCTCAAAATGGCCATCTGAAACATTATTTGTGCAAAAATTGCCGCTTCTGAGAGGTAATAGCTCGCCGCCTCAGGCACATTGAGGTCTCATTCAAATACCGTCTAATAGTACCCAGATGATCCAAGGATATAATACAATAAAGACCACTTCGAGGGCAGAAGTCGTGGTTTTGCAGAGCCCCGCATATGCAGGAGACAGGGCGCTGTCATCGGGCGATTCAAAGATGTCAACTGCCAAAAAGATATATGAGTGATTCCAGTTGAACTGAATTAATTCAAAAAGAGCACTTAACCGACTTCATTCAGAAAACAATGACTATACTAGAATATTGGAGAAGTGAAGAGAAGAAAGAGTACCAACGTTCTGAATTCGAGCAGACAATGTCCTCTTCATCCTCGGCACATGGCACACAACAGACGACACTCTCTCGTGGCACGATCTTCGACGCCGCTATTGAAACCTGCTAACTTCAACCAATTACGCACTTCCATTAATTTATCCAATCAATCCGAAGAATTTCTCCTTTATTTCACCTAAATTTCCTTCTAATCCTACTACCCGCTGCATTGCTAACCCGAACTAACATTTCCGATCAATTATTCGCGATCCTTTCCTCTTCGAATCTATCGTGGCGAGCAGATGTGCACATATCATTAAGAAAGGTAAAACGACGCTCGGGTCTTATGAACCTACGATACGATGGAATAGTACACCTGCTGATGATCGCCATCCAAGTTAGCAACGGAATATTATCTTTGCTGGGTAAAAGTTCTAGAATATTAAATGCTAAAGAGAAATAAATAAATACAGAAGAAAGTAGTGTAAACGACGATAATGAGGCTCGAACTTCCGCCCAAGTATCTCTTCAATAAGGTAGCATTCAACATTCACTTACTCCCTCTCAAGCCCTACATTCAAATGTGAAAAAGTCCACCTTGCTAGCCAATATACAGCATGGTCCAACGGTAACATTATCAGCAATGATAACTTCATCAGCAATGAGTGAACCACTCAATGATACGTTCATTCCAATGCGAACCCCTTCACCGATTATGCAATCTATTATCGTCGATCCGTCACCTGAAAAATAATACTCACTGATTAATGTTGCCCAGTCAGAAAAGTATCGATTTCCAGTGGGGCAGTTGCCCACTACAATCTCCTCAACAATTCATTAACGAAGCAATTAGTGGATAATGATTCAACGAATCTAGACATTTACACTGCTAGAAGGTTCCCCTACCATAGCCATCACTCTTCCCTCTCTCCCTATCCCTTCGGAGAATCTTTTTGCCCATCACTCCAACTCAATCGGATATAGGCACCACTTTTCGGGTACAACAAATCTAGAATCGAGCAATTAATCCCAATATGAATGACTGATGCAAAATCAGCACTATGCGAATTCAAAAAAAACAAACTCCTCCCAGAAGCCATAAATGCTGCTGAATATGAAAGGCCATCGTTTCGTTGAGGGAAGGACGCAGACCGACTTCTCATCGACCATCTAATGGGATATAACGGTACCAGAAGGGAGAAATCAAATTTTTTAGGTAGCAACAAGAGGCGCCTTATTAAGAGGATCTTTTCTTGCCGGGAATTTGTTTCCTCATGGTTATTTTCCATGGCATCTGGATCTTTTATCCGGCTATTTTGCTAGATACTTCCGTAGGATGCACAGAGATCAAGTCACTTTGAACTTTTAAGGAATTTTTCCTTCGACGGACCTCTTAAGAGGAAAGATGAGCTGAAGGCGAAAATGGTTTCAATCGAACTAGACGAGGAATCAGTGAGACAACTGCTAAAGGAACAAAATTCTTGAGGTATATGGATCATACCGATTATAGTCCGGCTACCAATAGAGGAGTTCTTAATCACAGTACCACGACCAATGGTGCAATTCATTCCAAATACCACATTCGGACCCATATTGAAATAATTCCTGAAAAGATCAATTTTATTCACTAACGATTCAACGACTCTTCTAATATTCAATAAACTTGAATCCCTTAGAATCCAAAGTCCACTGCTACTACCAAACTACTACTCAAACACCAAGATAGTACGAATTACTTAACACTCATCTTACTTCTATATACCTCAAATGATATCTCTTTGGATCTAGAAGAAGATATGCAATCAGCACTCCTAAATGTATCGAAATCTCAACGAAAACTATGATCATATTGCAATAAAATAATAATAATAAAACAAAACATAACAAACAAAAAACAAAATAGTGCCAAGCTTATCGCAATTATACTACGAATATACTCATTTCTTAGCTACTCTATACGTTTCGAATGCCGACCACCGATCCTCCTTCAATGCCAAAATGGTGACTCTCAATTCTTAGCTGTCATCAATGAATTGAAATCCCAATTTTAGGGGAAAAATCATCGCCGAAGCGAAAATTTTCCATCCCATCGATCGTTTTCTCCAACTAAATTCCCTTCTTTTGTGTTTCCATTCGTTTAAATGAGTTCTATTCTCGTATATTTCCCCTCTTGGGCTCTATCGTTCCGTTTATTTCCCTTTCAAGTACTAAATGCCCTTACCCGGAGGTCTCCTACATCCTAACTTTATCATGCACATATCATAACATTTCAACAGATATAAGCTCCCACTAGCAAAGCTCAATCTCTTCTCTTCATTAATTTAATATCCCTCTATTGGTATCTCTTTTAAATGCTCTTCTTGCTGCAAATAGGTGTATATCTCCTTTCGATAATGACGACAACTATATCTTCTATGGAACTAATCTCCATCGAAATTTCGCCAAAAACAAAGACATTACCCACTTTGCTTCAGCGCTCGATCATGACTGCAAACTGATCTCATGAAAACTACTTAAGAACTCCAAATCTGCTTGAGAGCTTCAGAATGACCTCGTAACTAGTGCAGCAAGCACCCAAAATGACCGTGTCTCGACCTTAGGTCAAGAAGGAGACGAAAATAAAGTCATATACGCCATCCTGTGAAATATTCAATAAAAAATATCATCGTTCTGCATCCCCCATTTCAATAAGAGATTCAATTTTGCCTGAAGATGATCAACAGAAAAGCTCAATTCTCCATTTCTCATGGACAAATAAGCGACTATCACTTTCCCAACTTGTCATATCCATATCCTACCCAGATAAACGTGAAGGATCATCGGTGATCGATTCATCACTGCTGACCGCAAAGAACAGATTGTTCCTCGCCGAAATGAACTGCTCGCTGCCAACACGTCCTGGTACCAATGGAGTTGCCCATCGTTGCAGTATGAGACGATTCGCACGCAAAAGCCCTTCATAATCACTGAAAGCTTGCGGATCTGATCCATAAAAATACGCTATGTTCCGGACTAACTGAATTCATTATTACCTATCGAAACATTTCGCTACTGTCTATTTTCTCATTATTACCATACCGGATGACTTTCTCTCTTCCCTCCCTCCTCCCCCATCTCCTCCATATCCCCTTTATCCTCGCCTTCTACCTTTCCACCTCCCAGCAAACCACAACGTACAACAATTGTAAATACTTACGTTGCATTAAACGCAACAACGTTGTCTGGCAGCACATCCACATGAATATACTGCGATAGAATCTCCTCGTTAACGATAATTTCTCTGATCACGTCATCTCTATGTTGAAAATCGAAGTTATCACTGAATTGGGCACTGATGTTCACTGAGCATAAAGCGATCCCGGTATCTCGAACATCGCGTCTTATGAGAGTCTCTCCAATGAATAAACTCTAAAATACAAATGCTTCATATGGTCGTGATAAAGGTCAAAGGTCAAAGAACAATGACAGAGACAAATGGACATTCGGCCAGTGGACATTCAGTATTTCCCTTTCTTAGTCACTTTCACTTGCTCATTAAACGACAAATCGATATAACTGACCTTAGATGCCATTTCAGAGTATTACTGAGAAAGAACTCAAATCTTCATAGAGAACACCTCAAAATAGATGGTTGCTGAGAGAAATCACTCTAAAATGACCATTCGAAGGATCACCATAATTACTGCAGAAGTGACCTCCACAAGTAAGCCCACTATCCGATCAATGACGGATAAAACCAAACTGACGAACAAGAATCCAGCAGAGAAATCCGACCCAATCACCATAAATTGACAATCTGATATCGACCTCACTGATACTAAATTACGCCGTTCAATATTCAACTTCCTATTAGTCTTAACAGATTCGTTCTTAATGCATCTGCGATCCATCACTCATTCGACATAATCCACACAGCGGTCAAGGATTTCGCTAACGGCGAAATAGGCACTACTTGGAAGATCCTAGTCTTTTCCCTCTATGACTATGAAGCCGAAATGATAGCAATAGCAATTCTGGATGTAATCCATGAAGAAATCGACGCAACGAGAAACAATGAAGGGATCGTAAGCGTCAAAATAAATCGGTTGGAAGAGAAAATGATGGAAACACTAATGAAATAAAACTCCTAGAGCCCTTAATGAGAACTTCGAAAGGTTTCTTTACTCAGGCCACCGTGGATATTGCGACGGTATAAATTTGACTACAAAGCAATAGTAATTCCATCAATTACCACCATTTAAATTGAAATAAAAGACATAGAGCCAACTTTGTCAATGTCGAGGGTCGACGAATCATCACTGCGATGATAGAGGACAAGTCTATTTGTCCTCTTCTCCACTGCAATTATCGGATTAATTGATGCATTCTTCGTATATATCAACGTCATCACATTATTCTTATCTTTGCGACGTTCTCTGAAAAAAAAAACACCACAAAATGAGCAAATATGCAGGGAAGCTGGCCCAAGTCGAATTCAAAGCTGCCATTGCGAGAAACCTCTTGGGAATGGGAGCAATAAGAGGATCCGCTCATAATTCACCTTTACAATGAAATGCTCCGAATGGCGAATTCAACGGTGATTGAAGTGAAATTCTTTGAAAACACTAATAATTCACTATTAAACATCGCAAAGAACTGAAAACCAAAGATTCGGTTAGGTTTCAATAAAATGATCTCTGCTATTCATGATAAAAAGAACCATATGAAAGTCGCCTCCCACCCTGAAAGTGTTGAATTTCCTTCTCCCTCTCCCCTCTCGTGCAAACCTTAACCGTTAAAGCTCCTGGAAATGTAATTTTCGGCTACGCTGTACATTGGAAGGCTCACCGGACGAAGCTGCAGCAGTCTTTCAGTTGTAACATAACCTATATATGCCCTTAGGCATAGTTGTATATTCGAATGAGATGATTTTCACATCCTATGTCACTTAATGCTATGATTTGCAAGAAATCCTGATATGAGTGCTTAGAGATTACCACAGATGAATGCAGATAGTCCACCATAAACCATAAAAAATTGCAAACCTACTAATTACCTGTAAGCTTTAATTTGTGGTCGAAGATCCGATGCGCAGATCGTTGCCGGATTTGTGATGAGGAGAAAATCGGATGTGATAAGCGATCGTGCATCAACCTCACGTATCGCATCTCCAACACTCATACAATTCTGGCACGAAATCAGTTTCAACGTTGTGAATCTATCTTTCCAATATCTAAAATTTCTATATTCAAATGCCTTTATGAGAAACCACAGCTGAAGAAAAAATGAAGAAATTGAGCATTCATCTTTATTGGACCGATTCCCGAAGATTTCATTTGTTCCTCAAATTCTACTAGTTCCTGAACTCCCCAGAAAAAAAACCTACTTGAAGAATCAGAATCAAGTTATGATCGAATATCAAAGGGAACTTTCGGAATGTAAGGTGGATTGCTAACGGAAGAAGCTCCCGAAGGCGGATTGCTAACGGAAGAAGCTCCCGAAGGCGGATTGCTAACGGAAGATTGCTCCCGAAGGCGGACTGCTAACGGAAGAAGCTCCCGAAGGCGGATTGCGAAAGGGAAGAAGCTCCCGAACGTTTTGCCAGCTAAATTCGCATATCAGGCTCAATGAGTTCATTCATACAACAAAAACAAGCAAATAAAGACATGCGCCACCAATATTGGAGCACTTTCGTGAACTTCTCCGAGTAATAAACGTCGTATAACGCTAGTATATTTGATGCCTAGAGACCGCTCCTACTGCCTTCGATGAGCGATACGACTTTGTTTTGGCTGATCTTGGAAAATCTCACTTCAGACGTCAATTTTTTAGTTCTGCGCTAATCTCTCGACTGCCGAAACATCGCCTATAGTGTAGAATCTATCGATTTCAGAAATCGTACGGAGACATAGGACGATCGTTTAGTGAGCTCTATAAATGTGCCATATATACCTGACAACTTGTCCATCTACACTTGACGATTGTACCCTAACATCCGATCATTACGATTCCCAAGCACTGTCATCGTGGATCGACATGGAAATTGCAAGGAAAAGATAAAGATGACTGCGAAGGTAGAACATTTGAAAAATATATAGGCAACATGATACGTGTCGCCTCCCCCCATGATTACATAAAGAAGTAACGAAAGATGAGGGAAAAATTCGATAGAATATGACTGTGAAAAATTAGAAAGTCGCATAGTTCGGTTAAAAATGAGCATTGTACCTTCTTGCTATTGGAAGACTCAACAACACGGGTTTCGTTTCACTATTCACCATGGAAACTTCTAATTTGCAGTACAAATCCGAGGAAATTTGAAGATCACGAGTCGGATTGTCTTGGCAGATTGGAGATTTTGTCGCTAGGTAGAAGCTCTCAGTGTTATCGAAACAAGCAGGAACACTCTAACAGGGACCCGAATTTCCGGATATCGAGGAAACTCGCGTTGAGCATCAATTTGCTCTTCAACTTGCTCATCAACTTGCTCGATCATATATGTGCCAATAATGATAAATCCGTTAAAGCCGCTCGAAATAATAATCTCATCGTCAAAGCATCTTAGATATAAAATCTTCTTTCCGGTTTTCCGGAATCTATTTTCCAACTTTTGTTTCTCTGAGGGTTAAGCGGAAAAATATTTCAAGATGCTAGCCGATTCCAACATCTCTTATATCAGTTTACTGCTCTCGTTTATCGCCTCATAAAATTTTCAGAAAATGACCTTTCGCTTTTTACCTATCATATGGGAGAGGTAACACAATCGCTTAAGCTTTTTCCTTTGTTGGCAGGTATTCAGGCCATACATTTGAATTTTCATATTAAGCCCAGAGCAGAGGGCTGCTTTCAATGCGAAAAATGAGGCTTTTGATTATTTTAGAGCATCATGTGTGATCATGACGTACACTTGAAGACGTAGTCAAGTGCTGTGTCTTCGGTCGAATCGGCGATACGGTCACGGATGTCGTATTCAGCTTCGCGTGACCTTGTCTTCCCGTATACTACTCGTAGCCGCTTGAATCACTTCCATGATCTCGGTTAGAGCACCTTTTCTCATTCAATCTAGTTGACCCATTCGCGAGTTGAAATGAAAAGAAAACCCACTCTTGAAAATCGCCAAACGTCGACTCATGTGACGATGAAACAACGATAATTATATTGCGTATTTCAGTTCTTGATAACCATTCAAGTACATAGTCCAATATACGAATATTCGCTAACTTCAGACAACTCTGCAAAATCTCTCTCAAGAACTCAGCTAACTTTTCAAGAAAATTCCCCTCACAAATTAGCGATGGAGAACGATCGGTATGAATCCCGACTGTGTCATTATCGGAGACAATTAGGGGCAATAATGGGGAAATATTCCCATACGATGAAATAGGAAATTGATCGATAGGCATTAAGCGGAATCAAATATACAATAACGATGGGAAATCAATCACTAATTTGGAATAAATTATCAATAGATATCGTTTAAAATCTTCCAATCCGCCACTTTACGATATGAATTGTTTATTGAAAATTATCAGTGCAATGCTAAATTAGTGCGTATTGATAGGAAAATTTATTTTTATATATTTTGAAGTGCCTTTTTATGTATTCCACGCAAATATTCAATGCTTTACTGTGGTCTTCTTTATTCCTTTATAATGAGGATTATCTTCTCTCTCTCTCTCTCTCTCACTATCTGAGAAAGATCAGTTGGAAGATCGTCTCAACAGATGAAATAATAGTAACAAGGCTATTTATGGTACTGACAAGCCAAATTAAGATATCTACTTGTGATCTGGGACTATACTGATAGTATTCACTCGTATAGTCAATTCCTGTACATTGATCTTCATATGATGTTCGACTTGAGTGGTCTTCACTTAAGTGGTCTATCTCGTTTGTGCTCTCGCCTGTTAGCATCGACAGGCGGTCAGTCATCGGCTCTTGTACTCTGTCCGCACTCAGTTCCCTCATGCTGTCGCCGCTAGTGACGATAAATAATGAGCAGTAAACTTAGGCATGGAACTGGAATGCTCCGTCGAATCGGATCATCTGATTCGCTAAAGGCGATAGTTAAGTTCATTAATTCGCTTAATTCATTTCCGATAATTTGCTCTCTTTCAATGAGATCATACTTCTCAGATATGCTGGAGACTCAAATGAATCTCCCCTCCAAACAACGACTATCTTTAGAACAATTTGGTCTATAGTTGAGTGAAAATCGCGTACGTTCATCCAGAGATCCAGAAGCTAACGATGAGCCGGACAATTTCCAATGAAATCATCTTCCGTTTGATAAGATTAACGTTAAGGTTGAATTAGACAATGGGCCAAAACAAAAAAGCGATTGAATGCAAACGAAGACATAAAATAACGATACGATAAAGTGATTTCATCAATGAACATATTTCCAATAACTATGAATAATATTTTCGGCCTTAATAAATAAGATCAACGATGAAAGTTGACGTACCCAAGAAGATGACTCGGTGAGTAGAGGTGCAAAACGTCGATCAAAGCAATCGGCGATAATTAATGCCGTTAATAGAGTCTCCTCATTTTTGGTAGCGGTGGGTTCGCTATGAACCATCTCTAAAAGAATCGAAACAGCCACGAGTACGAATTGATGGTGACGACCGTAAAAGACACGGAAGGATGAAAGTGGAGCGATCCAACTATCATTTTAGTCGCAATTTAATTTCTTTTATTCTCGACTTTCACGTCAGTCCTTTTCAGTTCTCTCTAAACCACCATCACGATGTGTACTCTCCCTTGAAAAAAGGTAATAGGCCTCGTTGAGTTCCCATAATCACACCTCAACGAGGCATATTACTCGGTAAAATTTAGACAGTAATGATGTAAATAAGATAGTAGTGCAGTAAAGCGGCGAACGGCTATTTCAGGCTAACTTCCTTCTTCAGATAATTTGCGGGAAGCATTCGGGAGAGTTGCTTAACTTTTCAAGTTGCCCCCACCTTCTGAGCTATCGAATAATCAACTTGTAGAATACAAAGAGGAGAAAAGTTTCCGAATAATAAAATGGTAAATCTTTTGAAATATTCATTACGCCACATGGCTCCCTTAGATAATTCAGAAGCTAGGCGCAATTCAGGCGTAAGTTATTAGCTGATGAACTTCTTACCGCCACCTTCTGCCCTCTCTTCGGCCTCTCCTAATTACCCACAAGCATAGACGGGTGTGTATATTGGAATCCCTTTCGCAAAACGAAGCTGTCTGGTAACCAACGAAAAATGTTCACTAATTCCCCAGGAAAGTGTTCTCACATTAATGGGTTACGACCGACTGCTTACATGCCGTATAAACCCACACCGGAAGATTTGCCTGACAGCCGGGTGGTTGCTCCAAATTAACGTAGAAATCGGGAAACATCACACAATAACGTGAAGGTTCAATAGACAATTCACTGCGAGCACATCCGGCTTCGAAATGAACCCCACTTGAAATCCAACATTAACCACCAATAATAATCGTAATCGATGATGAGCATTTGAAAGCAGCTCACTTCACATAGGTTAGTGCAGTGAAAATCACCGTATCGCAAATCGTTCCACCTCGTGTAGAGGGTCACAATATCACGCATACGCAAAATGATGTCGCCACATCTCTCCATGTCATTTGCGTGTCCATTGCCACAAAAAACCGCTTCTCAATGATGTTCCGTTTCCTTAGCGGACGCAGACCAACGGAATTACCACAATGGACCTCGACGAATGCAAACGGCAGAATGCACTATCAGTAATCGTCTCACAGTAAGTAATGTGATCTCTATTATAACTAATAACAGGAACAGGGTTCTGCCTAAAAAACATGCACACAGATGATACTGTCACAGTTCCATCAAGAATCCAGAAAATTATGGTGGGAAAGTATCATAATGACTGATTCACAGAACTTTTCAAACTCACTGCATTTGGTATTACTTATTGCTGTAGTGCTCTCATAACGATGTCGTTTATACTCGAGTTCGTAGGCTAGGTTGTAGGCTCAAGTAGCCAATTGAGGTTCCTCAGGCATCAGCGAAGTTCTCCTGTTAACTATTTCAGCTCTAAAGTCACGAGTTTTAACTATCAGATTTCAAATTCGCGTATCACTATTACTGGAAAACCGACGTCGGGCAATTTAATTAGAACTAGAATAGGCCGCGATCCAAGCACATCTGACGAGCAGGAGCGATTGATGTTGCTTCCTCGAGTTTCTCATAGAATAAGCAGAATATAGGATAGCCAAGAAAACCTTCAGATAGCGAGCAACACTACCTCCGAAAGGATGTGATATCATCTTATCGTGTTGAATCACCACACTGTGGGTCTTGCACGGGTCGGGCTGATATGAGTCTTTCTCGATTTCACATTTTCTGTGCTTATATGGCTGTATGGTTAAAAACCTATTTGCCATTGTGTAGGTTCTACTCGATTGTTCGACGGTTATTGGACTCTTCGGAGCCGTTAGCTCCCATTGAATTCATCTCTCAGTTGGTCTGCTCTCCTATATGCCAGCAAACTAACGTATTTCTTGTTATTTAATTATTTATTTCGATCAACCGAGCACTCGTCACGAAAAAATGTCTCTTCATGTCGCTTTCACCTGCTCCGCCCCAATAGCTCGCAAAACCGGCTGGCTATTATGTTCTTCACGGCAGTCTCCACCTCTATCTTCTCGGTCACGTGGAGGTAAGGGTTTCTGCTCGTCACTTGCCCGTCAGATGCTGACGAACCGATCCATCGTCATTCTTCTTATGACTGTCTGGAATTGTTCCGTTCCCTCAGTCCATAAGGGTGCTAGACAGGGTGGCTTAGTTCAGCGAAGCCAGCAAGTTTGGTCGGAGCTTACTAACCACCCACTGCGCAGTGAACAAGAGAAAACAGTAGATATTATTTTCCTTATTAATAAAAAGTCCTTTAACGAAAAACAGCTGTCTGCAGCAATGAAATTACCAGTTTCATCTTTCGACCATATACACGTAGATGTTTATGCTGAGAATTGTAACTTGATCATCTGGCGATTTTTTCATTCGTGAAGGATTGCCGTGGACCTACAGAGTTCCATTCTCTACTATTTAGCGATTGAGGCTTGCGGCAATGACGTTCACGTTACTAGTCCTCACACCCTTGCAGCCACTATTTGCCTTTCCAGGAATGGTCAGTGAGGATCAGGCAAACAATCCAGGCAAGCAACCTATGACATCCTGGGAGCTTTTCTGGATGTTAAGATCTAGCAAATCATATTAAGGAATTATATGTCCCAAGAAACAGCAGACATTAATTTCGAACTTCAACAGATTTCCACCACAGATAAGCAGTTGGCTAAATACAAGAATACTGGTTCATTCGGCTTTACTTATCCTCAATCAGCAAATTAAAGGCGGAGCAGTTGACGAAATGAAAGTGTGAATGCCTTTCACCGCATTGCGATCCCATATTGATACCAACGTTCCTATACGGTGGAAGCCTCGTCGATCTAAGGACATCATAGCGATTGCCTCCGTGTGTGTCTCCATACGAGAGAATGGAAGTAAGTTGCCTTACACCTGCCGCGTTTACTGTAGAACTGATATGAAACTAAATGAACTCGACTTTTTTACCACCAATATGAAAGCAAGCTCTTAAACGAAGAGTAAAAAGGCCTGCTCATGGGATTATTATATCGATTTTAGCGGAAACCATACTTCTATAAACTGTTTGGATAAAATATCCGCAAAGCCGCTGTCATAAACTCATTTTGGTATCTTCCTTTCTATATATTCTTCAGGAATTCTCCACAACAATTTAATTACCTTATTATGTGATCAACGAGAAACCAACGAGCAGTTGGAATTTAACCAAACTCAGATAATTTCTTCACATAATGATATTACTGCTGAAACTATTTCACTTTTAGCAACGACATTAATCAGTCTTAATTACAAAAAATCATTAGATGGTTCGTAGTTGTCAAAGGCAATTGTAGAGCACCCTATTGTCGCATCATCGAGCGATCCACTCATATTGCTGTCCATTTATTGCTATTCATTTATGAGTTCTATAAGGTGCCATGGAATGCTAAGTGCAAATTATGGAATTTTGGAGGATTATAGCTGAACTTCCACTGATTACTGATTTCTTCCGGCTATTGTTATCAATAACCAATCACTTATCATTTTCTTGAGTTGAAATGCCGCAAATTTCAGACCGAATCCTTTAATAAGGCATGAATGGGTGGCATATAACAGTCCAACCAAAAATAGCGGTCGAATGTTGTGAAATTTTAAACCTCAGTTAGTAAAACTGGGTCTTTTTGGTTGCTATCCTAAATCGCACAAGTTGGAATATCTGAACTGGACTAAAATAAAAGTTGGGAAATGCGATCGCTGCGATATAGAGGCTCGAAGGCACCTGTGGTTTTTCTCGACGGATAGTTTTTTTCTCAGACATTCAACCATAAAGCTATCAAATTTTTAGATCGATGGCCGAGTTCACATATAATATTAGGTGATATGATAACAATAAGTAGCTAGTAACTTTCATTTTTGCAAACTTTCAAAAAAGTTAGCATGAAACATTCTTTATTCTTTGCGGTTTAAAAAGAAATAAATAGTTTCTAATATATTATCTAATATATTCGTCATCGGCATCGATTCCAGCGGTGTAATACGGGGAACGCTGGAGGGATTCAGATAGTCTCAAGCTGTTTCACACATCAGTTGCTTCCGTAATCACATCCACCTGGTTGTTCCCAGTTCCTCCGTTTAAGTCGATCAAACTCTACTCGCCCATATCAATTCGAATCCCGTTTTTAGTCAGTCCGATCCAACGAACCGATACGTCTCTACCAACTGCGACAACTGAATCGATTGTACTGTTTAATTTCGCATCGCGTCTAAGTCAACAAAAGAAGTGGCTTACATCGTTGTCATGGGAACTCGAATGTTTTATTGTAAATGATGAATTAAACATCCCTAATCAAAGTAAAATTTGTGTGCGCAAAACGGCATAATTGGAACCATAAATTTAGAAATTTCGACTATTCCATCAGCAAACACCTGCATAAACTGTTTATTTTAAGCCGAAACAAATCGAAGCTGCTTCCTTCCACTCGCTGAGTTTTCGAGCGCCGATCTTCTACACTGCCGTCCCGTCGACTTCCCTGTTGGTGAAATCCCACGCCTCGAGTCTCGATATCACTAAATTTGAAATCTCCAACTAAAAGCTCTTCTCCTCACTCTTACGTGTTTCATTTCTTTGGTTCTCTTAATATAGACCAGAAAAGGCATCTGCAGATATGAATCCCTCTTAATCCTTTCAATCCATGTATTATCGACGAAAGTCACATTTAAGCGTACAATGTTTGCTTCACCGAATTGCTGCTTAAATAAAAAATGCAGCGAATGCAACTTTTCTGGATAATATACATATGTGTTGCGAGCGAAATAGTCCAAGAAAGTCATCAACTTAGGAATATAATCAAATTTGAAGAAAAAAGGAGCTATGAAATCAGTTGCATGGGCATAAATCACTTTCAGAACTAATCTTTAATTTTAAAATTCAGTGAAACTATATTCGCTCTTTGTCTGATTTCGGTGTTTGACGAATGGTAGATCCGCTTACTCATCGAAGTAATAACCAAAATTTTCGTCTAATAAAATATTGTTGATGGGATGGATTGTGGTGCTGCTATTTTATTGTGTTTACTCATAATGCCTCTAAAGCAAATTTAAGCCGATTTTTCAAACTGCAAAACAAAAATAGCGCTTTGAATGCAATCACTCTTTCCGTTGATAAAAAACAAAAAAAAACCAAGTATGAAGAATCGCACTACAGCCTGCACCTATCGCTGAAGTACAACGAATAACACTAATGCGGAGTTTAGGACGGTATTACGGTATTGACGGAACATGACGATGGACGATGCTTGAAATCGAGAGAGACATTCGCATCTGCACCTAGTGTCACCGTAGTGATTCGTCACCTTTGTGTGGGATGATAGGAAATGACTACTTCGTCAATGTGAAGAAAATTTTCAACAGAATAGGAGGAATATGATAAAAATTCGTGAAATGTTCGGCTATGATACGAAAGAAAGGAATATGACGTATCGGTATTCTTGGAGAAACACTTTGAAGGAATGTACTCAAATATGGTGAACATAATCAAAACGTTCCACCGATAATGAGATAGATTAATCTATGTCAGCTTATAAAACCTTTCACGCAATTTATACAATATTTCCTCGACGTCGATTAAAAAATCACACTGTGACAGGTAACAAATAAAACACCGAAGTTGAGAGCAAATGAAATCACGCTGGAATTCCAGCCTCATTAGGCAAATACTCCATAAAAATGGAGACATACAGATTTCACTGTCTCATACAAACATAAAAGTGCTGTGGAGAATGTACTAAATTATTGACGCATACCAATTTATTGACTAATATTGCACCTACTACTCTACGTCTGAATATTTAGTTTGGAATTGTTGCTTGCAAAAAATGTTTGTTCATTATGGAGTCATATCACATCTTCAGCATACTTTTCGCAAAGCTCTTATATTATAGACATAGTCGACTGAAATCGTATGTGGAATGAATTTCGTAGAGGAAAAACATCGTTCAAGTTGGAATCACGAACGCTTGAAACATCGCTAGCTACATAACAAAGCGACTAACAAACACTTTGTGAATATTGAATAACGAGTGAATAACAAACACTTTTCGAGCGAACAAAGAACACCTTGAACTTCTTAAAAAAGTTACCTAAAGAGAGACGAAATGGAAACCCCGTAGAAGTTGCACACTGACCGAAACAAAAAACATTGCTGACGGATCCAACATAGTGCTGCCAATCATCGTCCGTTCGCTTTTTCTTCGTGATCTCCGAAAAAACCGTCATTCGAGCAAATAATCATAAACTCACCCAATATCCATATCGTTTCCTATTCCAGAGACTGAAGGCGACGCGAAAGAGCATTGTTTTTATCACAACGGAGAAAGAGCAATTACCAGAATTTTGATAATCCATTGACAACAATTCTTCATGACTTTTCGAACCATTTTGGTGCACGTTGTGCCCTTCTAAATTTTACAACTACACTACATTATTCAATGATCATTTCGGAAAATATTACATTATGCGATGTTCATCAAATTTTCATAAATCGTTCGCTGCTATGGTCCGTTGAGTTCAAATTCGCAACTATATCACATTCCATGATAAATTGAAAAAACACCACTTAAGGCTTGCTCTATTATGGATTACTATCACGAATAATCAGTAATCCTGAACTCTTTTTCATAGCTACGAACTCCAGGAAAAATTACCTGTTACTGTGTGACGTGGTTGTCACCTTCCAAAATTCTTTATTTTGCTGCAGCCTCGCCTATTTTATGGCTTTCGGTTTTATCCTTTTCATGACAAAACGTTGCCTTCGTCATCATGATACTTTTCAGGCGTAATTTCCTGGATCCTTCCTAGAATTGTGACTGCATCATCTTGGCGCGTAACCGTATGTTTCTTAGACAGATCAGAGTTCCTCTTATGCTGTTATTAGTTATAATAGAGCACATTACTTACTAGTGTGAGACGATCACTGATAGTGCATTCTGCCGTTTGCATTCGTCGAGGTCCATTGAGGTAATTCCGTTGGTCTGCGGTCCGCTAAGGAAACGGAACATCATTGAGAAGCGGTTTTTTGTGGCAATGGACACGCAAATGACATGGAGAGATCCACATCATTTTGCGTATGCGTGATATTGTGATCCTCTACACGAGGTGGAACGATTTGCGATACGGTGATTTTCACTGCACTAACCTATGTGAAGTGAGCTGCTTTCAAATGCTCACCATCGATTACGATTATTATTGGTGGTTAATGTTGGATTTCAAGTGGGGTTCATTTCGAAGCCGGATGTGCTCGCAGTGAATTCCCTCTTGAACCTTCACGTTATTGTGTGATGTCTCCCGATTTCTACATTAATTCGGAGCAACCACCCGGCTGTCAGGCAAATCTTCCGGTGTGGGTTTATACGGCATGTAAGCAGCGCTAAAAGTAAGACCTAGGTAAAATTGAGTCCCCCTCTCGGTCGTTACCCATTAATGTGAGAACGCTTTCCTGAGGAACTGCGGAATATTTTTCGTGGGTTGCGTACCAGCTCCGTTTTGCGTAGGGAATGAATACCAGCGTACACCCGGTGAACCGTGAGGATGAAGGGAGAGCGGAGGGTGGGAGGGGAAAATTCGGCAGCTGAAAACTAATCTGCTAGCGCTCTGGGCCTAGCTCATGAATTGCCTAAGAGAGCTGCGATGTTTTTGCGGTTCACAGAGCGCATCAAATGTAATCTCTTCTTTACTCTTTAACCTATCTACAAGAGAAAAAAGTTCCTAAGTAAATCCGTCGTTGTTCAGAGTTCGGATGAGTTCGGATGACCGTAAGCTGCGGAACGGTTGAAGAGGCTCGGAGTGCGTTAGTTCGTTCGGCAGAAGTATCCGTTCAAGCCCCGCGGCACTCTGTCACAGCTGGTGTCGTCCCACATTGCACCTGGGAAATTTCCATAACCGACAATCGCACATGACACGTTTCCGCCGCAGCATCCGTCCGGTTCTCTCGCTCTCCAACTACGAAAAGTCGGGGCGCTGCCGTTCGACCACAACCATGTTCTCCCGCGTTCTTCGAGTCTGATCCAGTAAGTTCTTACTCCAATGCAATTGCACGAGCTGGAAAAAAGTATGGTTTCATATTTTGCAGCAGAAGTTCTTTTTTCCGAGTGCAGTATCAAGTAGCCACTACAACATTGCTCACTGCAGCAGTCGCAATCAAGCAAGCTAAAGATATTACCAATCATTTTATTACAACCATCAGGTTAATGGAACATTTTGAGTTCGCTTGAGATCGTTACTTTAAAAGAATTGGATGCGGCATTTTTGAATTTGGTGAATCGCACTGTTGTCATAAATACATTCGTACAGAAAAATTGGAATTTTTGCTGTCTCAGCACATTGCGTCTTGAGCGCGTCCTTCTGAAGGGATATTTCTTGTGCAAATATTGAAGAAGGAGAATAAAACGTCGACTTCCGAAAAAAGCTCCGAGAACCCTCTCCCCCCTCCCCCTATCCCCCCCCCCCCCGACTCATACAAAAATTCGGGTGAAAACTATGAAAGAATGAGCATAATTTTTGCGATTTTCGTTTTTAATACTCACATAATTGATTTTATTAAGCGCACCAAACTCTAACATATTCTTTACTTGTAGCACTGATTTCTCCATTGTTATGAAATCTGTGACCGCTATCAACAGCCAAACGAGTCACACGTCCAACTTATGCAGCGCTTCATATGACGGGCACTAGATATTCCGAAAAAAAACTATTTTCTTGGCAGATATGTGAAATTCACTTACCGTTAATAGCGTTCATTTCCTGCGCTGTATTTGGCCACCCCAGGGAACCACCAAAAGCGCTGCAGAAAACACCAGCTTGTTCCACGGTGACTACGCCGGGGATCTGAATGATTCCCTATGAAATAACTGCACCGTGTATAGAAATAACTGCATACAGGCGATTCACCATTATTACTCGTTCACTTCACTTCTATGTTTATTTATGTAGTAAGTATAAGAAACTCATCAGCTGGTCGTGGGTTCACAAGATCATGAAGACCAATTTTAACGTTGAAATGTAGCGATGTTTAATATTTCTTGGCCTCGTGACTATTCTACATACAAGCTTGGCCGTATTTGCCAAAGTGTTATGTAATACACTGTTGCATCTAAATATTTCACCAGCAGTGTTCTCAGTTTCATAAGTTACTTCGTCTGCGCAACTGATCTCATTTAAAAACAAAGCAAAATTCCATTTGCTGTTTAAACAACGTTCCACATCTTTTTCGGTGTTTGACGAATAGTAAATCCGCTTACCCACTCGACGATTAGAGGAAAATTCTAGGCTAAAAAAATACTGTTGATGAAGTGGATTGTACTACTATATGCAAACATCATGTTAATTCATGATGACTCTACTATAAAATTAAGCCGACTATTCAATATGCATAACTAAAAACAGCAAGTAAAGTGCAACTACTCGTTCTGTGAGTGAAAAAAAAAACACGAAAAAAGTGAGTATGAAGAACTGCCCTGTAATCTGCACCTATCATTGAAGCGCAACGATAAACTATGAAGCGATGTTTACGACGATATTACGGTATTGATGAAAAACGACGGTGACAACATGCTCGAAATCGAGAGAGACTTTTGCATCTGCATTTCCTGTCGCTATAGTGATTCGTCGCCTTTATGTGGGATGACATAAGATGACTACCTCATCCATGCGAAAAAAAATCTGCAGAATCTCAGGAATATGAAGGAAATTTATGGAATGCTCGGATATGATACGAAAGAAAGAAATACGACGTACCGATGCAAATACGAAAATAGCAGCTCACAGTAAACGAATATTCTCAATTATACTGAACATAATTCAAATATTTACGATGACCAGATAAGTTACGTTGGTTGAGCTTATAAAATTTTTCAAACAACGTATGCAATCCATCGATAATGTCCATTAGAAAAATACGGTTTAATTGATAATAAAAGAAGAGCGAAGGCGAAAATAGATCCAATCATGCTGGAATTTCAGATTCTTCAGGCAAACATTCCACAAAATCCTAAGCCTACAAAGTTCACCGTTATACGCAGATATGAAACAGATATGAAAAAGGTGCTAAATTTTTGGCGCATATCAATTTATTCATTATCACTCCATTCATTCAACTGCTGCGTTGACATTGTATGCAGTCAAGTCGGTTGCCTGAGGGTTTATGATGGTGTTATATTCGTTTGGTTCCCACCGTGTTTCATCTCTCAGCTCGCGTACACGCCAGCAACGTCACATATTGCTTGCACTGTATTTGTTTATTTGGAACATCAGAGCACTCGTTGCGCGTAGATGTCTCATCATATCGATTTTACTGCCCTGTCCCAATAGCCATCTAGTTCAGATAGCTGCTATGGTCTTCATGGCGATCTTCACCTCTCACCTCTGATCGTTCACATGGAGGTCAGGGCTTTGGTTTATCTCTTGTCTATCAGATGCTGACGAACCGATCCACCGCTATCCTTCCTATGACTGTCGAGACTCATTGCGCCCCACTAAGCGCATAAAGGTGATGGACAGGGTGACTTGATTGAACGGAGCGAGCGAGTCCGGTCAGAGCTTACTTACAACCGACTACGCAACCTACAATGGAAAGTGATGAATATTGTAGCTTTCAGTGCGAAAAAAAAAGTGCTACAGTAGAAAAGAAAACTATCTGCAGCAACGCTCTTCGCCTATGTCAGTTCATTCTCCACTTTTATTCAGTCCCATACGATGAACCGATGCTTCTCTAGCAACTGCGATAACTGAATGGATTTCACCAGTTAATTTCGTATCGCACGAAACTCACTATCACAAAAAGCACACAGAGTTACCACTGCATTTAACATTTTTTTTGCAAACGATGAATTAATTGGACATAGCTAATCAAAGTAAGTTTGCATGTATAAGCGATGCAATTGCAGCAGTGAATTTGAAAAGTTCGAACATTTTATCAGCAAGCATTTGCTTGAACTGTTATTTGGCGCTTAAAAGAACCACTTAATTTCCCTATAACTTTTCGACATACATTGTAACCAGCGTTCAAAAAACGACTTGAGCAGTTATCTCTACCGTCGCATCCATTCACAGCATCCTCTCCATCCGTGCAAGTAAATTCCTCATCACTTTTAATTATCATGATGATTATCATGACCAGGATGTTATCAAATGTCTTTTTATGAAAAGCCTCTATCCGAGCAGCTTAAACTGTCGCATTACCATGATGGCAACCGGAATTGTATTAATTATCACGTCATCCCTATTCGCAGTTCCAACTTATTGTAAGCACAAACGGGGCGGCGGCCTCAAGGAGCAAAAGTCTTGCCTCCTTCCCAACCGTTTCATCGTCTTTAGTCTCACTTCTTTCAATAATAAACACCATTAAAGCCGATTGAGTGAGAAATGATAGTTAAGAAGCGCAACGAAAGAAAAATATTGCGGGGTTCCATCAGAGCGTGCACAGCAAAAGAAACAGAAGTCGCTGTTCGCAGCTCCTTCCTTTTTCCCCTCCATTTCTTCCTCTCGGTGAAATCGCGTACCTTGAGTCTCCATATGGCGGCCTTTCTTCGCCATTCAGTTGGATTTCTAATCCCTAACCAGTATTTTCTCTCCTCCCATTCACATGTTTCATTCGCGTGGGTCTTTCTAATGTAAAGCGGAAACGGTATCCGCAGATTCCCATCCCTCCCAATTCTTTTAGTTCACGTTTTATAGGTGAAAGTTCTCTTTGAGCTTTTCACAGATCTGACCTGACGTCAAACTGAGCAATATTACGTTTTGTTGAACAAGTCTTCTAACATTTTTGAAAAGAAATAGCGGCGCAAAAAGTAAGGACTAAAATTTGAATGAATGATTCCCCACACGTGCACGCGCTTGTATGTTCCTAATTTCCCCCTCACCTTTCAATCTTTTACATCTCGCCGATTCTCAAACAAATGCACAAATGGCGCTTATGGGGAAGAGGAATAGTTCTGAGGTTCTTGCAACACACGAAGGTCATCGCGAAGTTCTTGCGGACTAGTATGTGATTTCGTTAATTAGCTCAGGGCACATTTTTTTCCCATTTTCAACCGGAAATAACTGTAGATATCAACGGCAAGATATTCAACTGCTAAAAGTATCAACTGCAATCGTCACATTCACTTATATACACTAACACAGTGGCTAAAGAGGATGAAGGCAGCGAAAGTCGACGCCCCCGAGAAGCAACCATTTCACATTATACCTCAGAAATACATAAGGGGATTAATGACCAGTTGAGGAAACGCACTAGTCCCTGCCGGTTGATAGCATGAAGTAACATTCATACGTAATTTATCATCGGAGATGGCTTCGATGGAGCAAATAGAAATGACTGTTGGTTTCGTAGAAAGACATCTGAAGTTGCAGACTAAGCGCACTCTAACCTCTTCTGTATTCCGCAGAAGCTAAAACGTCTCCGCATTGAGACTTCCGACTTCTCACTCTAAGAAGTGTATATTATAGTGTCCAGCTTGTTGACAGGCTGATATAAAGCTATCACATCACTAATATAGGCGCGCTTTATCAGGAATCAATTTATTAAATCATTAGATTGGTTTCGCAGTTTCCCATGAAATAACAAACTCTTTAGTGAATAATAACGTATGTCCATTCAAATGAAGCAGTTCGCATGGGAAATATCAGAGGAAGGATTTCAATTTGGTTAAATTTGATTCTGATGTCAATAGGAATTAATTATCAGTAGGTATGTGGTGGTTCCCATTCTGTGGCTGCTGAACTCATCAAAGGAAGCTTAAAAAGTTTGGTTGACACTAAGCAAGGCCAGTTTTACGCTGTCTTAAGAACGTTAGCAAAGAATGTACGCTATGAATGAACTGCGCGTTTGCATGTGTGGTCAAATGTTGTCTCGTATTTTGTAGGCTCGAAAAGTTTCCGTTTCTAAACGGCTGAAAATACGTTAAAAGCCATAGAAAATTCTTGAGTGGATAAGACATAGTGTGAAGTTGCAGCGCACAAGCATATTGTTTTCACATCGATCATAGTAATGTGTGTATTCGAAGAGAGAAGTTTCTCACTTTTCTGCACCTCACGTACTTCCTCGTTCTCCTCCAAGCCAATCTTGCAGATTTCTAGATGTTTGACGTCAATTTTGGTTCTAAACGGTGCTGCCTTAGACGCATTTATGTGAATCGGTGCGTATATGCACTTTTCTAGTTTCTAGTTCTTTAGATAGTCATTTGAAAATGTATTTGATCCATTTTCTGAAGCGCCGGGATACACTACTGGAGTTTGCAAATTCTGCATACAAGAACAAAATTCACGAACAAAGTAATGTTGAGATCTCTGAACGCAATGCTGCAGATTCGTACAGGCGAACACCATGCTGGAATGTCTTGCAGTTCAAAGAGCGCATTAAATGTAATCTATTCTTTACTCTTTACTTTATCTGCAAGAGAAAAAAGTTCCTAAGTAAATCAGTCGTTGTTCAGAGTTCGGATGACCGTAAGCTGCGGAACGGTTGTAGAGGTTCGGATTGCGTTAGTTCGTTCGGCAGAAGTATCCGTTCAAGCCGGGCGGCACTCTGTTACAGCTGGTATCGTCCCACATTGCACCAGGGATCCTTCTATAACCGGCAATCGCACATGACACGTTTCCGCCGCAGCATCCGTCCGGTTCTCTCCCTCTCCAATTAGAAAAAGTCGGTACGTTTCCGTTCGACCAACGCCATACTCCTCCGCTCTTCTCGAGTCCAATCCAGTATGTTCTTACTCCAAATGCAGTTGCATAAGCTGGAAAAAGTAGTTTCATTTCTTGTAATACAGAAATTTATTCTTCCGAGTGCAATAATATCAAGTAGCCACTACAACATTGCTCATTGCAGCAGTCGCAGTCAAGCAAGCTAGAGATATTACCAATCATTTTATTACAGCCGTCGGGCTAATGAACATCTCGAGTACGCTTGAGATCGTTACTTTAAAAGAATTGGATGCGGCATTTTTGGATTTGGCAAATCGCATTGTTGTCATAACGATCTTCAAACGAATAAATTTGAACGTTTGCTGCGTCAGCAATTTGCGCCTGCACCTCATTGTTTTGAAGAAGTATTTCTTGTGCAAAAGTTGACAAAAGAGAATGAAACGTTCGACTCCCGAAAAAAGCTTCGAGGACCCCCACGACTCATACAAAAATTCGGATGAAAAATATGAAAGAATGGGCATAATTTTTGCGATTTTCGTTTCTAATACTCACATAATTGATTTTATTAAGCGTACCAAACTCTAGCACGTTCTTTGCTTGTAGCATTGATTTCTCAATTGTTACGAAATTTGTGACCGTTATCAACAGCCAAACGAGTCACACGTCCAACTTATGCATCGCTTCACATGACGGGCACTAGATAAGCCGAAAAAAAAAAACTATTTTCATGGCAGATATGTGAAATTCACTTACCGTTAATAACGTTCATTTCCTGCACTGTATTTGGCCACCCCAGGAAACCACCAAAAGCGCTGCAGAAAGCACGAGCTTGTCCCACAGTGACAACGCCGGGAACCTGAATGATTACCTATGAAATAACTGCACTGTGTATACAAATAACTGCATACAAGCGATTCACCACTATTACTCGTTCACTTCACTTCTATGTTTATTTATGTAATAAGTATAAGAAACACATCAGCTGGTCGTGGGTTCACAAGATCATGAAGACCAAATTTAACGTTGAAATGTAGCGATGTTTAATATTTTTTAGCCTTATTCTACGTACAAGTTTTGCCATATTTGCCAAAGTGTCATGTAATACGCTGTTGCCTCTGTAATTGCTGCTTGAATATTCATTGGCCTTGTCTTCAGATATTTCATCTGCAGTGTTCTCAGTTCTCCGAAACTGCTATGCTCTCGAGCATACATACTCATTTCCGTAACTTACAGCCTTGAGCTATTTGACATTTCATATCTATAGTTATTTGACATTTTATATTCACACGTGCCAAACTCCTTTCTTTCTTCTGTCGGTGGAAAAAAAGAAACTGAAAAATCGAGAGCAACACATGGCTAAGGAGACTTACGACGAGATAGCAGGGAGTAGTAACTGCTCTTGATCCTGCTCCTGGTCCAACTGCTCCTCCTGGTGCAGCTGCTCCTCCCGGTCCAGCTGCTCCTCCTGGTCCAGCTGCTCCTCCTGGTCCAGCTGCTCCTCCTGGTCCAGCTGCTCCTCCTGGTCCAGCTGCTCCTCCTGGTCCAGCTGCTCCTCCCGGTCCAGCTGCTCCTCCGGTCCAGCTGCTCCTCCTGGTCCAGCTGCTCCTCCTGGTCCAGCTGCTCCTCCGGTCCAGCTGCTCCTCCTGGTCCAGCTGCTCCTCCGGTCCAGCTGCTCCTCCCGGTCCAGCTGCTCCTCCTGGTCCAGCTGCTCCTCCTGGTCCAGCTGCTCCTCCTGGTCCAGCTGCTCCTCCTGGTCCAGCTGCTCCTCCTGGTCCAGCTGCTCCTCCCGGTCCAGCTGCTCCTCCTGGTCCAGCTGCTCCTCCTGGTCCAGCTGCTCCTCCTGGTCCAGCTGCTCCTCCTGGTCCAGCTGCTCCTCCTGGTCCAGCTGCTCCTCCTGGTCCAGCTGCTCCTCCTGGTCCAGCTGCTCCTCCTGGTCCAGCTGCTCCTCCTGGTCCAGCTGCTCCTCCTGGTCCAGCTGCTCCTCCTGGTCCAGCTGCTCCTCCTGGTCCAGCCGCTCCTCCTGGTCCAGCTGCTCGTCCTGGTCCAGCTGCTCCTCCTGGTGCCGCTCCCGCTGCTGGTGATGTTGGTCCTGGCAGCCAGCCAATCGGGCATTCTGCAGTCAGGTTATGGCTATAAGAAAGCAATGAATGTTATTGGTCCAAACGTAGGGAGAAAATTGCAAATGACTAAATGATTCAGCAAAGAGAACTCCTCGTACATGTTTGGATAAGTTTTTAGTGCATCAGAAGAAGAAATGTGTGGAATATTGACTCCATTTTTAGGTGATATTAGAGTGATGTCATGTCTCATGCACTTCGCTCAAGCCAGTTGTTGCATTTTTGCAATAAGGGAAATGAATAAATATTGTTCAAATATGATTCGTAAGGGTTGATATTCAACTGGGAGAACCACATTCCCGAGAAGATCAGTTGCCAGCGATCGTGTAGCTGACTTGTTGGTGACGGTCATTGAAAACAATCCATTTGAGATCCTATATCGGAGCAGCTAAATTTAACGACTGTACGCTGCGAATGAAGGAAGAGAAAAAAGAAACGATCTGATTGCAATCCATACGTGCCGAAGTCGTCGTCATTTGTTGCGCTGAAAACATTCATTGATACATTTATCATCGCTTTCTTTGATAAAACATATGAAAGATTAAACTGAGCAGCACTACAAATGTTCGTTATGCGCAGTTTTGAATGAAAATGATTTGTCTGGAAATCAACAAACTCAACAAACGTTAGCTTGAAAACTTTAGAGATTTGAACTGCCGAATGGAACTGCTGTGGTATCGAGATGCAGTGTATCGTCAGTGACCTTATTATTCGCTCTGTTTAGTCACTATCACTGGAGAAAATTTTCGCTGACTACATGTAGACCCTGGGGAATGGGTAACTGCGCTTGACGATGCTGTTGCCACTTAGCAAACAGCCTCTTTTCGCAGGCACAAGATGAGGACAAGAGGGAGAGGATGTAATCCCCGACCGTTGTGATAACGACAACATTCATCTGCATAAGCACGAACATAAGAATCGTCGTTAGATGCTCCTATCTTTTCCCTATGCATCTGATCTGTTGAAACCGACAGGAAGCTATGAAACCATCAGTAAAGGCAATGACCTACCAGCGAAAGCGACGCAAACAACAAGAACAACTATCGAGAACATTGCGGAATGTCGCTTACTTCCGAAATGGTTGCCACGAACACCACGGCACCCCTTTTATAGATCCGAACTACATCGTTTTGTATTTTTGGGCATGTTTAATACGGAAGAGGGAGTAGTGGAATGGAGTAAAGCAACTTAGATTACGACATCAATTTCTCGCAGTATGGCAGGATAAGCTCTGTTGGCTCATGTCTATGTGAAATCGTTGGAAGAGACAGGCAGGAAATGTTCACCGAATGTTTTGTCATTGAAAAAAGTGCAGCGAAGAAGGAAATTATTAATCCTCAGCGACGCAAGATTTTCAGCAGATTTGTCATTTTGTTTATGACACAACATAGAAAACAAACGCGCTCATTTCTATCATAGTCCCTCATTAATATTCACAAGCAATGAAGCATCGAGGTGAAAACTATCATGTTATAATTGCCTTTAATTAACGGAGAAGGGAGGATTCTCCCTATTCACAATGAGAGAGGTGATTCGTCCCTAAATGTAATATATTCTCAAGTCTATATCTTGTCTGAAATAGAAAAAAGTCCCATAGTAAATCCGTCTTCGCTTACTCACGGATGAGTTCGAATGAATGCAGGATGTAGAAACTTTCCCGCCAATAACTTCCCCCATTCCTCTCGTGATCATTGGAAAACCGACGTCGAGCAATTAATTAGAACCAGAATAGGCCGCAATTAAAGCACATCTGAGGAGCGGGAGCGATTGATGTTGCTTCCTCCAGTTTCTCTTAGAATAAGAAGAACATAGGATAGCCATGAAAGCCTTCAGACATGGAGCACCGTTATCCGCCAATAAATGTGATGTTATCTTGTTGCGATTAATGACCACGCTGCGAATCTTGTACGCGTCGACCTCAACGATACGTGTAAAATGACTACCTCATCCATGCGAAAAAAAAATCTGCAGAGTCTCAGGAATACGAAGAAAATTTATGGAATGTTCGGATATGATACGAGAGGAAGGAATACGACCCGTCGATACAAATACGAAAATAGCAGCTCACAATAAACGAATATTCTCAATTATACTGAAGGACATAATTCAAATATTTACGATAACGAGATAAGTTACGTTGCTTGAGCTTATAAAATTTTTCAACCAACGCATACAATCCCTCCATGATGTCCATTAGAAAAATATACTTTAATTGATAATAAGAGAAAAGCGAAGACGAAAACAGATCCAATCATGCTGGGATTTCAGATTCTACAGGCAAACATTCCACAAAATCCTAAGCCCACAAAGTTCACCGTTATACGCAGACATGAAACAGATATGAAAAAGGTGCTAAATTTTTGGCGCATATCAATTTATTCATTATCACTCCATTCATTCAACTGCTGCGTTGACACTGTATGCATTCAACTCGGTTGCCTGAGGGTTTATGATGGTGTTATATTCGTTTGGTTCCCACCGTGTTTCATCTCTCAGCTCGCGTACACCCCAGCAGCGTCACATATTGCTTGCACTGTATTTATTCATTTGGAACATCAGAGCACTCGTCGCGCGTAGTTGTCTCATCATATCGATTTCACCTACCCTGTCACAATAGCCATCTAGTCCAGATAGCTCGTATGGTCTTCATGGCGATCTTCACCTCTCACCTCTGATCGTTCATATGAAGGTCAGGGCTTTGGTTTATCTCTTGTCTATCAGATGCTGACGAACCGATCCACCGCTATCCTTCCAATGACTGTCAAGACTTATTGCGCCCCACTAAGCGCATAAAGGTGGTGGACAGGGTGACTTGATTGAGCGGAGCGAGCGAGTCTGATCAGAGCTTACTGACAACCGACTACGCAACCTACAATGGAAAATGATGAATATTGTAACTTTCAGCGCGAAAAAAAAAACGCTACAATGGAAAAGAAAACTATCTGCAGCAACGCTCTTCGCCCATATCAGTTCATTCTCCACTTTTAGTCAGTCCCATACAATGAACCGCTGCTTCTCTAGCAACTGCAATAACTGAATGGATTTCACTAGTTAATTTCGTATCGCGCGAAACTCGCTATCACAAAAAGCACACCGAGTTATCACTGCATTTAACGTTTTTTTGCAAACGATGAATTAATTGGACATAGCTAATCAAAGTAAGTTTGCATATATAAGCGATACAATTGCAGCAGTGAGTTTGAAAAGTTCGAACATTTTATCAGCAAGCATTTGCTTGAACTGGTTATTTGGCGCCTAAAAGAACCAATTAATTTCCTTATAACTTTTCAACATACATTGTAACCAGCGTTCAAAAAACGACTTGAGCAGTTATCTTGACCGTCCCATCCATTCAAAGCATCCTCTGCATCTGTGCAAGTAGATTCCTCATCACTTTTAATTATCATGATGATTATCATGACGAGGATCTGATCAAATGTCTTTTCATGAGAAGCCTCTATCCGAGCAGCTTAAACTGTCGCATTACCATGATGGCAACCGGAATTATATTAATTATCACGTCATCCCTATTCGCAGTTCCAACTTATTGTAAGCACAAACGGGGCGGCGGCCTCAAGGAGCAAAAGTCTTGCCTCCTTCCCAATCTTTTCATCGTCTTCAGTTTCACTTCTTTCAATAATAAAGCACCATTAAAGTCAATAGAGTGAGAAATGATAGTTAAGAAGAGTAACGAAGAAAAATATTGCAGGGTTCCATCAGAGCGTGCACAGTAAAAGAAACAGAAGCCGCAGTTCGCAGCTGCTTCCTTTCTAACCTCTATTTCTTCCTCTCGGTGAAATCGCATACATTGAGTTTCCATGTGGCGCCCTTTCTTCGGCAATCAGTTGGATTTCTAATCTCCAACCAGTATTTTTTCTCCTTCCATTCACATGTTTCATTAGCGTGGGTCTTCCTAATATAAACCGGAAAAGATATCTGCAGATTCCCGTCCCTGCCAGTTCTTTTAGTTCATGTTTTATAGGTGAAAGCTCTCTTTAAGCGTATAGTGTCTGCTTCGCCGGATTGCTTCTTAAGTGTTACGCAGCAAACACAAATCTTGTGGGAAAAATGATATACTACAAGCGAAATGGTCTAGCAAAATTGTCAACCTCTATGAGGAAAACAACTTTTATATTTACTCTTGTATTTACATTTTACGACTCACATTTTTTTCGACAAAATGGCCGATATGGAATCAATTGCGCAGTCAAAGTCGCTTTCATAAGTGACTCTGTCTGCGCAACTGATCTCATTTAAAAATGAAGTAAAATTCTATTTGCTGTTTAACCAACGTTCCACATTTTTTTCGGTGTTTGACGAATAATAAATCTGCTTACCCACTCGACGATTAGCCGAAATTCTCGGCTAATAAAATACTGTTGATGAAGAGGATTGTACTACTATATGCAAACATCGTGTTACCTCATGATGTTTGCATATAGTAGTACATAAATGCCTCTACTATAAAATTAAGCCGACTATTCAAAATGAATAACTAAAAACAGCAAGTAAAGTGCAACTACTCGTTCTGTGAGCGAAAAAAAACACGAAAAAAGTGAGTATGAAGAACCGCCCTCTAATCCGCACCTATCATTGAAGCGCAACGAGTAACTATAATGCGATATTTACAACGATATTACGGTAATGATGGAAAATGACGGTGACAATATGCTTGAAATCGAGAGAGACTTTCGCATCTGCATTTCCTGTCGCTATAGTGATTCGTCACCTTTGTGTGGGGTGATGTAAAGTGACTGCCTCATCCACGCGCAAAAAAAAAGTCTGCGGAGTCCCAGGAATATGAAGAAAATTTATGGAATGTCCGGATATGATACGAGAGGAAGGAATACAACGTGTCGATACAAATACGAAAATAGCAGCTCACAGTAAACGAATATTCTCAATTATACTGAAGGACATAATTCAAATATTTACGATAACGAGATAAGTTACGTTGCTTGAGCTTATAAAATTTTTCAACCAACGTATACAATCCCTCCATGATGTCCATTAGAAAAATACAGTTTAATTGATAATAAGAGAAAAGCGAAGGCGAAAACGGATCCAACCATGCTGGAATTTCAGATTCTACAGGCAAACATTCCACAAAATCCTAAGCCTACAAAGTTCACCGTTATACGCAGACATGAAACAGATATGAAAAAGGTGCTAAATTTTTGGCGCATTTCAATTTATTCATTATCACGCCATTCATTCAACTACTGCGTTGACGTTGTATGCATTCGACTCGGTTGCCTGAGGGTTTATGGTGGTGTTATATTCGTTTGGTTCCCACCGTGTTACATCTCTCAGCTCGCGTACACCCCAGCAGCGTCACATATTGCTTGCACTGTATTTATTCATTTGGAACATCAGAGCACTCGTCGCGCGTAGTTGTCTCATCATATCGATTTCACCTACCCTGTCACAATAGCCATCTAGTCCAGATAGCTCGTATGGTCTTCATGGCGATCTTCACCTCTCACCTCTGATCGTTCATATGAAGGTCAGGGCTTTGGTTCATCTCTTGTCTATCAGATGCTGACGAAGCGATCCACCGCTATCCTTCCTATAACTGTCAAGACTTATTGCGCCTCACTAACCGCATAAAGGTGGTGGACACGGTGACTTGATTGAGCAGAGCGAGCGAGTCTAATCAGAGCTTACTTACAACCGACTACGCAACCTACGATGGAAAATGATGAATATTGTAGCTTTCGGTGGGGAAAAAACGCTACAGTGGAAAAGAAAACTGTCTACATCAATGAAATTACCAGTTTGATTCTTTGGTCAGTTGATACATAGATGTGGTTTATATTGAGAAATTTCAATGTAATCATCTGACGACTTGTCCATTTGCGATGAATCTCAGCTGATCTGCAGAGTTCAATATTGTACTATTCAGCTATTGAGGGGTTTGCTGCAGTGACGTCCGGGTTATTAGGGTCTCGCTCACCTAGAGCCGATGTTTGACTTTCTAAGGTGGTCCTTGACGATGAGGCAAGCAATTAACACCTATGAATTACTGGGAGCTTTTCTAGCACGTAAAGACTCAGCTAATCATATTAAGGAATTTTATGTCCCAAGAAACAACCTACATGAAGTTTGAACTTCGACAGTTTTTCGCCACCGAGAAATAGTTGGCTAAGTGAAAAAACACTGATCATCCGGCTTTACTTACAGGAATTCAACAAATTGAAGGCAGAACAGTTGAGTGAATGAAAGTGTGGATATTTTCCATTCCACTGCGGTCGTCCCGTACTATGGCCAAGATACATCGACGGTTGATGTCATTGTTGATGTGAGGACATCATAGTGAATTCCCTATGTGTTTGATACAACTGTGTGGAACGAAGTTGCCTTACAACTTCAACGTTCACTGTAGAATTGATATGAAAAACTATGAGCACAACATTTCCACCACTAAGAAGAAAGCAAGTTCTTAGTGAAGACTAAAAAAGGCGCGCTCATGGCATTATTATACCCGTTTTTTGCGGAAACCATATTTTCGAAAAACTTGAGCATATTTGGTGGACAAAAATATCCTCAATGCAATAGTCATAAACTCGTTTTGGTGCCTTATTTTCTATATTTTCCAAGAATTCTCTACAACTTTTTGTAACTCTTCATCTTCTCAGTTATCCAGCTACGTGCTCAGTGAGGAGTCACTGACCAATTCGAACATAATAAGGTGAGGTAATTTTTCCACTCATGGGCATTAGTGCTTGAAATATTTCCGGTTTAACAGAAGGATTAATAAGCCTTAGTTGCGAAAAATCATTAGATGGTGCGTAGTTGTTGAGACGCAATTGTAGAGCTTGCTCCAATCGTGTGATCGTGCAATCCATTCATACTCTTGCCCATTTACTGTTTTTCATTCGTGACTTTTACAAGGCGCTACGAAATAGTGCGTGGAAATTAGGAAATTTTGAAAAATTACAATTGGACTTCGATTGACGAGTGATTCCTTCCGCGCAATATTTTGAATAACTCACTCATCATTGTTTTTCATCGAAATGTAGCGAATATTAAACGAATTCTTCTAACACGCATCCAAGACGCTTGCATATAGCAGTGGAACCTTAAATAGTTGCTGAATATTGTGAAATTTTAAATCAAAATGAGGGCAGCTTTCCCTTTGCTATCTACATCGCGTAACTTGCGGCAGGTGAACTAGACCAAGATGAAAGATATAAAAACACAATCGTTACGGTATAACAAGTTGTCACAATTGTAATTTTTTTCGGACGCCTTTAAGCGTAATTTTATCAAGTTTATAGACCAGTGACCGAGTCAGTATATACTAGTAAACGATGAGATGACTGTACACTGTCGGCAGTTTTCATTTCTACAAATCAAAAAGAACATTACGCTTAAAAATTCTTCATTCTTTGCCGTATATAATGAAACAAACAATTTTTATATGTCGTCTAATATGTTCGTCAACAACCGCGATCTGATTGAGTACATGATATGGGAAACGCTTTAGGGATTCAGATGGTCTTAAGTTGTTCTACACACGAATTGCACTTGTCAATTCCAAGTTGTTTCGCATCCAACATCATCGTATATTCCTCTCAGCCAATTCCTTCAATCAGATATCATACGCATCACTCTGGTGCCGCAGTATCCATCTGATTGTCCTCAGTTCCTCCGTTTAAGTGGATCGGACGCTCTTCGCCCATATCAGTTCATTCTCCACTTTTAGTCAGTCCCATACAATGAACCGCTGCTTCTCTAGCAACTGCGATAACTGAATGGATTTCACCAGTTAATTTCGTATCGCACGAAACTCACTATCACAAAAAGCACACAGAGTTACCACTGCATTTAACATTTTTTTTGCAAACGATGAATTAATTGGACATAGCTAATCAAAGTAAGTTTGCATGTATAAGCGATGCAATTGCAGCAGTGAATTTGAAAAGTTCGAACATTTTATCAGCAAGCATTTGCTTGAACTGGTTATTTGGCGCTTAAAAGAACCACTTAATTTCCCTATAACTTTTCGACATACATTGTAACCAGCGTTCAAAAAACGACTTGAGCAGTTATCTCTACCGTCGCATCCATTCACAGCATCCTCTCCATCCGTGCAAGTAAATTCCTCATCACTTTTAATTATCATGATGATTATCATGACCAGGATGTTATCAAATGTCTTTTTATGAAAAGCCTCTATCCGAGCAGCTTAAACTGTCGCATTACCATGATGGCAACCGGAATTGTATTAATTATCACGTCATCCCTATTCGCAGTTCCAACTTATTGTAAGCACAAACGGGGCGGCGGCCTCAAGGAGCAAAAGTCTTGCCTCCTTCCCAACCTTTTCATCGTCTTTAGTCTCACTTCTTTCAATAATAAACACCATTAAAGCCGATTGAGTGAGAAATGATAGTTAAGAAGAGCAACGAAAGAAAAATATTGCGGGGTTCCATCAGAGCGTGCACAGCAAAAGAAACAGAAGTCGCTGTTCGCAGCTCCTTCCTTTTTCCCCTCCATTTCTTCCTCTCGGTGAAATCGCGTACCTTGAGTCTCCATATGGCGGCCTTTCTTCGCCATTCAGTTGGATTTCTAATCCCTAACCAGTATTTTCTCTCCTCCCATTCACATGTTTCATTCGCGTGGGTCTTTCTAATGTAAAGCGGAAACGGTATCCGCAGATTCCCATCCCTCCCAATTCTTTTAGTTCACGTTTTATAGGTGAAAGTTCTCTTTGAGCTTTTCACAGATCTGACCTGACGTCAAACTGAGCAATATTACGTTTTGTTGAACAAGTCTTCTAACATTTTTGAAAAGAAATAGCGGCGCAAAAAGTAAGGACTAAAATTTGAATGAATGATTCCCCACACGTGCACGCGCTTGTATGTTCCTAATTTCCCCCTCACCTTTCAATCTTTTACATCTCGCCGATTCTCAAACAAATGCACAAATGGCGCTTATGGGGAAGAGGAATAGTTCTGAGGTTCTTGCAACACACGAAGGTCATCGCGAAGTTCTTGCGGACTAGTATGTGATTTCGTTAATTAGCTCAGGGCACATTTTTTTCCCATTTTCAACCGGAAATAACTGTAGATATCAACGGCAAGATATTCAACTGCTAAAAGTATCAACTGCAATCGTCACATTCACTTATATACACTAACACAGTGGCTAAAGAGGATGAAGGCAGCGAAAGTCGACGCCCCCGAGAAGCAACCATTTCACATTATACCTCAGAAATACATAAGGGGATTAATGACCAGTTGAGGAAACGCACTAGTCCCTGCCGGTTGATAGCATGAAGTAACATTCATACGTAATTTATCATCGGAGATGGCTTCGATGGAGCAAATAGAAATGACTGTTGGTTTCGTAGAAAGACATCTGAAGTTGCAGACTAAGCGCACTCTAACCTCTTCTGTATTCCGCAGAAGCTAAAACGTCTCCGCATTGAGACTTCCGACTTCTCACTCTAAGAAGTGTATATTATAGTGTCCAGCTTGTTGACAGGCTGATATAAAGCTATCACATCACTAATATAGGCGCGCTTTATCAGGAATCAATTTATTAAATCATTAGATTGGTTTCGCAGTTTCCCATGAAATAACAAACTCTTTAGTGAATAATAACGTATGTCCATTCAAATGAAGCAGTTCGCATGGGAAATATCAGAGGAAGGATTTCAATTTGGTTAAATTTGATTCTGATGTCAATAGGAATTAATTATCAGTAGGTATGTGGCGGTTCCCATTCTGTGGCTGCTGAACTCATCAAAGGAAGCTTAAAAAGTTTGGTTGACACTAAGCAAGGCCAGTTTTACGCTGTCTTAAGAACGTTAGCAAAGAATGTACGCTATGAATGAACTGCGCGTTTGCATGTGTGGTCAAATGTTGTCTCGTATTTTGTAGGCTCGAAAAGTTTCCGTTTCTAAACGGCTGAAAATACGTTAAAAGCCATAGAAAATTCTTGAGTGGATAAGACATAGTGTGAAGTTGCAGCGCACAAGCATATTGTTTTCACATCGATCATAGTAATGTGTGTATTCGAAGAGAGAAGTTTCTCACTTTTCTGCACCTCACGTACTTCCTCGTTCTCCTCCAAGCCAATCTTGCAGATTTCTAGATGTTTGACGTCAATTTTGGTTCTAAACGGTGCTGCCTTAGACGCATTTATGTGAATCGGTGCGTATATGCACTTTTCTAGTTTCTAGTTCTTTAGATAGTCATTTGAAAATGTATTTGATCCATTTTCTGAAGCGCCGGGATACACTACTGGAGTTTGCAAATTCTGCATACAAGAACAAAATTCACGAACAAAGTAATGTTGAGATCTCTGAACGCAATGCTGCAGATTCGTACAGGCGAACACCATGCTGGAATGTCTTGCAGTTCAAAGAGCGCATTAAATGTAATCTATTCTTTACTCTTTACTTTATCTGCAAGAGAAAAAAGTTCCTAAGTAAATCAGTCGTTGTTCAGAGTTCGGATGACCGTAAGCTGCGGAACGGTTGTAGAGGTTCGGATTGCGTTAGTTCGTTCGGCAGAAGTATCCGTTCAAGCCGGGCGGCACTCTGTTACAGCTGGTATCGTCCCACATTGCACCAGGGATCCTTCTATAACCGACAATCGCACATGACACGTTTCCGCCGCAGCATCCGTCCGGTTCTCTCCCTCTCCAATTAGAAAAAGTCGGTACGTTTCCGTTCGACCAACGCCATACTCCTCCGCTCTTCTCGAGTCCAATCCAGTATGTTCTTACTCCAAATGCAGTTGCATAAGCTGGAAAAAGTAGTTTCATTTCTTGTAATACAGAAATTTATTCTTCCGAGTGCAATAATATCAAGTAGCCACTACAACATTGCTCATTGCAGCAGTCGCAGTCAAGCAAGCTAGAGATATTACCAATCATTTTATTACAGCCGTCGGGCTAATGAACATCTCGAGTACGCTTGAGATCGTTACTTTAAAAGAATTGGATGCGGCATTTTTGGATTTGGCAAATCGCATTGTTGTCATAACGATCTTCAAACGAATAAATTTGAACGTTTGCTGCGTCAGCAATTTGCGCCTGCACCTCATTGTTTTGAAGAAGTATTTCTTGTGCAAAAGTTGACAAAAGAGAATGAAACGTTCGACTCCCGAAAAAAGCTTCGAGGACCCCCACGACTCATACAAAAATTCGGATGAAAAATATGAAAGAATGGGCATAATTTTTGCGATTTTCGTTTCTAATACTCACATAATTGATTTTATTAAGCGTACCAAACTCTAGCACGTTCTTTGCTTGTAGCATTGATTTCTCAATTGTTACGAAATTTGTGACCGTTATCAACAGCCAAACGAGTCACACGTCCAACTTATGCATCGCTTCACATGACGGGCACTAGATAAGCCGAAAAAAAAAACTATTTTCATGGCAGATATGTGAAATTCACTTACCGTTAATAACGTTCATTTCCTGCACTGTATTTGGCCACCCCAGGAAACCACCAAAAGCGCTGCAGAAAGCACGAGCTTGTCCCACAGTGACAACGCCGGGAACCTGAATGATTACCTATGAAATAACTGCACTGTGTATACAAATAACTGCATACAAGCGATTCACCACTATTACTCGTTCACTTCACTTCTATGTTTATTTATGTAATAAGTATAAGAAACACATCAGCTGGTCGTGGGTTCACAAGATCATGAAGACCAAATTTAACGTTGAAATGTAGCGATGTTTAATATTTTTTAGCCTTATTCTACGTACAAGTTTTGCCATATTTGCCAAAGTGTCATGTAATACGCTGTTGCCTCTGTAATTGCTGCTTGAATATTCATTGGCCTTGTCTTCAGATATTTCATCTGCAGTGTTCTCAGTTCTCCGAAACTGCTATGCTCTCGAGCATACATACTCATTTCCGTAACTTACAGCCTTGAGCTATTTGACATTTCATATCTATAGTTATTTGACATTTTATATTCACACGTGCCAAACTCCTTTCTTTCTTCTGTCGGTGGAAAAAAAGAAACTGAAAAATCGAGAGCAACACATGGCTAAGGAGACTTACGACGAGATAGCAGGGAGTAGTAACTGCTCTTGATCCTGCTCCTGGTCCAACTGCTCCTCCTGGTGCAGCTGCTCCTCCTGTCCAGCTGCTCCTCCTGGTCCAGCTGCTCCTCCTGGTCCAGCTGCTCCTCCTGGTCCAGCTGCTCCTCCTGGTCCAGCTGCTCCTCCGGTCCAGCTGCTCCTCCTGGTCCAGCTGCTCCTCCCGGTCCAGCTGCTCCTCCTGGTCCAGCTGCTCCTCCTGGTCCAGCTGCTCCTCCTGGTCCAGCTGCTCCTCCTCCTGGTCCAGCTGCTCCTCCTGGTCCAGCTGCTCCTCCTGGTCCAGCTGCTCCTCCTGGTCCAGCTGCTCCTCCTGGTCCAGCTGCTCCTCCTGGTCCAGCTGCTCCTCCTGGTCCAGCTGCTCCTCCTGGTCCAGCTGCTCCTCCTGGTCCAGCTGCTCCTCCTGGTCCAGCTGCTCCTCCTGGTCCAGCTGCTCCTCCTGGTCCAGCTGCTCCTCCTGGTCCAGCTGCTCCTCCTGGTCCAGCTGCTCCTGGTCCAGCTGCTGCCGCTCCCGCTCCTGGTGGTGTTGGTCCTGGCAGCCAGCCAATCGGGCATTCTGCAGTCAGGTTATGGCTATAAGAAAGCAATGAATGTTATTGGTCCAAACGTAGGGAGAAAATTGCAAATGACTAAATGATTCAGCAAAGAGAACTCCTCGTACATGTTTGGATAAGTTTTTAGTGCATCAGAAGAAGAAATGTGTGGAATATTGACTCCATTTTTAGGTGATATTAGAGTGATGTCATGTCTCATGCACTTCGCTCAAGCCAGTTGTTGCATTTTTGCAATAAGGGAAATGAATAAATATTGTTCAAATATGATTCGTAAGGGTTGATATTCAACTGGGAGAACCACATTCCCGAGAAGATCAGTTGCCAGCGATCGTGTAGCTGACTTGTTGGTGACGGTCATTGAAAACAATCCATTTGAGATCCTATATCGGAGCAGCTAAATTTAACGACTGTACGCTGCGAATGAAGGAAGAGAAAAAAGAAACGATCTGATTGCAATCCATACGTGCCGAAGTCGTCGTCATTTGTTGCGCTGAAAACATTCATTGATACATTTATCATCGCTTTCTTTGATAAAACATATGAAAGATTAAACTGAGCAGCACTACAAATGTTCGTTATGCGCAGTTTTGAATGAAAATGATTTGTCTGGAAATCAACAAACTCAACAAACGTTAGCTTGAAAACTTTAGAGATTTGAACTGCCGAATGGAACTGCTGTGGTATCGAGATGCAGTGTATCGTCAGTGACCTTATTATTCGCTCTGTTTAGTCACTATCACTGGAGAAAATTTTCGCTGACTACATGTAGACCCTGGGGAATGGGTAACTGCGCTTGACGATGCTGTTGCCACTTAGCAAACAGCCTCTTTTCGCAGGCACAAGATGAGGACAAGAGGGAGAGGATGTAATCCCCGACCGTTGTGATAACGACAACATTCATCTGCATAAGCACGAACTTAAGAATCGTCGTTAGATGCTCCTATCTTTTCCCTATGCATCTGATCTGTTGAAACCGACAGGAAGCTATGAAACCATCAGTAAAGGCAATGACCTACCAGCGAAAGCGACGCAAACAACAAGAACAACTATCGAGAACATTGCGGAATGTCGCTTACTTCCGAAATGGTTGCCACGAACACCACGGCACCCCTTTTATAGATCCGAACTACATCGTTTTGTATTTTTGGGCATGTTTAATACGGAAGAGGGAGTAGTGGAATGGAGTAAAGCAACTTAGATTACGACATCAATTTCTCGCAGTATGGCAGGATAAGCTCTGTTGGCTCATGTCTCTGTGAAATCGTTGGAAGAGACAGGCAGGAAATGTTCACCGAATGTTTTGTCATTGAAAAAAGTGCAGCGAAGAAGGAAATTATTAATCCTCAGCGACGCAAGATTTTCAGCAGATTTGTCATTTTGTTTATGACACAACATAGAAAACAAACGCGCTCATTTCTATCATAGTCCCTCATTAATATTCACAAGCAATGAAGCATCGAGGTGAAAACTATCATGTTATAATTGCCTTTAATTAACGGAGAAGGGAGGATTCTCCCTATTCACAATGAGAGAGGTGATTCGTCCCTAAATGTAATATATTCTCAAGTCTATATCTTGTCTGAAATAGAAAAAAGTCCCATAGTAAATCCGTCTTCGCTTACTCACGGATGAGTTCGAATGAATGCAGGATGTAGAAACTTTCCCGCCAATAACTTCCCCCATTCCTCTCGTGATCATTGGAAAACCGACGTCGAGCAATTAATTAGAACCAGAATAGGCCGCAATTAAAGCACATCTGAGGAGCGGGAGCGATTGATGTTGCTTCCTCCAGTTTCTCTTAGAATAAGAAGAACATAGGATAGCCATGAAAGCCTTCAGACATGGAGCACCGTTATCCGCCAATAAATGTGATGTTATCTTGTTGCGATTAATGACCACGCTGCGAATCTTGTACGCGTCGACCTCAACGATACGTGTAAAATGACTACCTCATCCATGCGAAAAAAAAATCTGCAGAGTCTCAGGAATACGAAGAAAATTTATGGAATGTTCGGATATGATACGAGAGGAAGGAATACGACCCGTCGATACAAATACGAAAATAGCAGCTCACAATAAACGAATATTCTCAATTATACTGAAGGACATAATTCAAATATTTACGATAACGAGATAAGTTACGTTGCTTGAGCTTATAAAATTTTTCAACCAACGCATACAATCCCTCCATGATGTCCATTAGAAAAATATACTTTAATTGATAATAAGAGAAAAGCGAAGGCGAAAACAGATCCAATCATGCTGGGATTTCAGATTCTACAGGCAAACATTCCACAAAATCCTAAGCCCACAAAGTTCACCGTTATACGCAGACATGAAACAGATATGAAAAAGGTGCTAAATTTTTGGCGCATATCAATTTATTCATTATCACTCCATTCATTCAACTGCTGCGTTGACACTGTATGCATTCAACTCGGTTGCCTGAGGGTTTATGATGGTGTTATATTCGTTTGGTTCCCACCGTGTTTCATCTCTCAGCTCGCGTACACCCCAGCAGCGTCACATATTGCTTGCACTGTATTTATTCATTTGGAACATCAGAGCACTCGTCGCGCGTAGTTGTCTCATCATATCGATTTCACCTACCCTGTCACAATAGCCATCTAGTCCAGATAGCTCGTATGGTCTTCATGGCGATCTTCACCTCTCACCTCTGATCGTTCATATGAAGGTCAGGGCTTTGGTTTATCTCTTGTCTATCAGATGCTGACGAACCGATCCACCGCTATCCTTCCAATGACTGTCAAGACTTATTGCGCCCCACTAAGCGCATAAAGGTGGTGGACAGGGTGACTTGATTGAGCGGAGCGAGCGAGTCTGATCAGAGCTTACTGACAACCGACTACGCAACCTACAATGGAAAATGATGAATATTGTAACTTTCAGCGCGAAAAAAAAAACGCTACAATGGAAAAGAAAACTATCTGCAGCAACGCTCTTCGCCCATATCAGTTCATTCTCCACTTTTAGTCAGTCCCATACAATGAACCGCTGCTTCTCTAGCAACTGCAATAACTGAATGGATTTCACTAGTTAATTTCGTATCGCGCGAAACTCGCTATCACAAAAAGCACACCGAGTTATCACTGCATTTAACGTTTTTTTGCAAACGATGAATTAATTGGACATAGCTAATCAAAGTAAGTTTGCATATATAAGCGATACAATTGCAGCAGTGAGTTTGAAAAGTTCGAACATTTTATCAGCAAGCATTTGCTTGAACTGGTTATTTGGCGCCTAAAAGAACCAATTAATTTCCTTATAACTTTTCAACATACATTGTAACCAGCGTTCAAAAAACGACTTGAGCAGTTATCTTGACCGTCCCATCCATTCAAAGCATCCTCTGCATCTGTGCAAGTAGATTCCTCATCACTTTTAATTATCATGATGATTATCATGACGAGGATCTGATCAAATGTCTTTTCATGAGAAGCCTCTATCCGAGCAGCTTAAACTGTCGCATTACCATGATGGCAACCGGAATTATATTAATTATCACGTCATCCCTATTCGCAGTTCCAACTTATTGTAAGCACAAACGGGGCGGCGGCCTCAAGGAGCAAAAGTCTTGCCTCCTTCCCAATCTTTTCATCGTCTTCAGTTTCACTTCTTTCAATAATAAAGCACCATTAAAGTCAATAGAGTGAGAAATGATAGTTAAGAAGAGTAACGAAGAAAAATATTGCAGGGTTCCATCAGAGCGTGCACAGTAAAAGAAACAGAAGCCGCAGTTCGCAGCTGCTTCCTTTCTAACCTCTATTTCTTCCTCTCGGTGAAATCGCATACATTGAGTTTCCATGTGGCGCCCTTTCTTCGGCAATCAGTTGGATTTCTAATCTCCAACCAGTATTTTTTCTCCTTCCATTCACATGTTTCATTAGCGTGGGTCTTCCTAATATAAACCGGAAAAGATATCTGCAGATTCCCGTCCCTGCCAGTTCTTTTAGTTCATGTTTTATAGGTGAAAGCTCTCTTTAAGCGTATAGTGTCTGCTTCGCCGGATTGCTTCTTAAGTGTTACGCAGCAAACACAAATCTTGTGGGAAAAATGATATACTACAAGCGAAATGGTCTAGCAAAATTGTCAACCTCTATGAGGAAAACAACTTTTATATTTACTCTTGTATTTACATTTTACGACTCACATTTTTTTCGACAAAATGGCCGATATGGAATCAATTGCGCAGTCAAAGTCGCTTTCATAAGTGACTCTGTCTGCGCAACTGATCTCATTTAAAAATGAAGTAAAATTCTATTTGCTGTTTAACCAACGTTCCACATTTTTTTCGGTGTTTGACGAATAATAAATCTGCTTACCCACTCGACGATTAGCCGAAATTCTCGGCTAATAAAATACTGTTGATGAAGAGGATTGTACTACTATATGCAAACATCGTGTTACCTCATGATGTTTGCATATAGTAGTACATAAATGCCTCTACTATAAAATTAAGCCGACTATTCAAAATGAATAACTAAAAACAGCAAGTAAAGTGCAACTACTCGTTCTGTGAGCGAAAAAAAACACGAAAAAAGTGAGTATGAAGAACCGCCCTCTAATCCGCACCTATCATTGAAGCGCAACGAGTAACTATAATGCGATATTTACAACGATATTACGGTAATGATGGAAAATGACGGTGACAATATGCTTGAAATCGAGAGAGACTTTCGCATCTGCATTTCCTGTCGCTATAGTGATTCGTCACCTTTGTGTGGGGTGATGTAAAGTGACTGCCTCATCCACGCGCAAAAAAAAAGTCTGCGGAGTCCCAGGAATATGAAGAAAATTTATGGAATGTCCGGATATGATACGAGAGGAAGGAATACAACGTGTCGATACAAATACGAAAATAGCAGCTCACAGTAAACGAATATTCTCAATTATACTGAAGGACATAATTCAAATATTTACGATAACGAGATAAGTTACGTTGCTTGAGCTTATAAAATTTTTCAACCAACGTATACAATCCCTCCATGATGTCCATTAGAAAAATACAGTTTAATTGATAATAAGAGAAAAGCGAAGGCGAAAACGGATCCAACCATGCTGGAATTTCAGATTCTACAGGCAAACATTCCACAAAATCCTAAGCCTACAAAGTTCACCGTTATACGCAGACATGAAACAGATATGAAAAAGGTGCTAAATTTTTGGCGCATTTCAATTTATTCATTATCACGCCATTCATTCAACTACTGCGTTGACGTTGTATGCATTCGACTCGGTTGCCTGAGGGTTTATGGTGGTGTTATATTCGTTTGGTTCCCACCGTGTTACATCTCTCAGCTCGCGTACACCCCAGCAGCGTCACATATTGCTTGCACTGTATTTATTCATTTGGAACATCAGAGCACTCGTCGCGCGTAGTTGTCTCATCATATCGATTTCACCTACCCTGTCACAATAGCCATCTAGTCCAGATAGCTCGTATGGTCTTCATGGCGATCTTCACCTCTCACCTCTGATCGTTCATATGAAGGTCAGGGCTTTGGTTCATCTCTTGTCTATCAGATGCTGACGAAGCGATCCACCGCTATCCTTCCTATAACTGTCAAGACTTATTGCGCCTCACTAACCGCATAAAGGTGGTGGACACGGTGACTTGATTGAGCAGAGCGAGCGAGTCTAATCAGAGCTTACTTACAACCGACTACGCAACCTACGATGGAAAATGATGAATATTGTAGCTTTCGGTGGGGAAAAAACGCTACAGTGGAAAAGAAAACTGTCTACATCAATGAAATTACCAGTTTGATTCTTTGGTCAGTTGATACATAGATGTGGTTTATATTGAGAAATTTCAATGTAATCATCTGACGACTTGTCCATTTGCGATGAATCTCAGCTGATCTGCAGAGTTCAATATTGTACTATTCAGCTATTGAGGGGTTTGCTGCAGTGACGTCCGGGTTATTAGGGTCTCGCTCACCTAGAGCCGATGTTTGACTTTCTAAGGTGGTCCTTGACGATGAGGCAAGCAATTAACACCTATGAATTACTGGGAGCTTTTCTAGCACGTAAAGACTCAGCTAATCATATTAAGGAATTTTATGTCCCAAGAAACAACCTACATGAAGTTTGAACTTCGACAGTTTTTCGCCACCGAGAAATAGTTGGCTAAGTGAAAAAACACTGATCATCCGGCTTTACTTACAGGAATTCAACAAATTGAAGGCAGAACAGTTGAGTGAATGAAAGTGTGGATATTTTCCATTCCACTGCGGTCGTCCCGTACTATGGCCAAGATACATCGACGGTTGATGTCATTGTTGATGTGAGGACATCATAGTGAATTCCCTATGTGTTTGATACAACTGTGTGGAACGAAGTTGCCTTACAACTTCAACGTTCACTGTAGAATTGATATGAAAAACTATGAGCACAACATTTCCACCACTAAGAAGAAAGCAAGTTCTTAGTGAAGACTAAAAAAGGCGCGCTCATGGCATTATTATACCCGTTTTTTGCGGAAACCATATTTTCGAAAAACTTGAGCATATTTGGTGGACAAAAATATCCTCAATGCAATAGTCATAAACTCGTTTTGGTGCCTTATTTTCTATATTTTCCAAGAATTCTCTACAACTTTTTGTAACTCTTCATCTTCTCAGTTATCCAGCTACGTGCTCAGTGAGGAGTCACTGACCAATTCGAACATAATAAGGTGAGGTAATTTTTCCACTCATGGGCATTAGTGCTTGAAATATTTCCGGTTTAACAGAAGGATTAATAAGCCTTAGTTGCGAAAAATCATTAGATGGTGCGTAGTTGTTGAGACGCAATTGTAGAGCTTGCTCCAATCGTGTGATCGTGCAATCCATTCATACTCTTGCCCATTTACTGTTTTTCATTCGTGACTTTTACAAGGCGCTACGAAATAGTGCGTGGAAATTAGGAAATTTTGAAAAATTACAATTGGACTTCGATTGACGAGTGATTCCTTCCGCGCAATATTTTGAATAACTCACTCATCATTGTTTTTCATCGAAATGTAGCGAATATTAAACGAATTCTTCTAACACGCATCCAAGACGCTTGCATATAGCAGTGGAACCTTAAATAGTTGCTGAATATTGTGAAATTTTAAATCAAAATGAGGGCAGCTTTCCCTTTGCTATCTACATCGCGTAACTTGCGGCAGGTGAACTAGACCAAGATGAAAGATATAAAAACACAATCGTTACGGTATAACAAGTTGTCACAATTGTAATTTTTTTCGGACGCCTTTAAGCGTAATTTTATCAAGTTTATAGACCAGTGACCGAGTCAGTATATACTAGTAAACGATGAGATGACTGTACACTGTCGGCAGTTTTCATTTCTACAAATCAAAAAGAACATTACGCTTAAAAATTCTTCATTCTTTGCCGTATATAATGAAACAAACAATTTTTATATGTCGTCTAATATGTTCGTCAACAACCGCGATCTGATTGAGTACATGATATGGGAAACGCTTTAGGGATTCAGATGGTCTTAAGTTGTTCTACACACGAATTGCACTTGTCAATTCCAAGTTGTTTCGCATCCAACATCATCGTATATTCCTCTCAGCCAATTCCTTCAATCAGATATCATACGCATCACTCTGGTGCCGCAGTATCCATCTGATTGTCCTCAGTTCCTCCGTTTAAGTGGATCGGACGCTCTTCGCCCATATCAGTTCATTCTCCACTTTTAGTCAGTCCCATACAATGAACCGCTGCTTCTCTAGCAACTGCGATAACTGAATGGATTTCACCAGTTAATTTCGTATCGCACGAAACTCACTATCACAAAAAGCACACAGAGTTACCACTGCATTTAACATTTTTTTTGCAAACGATGAATTAATTGGACATAGCTAATCAAAGTAAGTTTGCATGTATAAGCGATGCAATTGCAGCAGTGAATTTGAAAAGTTCGAACATTTTATCAGCAAGCATTTGCTTGAACTGGTTATTTGGCGCTTAAAAGAACCACTTAATTTCCCTATAACTTTTCGACATACATTGTAACCAGCGTTCAAAAAACGACTTGAGCAGTTATCTCTACCGTCGCATCCATTCACAGCATCCTCTCCATCCGTGCAAGTAAATTCCTCATCACTTTTAATTATCATGATGATTATCATGACCAGGATGTTATCAAATGTCTTTTTATGAAAAGCCTCTATCCGAGCAGCTTAAACTGTCGCATTACCATGATGGCAACCGGAATTGTATTAATTATCACGTCATCCCTATTCGCAGTTCCAACTTATTGTAAGCACAAACGGGGCGGCGGCCTCAAGGAGCAAAAGTCTTGCCTCCTTCCCAACCTTTTCATCGTCTTTAGTCTCACTTCTTTCAATAATAAACACCATTAAAGCCGATTGAGTGAGAAATGATAGTTAAGAAGAGCAACGAAAGAAAAATATTGCGGGGTTCCATCAGAGCGTGCACAGCAAAAGAAACAGAAGTCGCTGTTCGCAGCTCCTTCCTTTTTCCCCTCCATTTCTTCCTCTCGGTGAAATCGCGTACCTTGAGTCTCCATATGGCGGCCTTTCTTCGCCATTCAGTTGGATTTCTAATCCCTAACCAGTATTTTCTCTCCTCCCATTCACATGTTTCATTCGCGTGGGTCTTTCTAATGTAAAGCGGAAACGGTATCCGCAGATTCCCATCCCTCCCAATTCTTTTAGTTCACGTTTTATAGGTGAAAGTTCTCTTTGAGCTTTTCACAGATCTGACCTGACGTCAAACTGAGCAATATTACGTTTTGTTGAACAAGTCTTCTAACATTTTTGAAAAGAAATAGCGGCGCAAAAAGTAAGGACTAAAATTTGAATGAATGATTCCCCACACGTGCACGCGCTTGTATGTTCCTAATTTCCCCCTCACCTTTCAATCTTTTACATCTCGCCGATTCTCAAACAAATGCACAAATGGCGCTTATGGGGAAGAGGAATAGTTCTGAGGTTCTTGCAACACACGAAGGTCATCGCGAAGTTCTTGCGGACTAGTATGTGATTTCGTTAATTAGCTCAGGGCACATTTTTTTCCCATTTTCAACCGGAAATAACTGTAGATATCAACGGCAAGATATTCAACTGCTAAAAGTATCAACTGCAATCGTCACATTCACTTATATACACTAACACAGTGGCTAAAGAGGATGAAGGCAGCGAAAGTCGACGCCCCCGAGAAGCAACCATTTCACATTATACCTCAGAAATACATAAGGGGATTAATGACCAGTTGAGGAAACGCACTAGTCCCTGCCGGTTGATAGCATGAAGTAACATTCATACGTAATTTATCATCGGAGATGGCTTCGATGGAGCAAATAGAAATGACTGTTGGTTTCGTAGAAAGACATCTGAAGTTGCAGACTAAGCGCACTCTAACCTCTTCTGTATTCCGCAGAAGCTAAAACGTCTCCGCATTGAGACTTCCGACTTCTCACTCTAAGAAGTGTATATTATAGTGTCCAGCTTGTTGACAGGCTGATATAAAGCTATCACATCACTAATATAGGCGCGCTTTATCAGGAATCAATTTATTAAATCATTAGATTGGTTTCGCAGTTTCCCATGAAATAACAAACTCTTTAGTGAATAATAACGTATGTCCATTCAAATGAAGCAGTTCGCATGGGAAATATCAGAGGAAGGATTTCAATTTGGTTAAATTTGATTCTGATGTCAATAGGAATTAATTATCAGTAGGTATGTGGCGGTTCCCATTCTGTGGCTGCTGAACTCATCAAAGGAAGCTTAAAAAGTTTGGTTGACACTAAGCAAGGCCAGTTTTACGCTGTCTTAAGAACGTTAGCAAAGAATGTACGCTATGAATGAACTGCGCGTTTGCATGTGTGGTCAAATGTTGTCTCGTATTTTGTAGGCTCGAAAAGTTTCCGTTTCTAAACGGCTGAAAATACGTTAAAAGCCATAGAAAATTCTTGAGTGGATAAGACATAGTGTGAAGTTGCAGCGCACAAGCATATTGTTTTCACATCGATCATAGTAATGTGTGTATTCGAAGAGAGAAGTTTCTCACTTTTCTGCACCTCACGTACTTCCTCGTTCTCCTCCAAGCCAATCTTGCAGATTTCTAGATGTTTGACGTCAATTTTGGTTCTAAACGGTGCTGCCTTAGACGCATTTATGTGAATCGGTGCGTATATGCACTTTTCTAGTTTCTAGTTCTTTAGATAGTCATTTGAAAATGTATTTGATCCATTTTCTGAAGCGCCGGGATACACTACTGGAGTTTGCAAATTCTGCATACAAGAACAAAATTCACGAACAAAGTAATGTTGAGATCTCTGAACGCAATGCTGCAGATTCGTACAGGCGAACACCATGCTGGAATGTCTTGCAGTTCAAAGAGCGCATTAAATGTAATCTATTCTTTACTCTTTACTTTATCTGCAAGAGAAAAAAGTTCCTAAGTAAATCAGTCGTTGTTCAGAGTTCGGATGACCGTAAGCTGCGGAACGGTTGTAGAGGTTCGGATTGCGTTAGTTCGTTCGGCAGAAGTATCCGTTCAAGCCGGGCGGCACTCTGTTACAGCTGGTATCGTCCCACATTGCACCAGGGATCCTTCTATAACCGACAATCGCACATGACACGTTTCCGCCGCAGCATCCGTCCGGTTCTCTCCCTCTCCAATTAGAAAAAGTCGGTACGTTTCCGTTCGACCAACGCCATACTCCTCCGCTCTTCTCGAGTCCAATCCAGTATGTTCTTACTCCAAATGCAGTTGCATAAGCTGGAAAAAGTAGTTTCATTTCTTGTAATACAGAAATTTATTCTTCCGAGTGCAATAATATCAAGTAGCCACTACAACATTGCTCATTGCAGCAGTCGCAGTCAAGCAAGCTAGAGATATTACCAATCATTTTATTACAGCCGTCGGGCTAATGAACATCTCGAGTACGCTTGAGATCGTTACTTTAAAAGAATTGGATGCGGCATTTTTGGATTTGGCAAATCGCATTGTTGTCATAACGATCTTCAAACGAATAAATTTGAACGTTTGCTGCGTCAGCAATTTGCGCCTGCACCTCATTGTTTTGAAGAAGTATTTCTTGTGCAAAAGTTGACAAAAGAGAATGAAACGTTCGACTCCCGAAAAAAGCTTCGAGGACCCCCACGACTCATACAAAAATTCGGATGAAAAATATGAAAGAATGGGCATAATTTTTGCGATTTTCGTTTCTAATACTCACATAATTGATTTTATTAAGCGTACCAAACTCTAGCACGTTCTTTGCTTGTAGCATTGATTTCTCAATTGTTACGAAATTTGTGACCGTTATCAACAGCCAAACGAGTCACACGTCCAACTTATGCATCGCTTCACATGACGGGCACTAGATAAGCCGAAAAAAAAAAACTATTTTCATGGCAGATATGTGAAATTCACTTACCGTTAATAACGTTCATTTCCTGCACTGTATTTGGCCACCCCAGGAAACCACCAAAAGCGCTGCAGAAAGCACGAGCTTGTCCCACAGTGACAACGCCGGGAACCTGAATGATTACCTATGAAATAACTGCACTGTGTATACAAATAACTGCATACAAGCGATTCACCACTATTACTCGTTCACTTCACTTCTATGTTTATTTATGTAATAAGTATAAGAAACACATCAGCTGGTCGTGGGTTCACAAGATCATGAAGACCAAATTTAACGTTGAAATGTAGCGATGTTTAATATTTTTTAGCCTTATTCTACGTACAAGTTTTGCCATATTTGCCAAAGTGTCATGTAATACGCTGTTGCCTCTGTAATTGCTGCTTGAATATTCATTGGCCTTGTCTTCAGATATTTCATCTGCAGTGTTCTCAGTTCTCCGAAACTGCTATGCTCTCGAGCATACATACTCATTTCCGTAACTTACAGCCTTGAGCTATTTGACATTTCATATCTATAGTTATTTGACATTTTATATTCACACGTGCCAAACTCCTTTCTTTCTTCTGTCGGTGGAAAAAAAGAAACTGAAAAATCGAGAGCAACACATGGCTAAGGAGACTTACGACGAGATAGCAGGGAGTAGTAACTGCTCTTGATCCTGCTCCTGGTCCAACTGCTCCTCCTGGTGCAGCTGCTCCTCCTGGCCCAGCTGCTCCTCCTGGTCCAGCTGCTCCTCCCGGTCCAGCTGCTCCTCCTGGTCCAGCTGCTCCTCCTGGCCCAGCTGCTCCTCCTGGTCCAGCTGCTCCTCCCGGTCCAGCTGCTCCTCCTGGTCCAGCTGCTCCTCCTGGTCCAGCTGCTCCTCCTGGTCCAGCTGCTCCTCCTGGTCCAGCTGCTCCTCCTGGTCCAGCTGCTCCTCCTGGTCCAGCTGCTCCTCCTGGTCCAGCTGCTCCTCCTGGTCCAGCTGCTCCTCCTGGTCCAGCTGCTCCTCCTGGTCCAGCTGCTCCTCCTGGTCCAGCTGCTCCTCCTGGTCCAGCTGCTCCTCCTGGTCCAGCTGCTCCTCCTGGTCCAGCTGCTCCTCCTGGTCCAGCTGCTCCTCCTGGTCCAGCTGCTCCTCCTGGTCCAGCTGCTCCTCCTGGTCCAGCTGCTCCTCCTGGTCCAGCTGCTCCTCCTGGTCCAGCTGCTCCTCCTGGTCCAGCTGCTCCCCCTGGTCCAGCTGCTCGTCCTGGTCCTGCTGCTCCTCCTGCTGCCGCTCCCGCTCCTGGTGGTGTTGGTCCTGGCAGCCAGCCAATCGGGCATTCTGCAGTCAGGTTATGGCTATAAGAAAGCAATGAATGTTATTGGTCCAAACGTAGGGAGAAAATTGCAAATGACTAAATGATTCAGCAAAGAGAACTCCTCGTACATGTTTGGATAAGTTTTTAGTGCATCAGAAGAAGAAATGTGTGGAATATTGACTCCATTTTTAGGTGATATTAGAGTGATGTCATGTCTCATGCACTTCGCTCAAGCCAGTTGTTGCATTTTTGCAATAAGGGAAATGAATAAATATTGTTCAAATATGATTCGTAAGGGTTGATATTCAACTGGGAGAACCACATTCCCGAGAAGATCAGTTGCCAGCGATCGTGTAGCTGACTTGTTGGTGACGGTCATTGAAAACAATCCATTTGAGATCCTATATCGGAGCAGCTAAATTTAACGACTGTACGCTGCGAATGAAGGAAGAGAAAAAAGAAACGATCTGATTGCAATCCATACGTGCCGAAGTCGTCGTCATTTGTTGCGCTGAAAACATTCATTGATACATTTATCATCGCTTTCTTTGATAAAACATATGAAAGATTAAACTGAGCAGCACTACAAATGTTCGTTATGCGCAGTTTTGAATGAAAATGATTTGTCTGGAAATCAACAAACTCAACAAACGTTAGCTTGAAAACTTTAGAGATTTGAACTGCCGAATGGAACTGCTGTGGTATCGAGATGCAGTGTATCGTCAGTGACCTTATTATTCGCTCTGTTTAGTCACTATCACTGGAGAAAATTTTCGCTGACTACATGTAGACCCTGGGGAATGGGTAACTGCGCTTGACGATGCTGTTGCCACTTAGCAAACAGCCTCTTTTCGCAGGCACAAGATGAGGACAAGAGGGAGAGGATGTAATCCCCGACCGTTGTGATAACGACAACATTCATCTGCATAAGCACGAACTTAAGAATCGTCGTTAGATGCTCCTATCTTTTCCCTATGCATCTGATCTGTTGAAACCGACAGGAAGCTATGAAACCATCAGTAAAGGCAATGACCTACCAGCGAAAGCGACGCAAACAACAAGAACAACTATCGAGAACATTGCGGAATGTCGCTTACTTCCGAAATGGTTGCCACGAACACCACGGCACCCCTTTTATAGATCCGAACTACATCGTTTTGTATTTTTGGGCATGTTTAATACGGAAGAGGGAGTAGTGGAATGGAGTAAAGCAACTTAGATTACGACATCAATTTCTCGCAGTATGGCAGGATAAGCTCTGTTGGCTCATGTCTCTGTGAAATCGTTGGAAGAGACAGGCAGGAAATGTTCACCGAATGTTTTGTCATTGAAAAAAGTGCAGCGAAGAAGGAAATTATTAATCCTCAGCGACGCAAGATTTTCAGCAGATTTGTCATTTTGTTTATGACACAACATAGAAAACAAACGCGCTCATTTCTATCATAGTCCCTCATTAATATTCACAAGCAATGAAGCATCGAGGTGAAAACTATCATGTTATAATTGCCTTTAATTAACGGAGAAGGGAGGATTCTCCCTATTCACAATGAGAGAGGTGATTCGTCCCTAAATGTAATATATTCTCAAGTCTATATCTTGTCTGAAATAGAAAAAAGTCCCATAGTAAATCCGTCTTCGCTTACTCACGGATGAGTTCGAATGAATGCAGGATGTAGAAACTTTCCCGCCAATAACTTCCCCCATTCCTCTCGTGATCATTGGAAAACCGACGTCGAGCAATTAATTAGAACCAGAATAGGCCGCAATTAAAGCACATCTGAGGAGCGGGAGCGATTGATGTTGCTTCCTCCAGTTTCTCTTAGAATAAGAAGAACATAGGATAGCCATGAAAGCCTTCAGACATGGAGCACCGTTATCCGCCAATAAATGTGATGTTATCTTGTTGCGATTAATGACCACGCTGCGAATCTTGTACGCGTCGACCTCAACGATACGTGTAAAATGACTACCTCATCCATGCGAAAAAAAAAATCTGCAGAGTCTCAGGAATACGAAGAAAATTTATGGAATGTTCGGATATGATACGAGAGGAAGGAATACGACCCGTCGATACAAATACGAAAATAGCAGCTCACAATAAACGAATATTCTCAATTATACTGAAGGACATAATTCAAATATTTACGATAACGAGATAAGTTACGTTGCTTGAGCTTATAAAATTTTTCAACCAACGCATACAATCCCTCCATGATGTCCATTAGAAAAATATACTTTAATTGATAATAAGAGAAAAGCGAAGACGAAAACAGATCCAATCATGCTGGGATTTCAGATTCTACAGGCAAACATTCCACAAAATCCTAAGCCCACAAAGTTCACCGTTATACGCAGACATGAAACAGATATGAAAAAGGTGCTAAATTTTTGGCGCATATCAATTTATTCATTATCACTCCATTCATTCAACTGCTGCGTTGACACTGTATGCATTCAACTCGGTTGCCTGAGGGTTTATGATGGTGTTATATTCGTTTGGTTCCCACCGTGTTTCATCTCTCAGCTCGCGTACACCCCAGCAGCGTCACATATTGCTTGCACTGTATTTATTCATTTGGAACATCAGAGCACTCGTCGCGCGTAGTTGTCTCATCATATCGATTTCACCTACCCTGTCACAATAGCCATCTAGTCCAGATAGCTCGTATGGTCTTCATGGCGATCTTCACCTCTCACCTCTGATCGTTCATATGAAGGTCAGGGCTTTGGTTTATCTTGTCTATCAGATGCTGACGAACCGATCCACCGCTATCCTTCCAATGACTGTCAAGACTTATTGCGCCCCACTAAGCGCATAAAGGTGGTGGACAGGGTGACTTGATTGAGCGGAGCGAGCGAGTCTGATCAGAGCTTACTGACAACCGACTACGCAACCTACAATGGAAAATGATGAATATTGTAACTTTCAGCGCGAAAAAAAAAACGCTACAATGGAAAAGAAAACTATCTGCAGCAACGCTCTTCGCCCATATCAGTTCATTCTCCACTTTTAGTCAGTCCCATACAATGAACCGCTGCTTCTCTAGCAACTGCAATAACTGAATGGATTTCACTAGTTAATTTCGTATCGCGCGAAACTCGCTATCACAAAAAGCACACCGAGTTATCACTGCATTTAACGTTTTTTTGCAAACGATGAATTAATTGGACATAGCTAATCAAAGTAAGTTTGCATATATAAGCGATACAATTGCAGCAGTGAGTTTGAAAAGTTCGAACATTTTATCAGCAAGCATTTGCTTGAACTGGTTATTTGGCGCCTAAAAGAACCAATTAATTTCCTTATAACTTTTCAACATACATTGTAACCAGCGTTCAAAAAACGACTTGAGCAGTTATCTTGACCGTCCCATCCATTCAAAGCATCCTCTGCATCTGTGCAAGTAGATTCCTCATCACTTTTAATTATCATGATGATTATCATGACGAGGATCTGATCAAATGTCTTTTCATGAGAAGCCTCTATCCGAGCAGCTTAAACTGTCGCATTACCATGATGGCAACCGGAATTATATTAATTATCACGTCATCCCTATTCGCAGTTCCAACTTATTGTAAGCACAAACGGGGCGGCGGCCTCAAGGAGCAAAAGTCTTGCCTCCTTCCCAATCTTTTCATCGTCTTCAGTTTCACTTCTTTCAATAATAAAGCACCATTAAAGTCAATAGAGTGAGAAATGATAGTTAAGAAGAGTAACGAAGAAAAATATTGCAGGGTTCCATCAGAGCGTGCACAGTAAAAGAAACAGAAGCCGCAGTTCGCAGCTGCTTCCTTTCTAACCTCTATTTCTTCCTCTCGGTGAAATCGCATACATTGAGTTTCCATGTGGCGCCCTTTCTTCGGCAATCAGTTGGATTTCTAATCTCCAACCAGTATTTTTTCTCCTTCCATTCACATGTTTCATTAGCGTGGGTCTTCCTAATATAAACCGGAAAAGATATCTGCAGATTCCCGTCCCTGCCAGTTCTTTTAGTTCATGTTTTATAGGTGAAAGCTCTCTTTAAGCGTATAGTGTCTGCTTCGCCGGATTGCTTCTTAAGTGTTACGCAGCAAACACAAATCTTGTGGGAAAAATGATATACTACAAGCGAAATGGTCTAGCAAAATTGTCAACCTCTATGAGGAAAACAACTTTTATATTTACTCTTGTATTTACATTTTACGACTCACATTTTTTTCGACAAAATGGCCGATATGGAATCAATTGCGCAGTCAAAGTCGCTTTCATAAGTGACTCTGTCTGCGCAACTGATCTCATTTAAAAATGAAGTAAAATTCTATTTGCTGTTTAACCAACGTTCCACATTTTTTTCGGTGTTTGACGAATAATAAATCTGCTTACCCACTCGACGATTAGCCGAAATTCTCGGCTAATAAAATACTGTTGATGAAGAGGATTGTACTACTATATGCAAACATCGTGTTACCTCATGATGTTTGCATATAGTAGTACATAAATGCCTCTACTATAAAATTAAGCCGACTATTCAAAATGAATAACTAAAAACAGCAAGTAAAGTGCAACTACTCGTTCTGTGAGCGAAAAAAAACACGAAAAAAGTGAGTATGAAGAACCGCCCTCTAATCCGCACCTATCATTGAAGCGCAACGAGTAACTATAATGCGATATTTACAACGATATTACGGTAATGATGGAAAATGACGGTGACAATATGCTTGAAATCGAGAGAGACTTTCGCATCTGCATTTCCTGTCGCTATAGTGATTCGTCACCTTTGTGTGGGGTGATGTAAAGTGACTGCCTCATCCACGCGCAAAAAAAAAGTCTGCGGAGTCCCAGGAATATGAAGAAAATTTATGGAATGTCCGGATATGATACGAGAGGAAGGAATACAACGTGTCGATACAAATACGAAAATAGCAGCTCACAGTAAACGAATATTCTCGATTATACTGAAGGACATAATTCAAATATTTACGATAACGAGATAAGTTACGTTGCTTGAGCTTTTTTTCACCCAACGTATGCAATCCCTCCATGATGTCCATTGAAAAAATACAGTTCAATTGATAATAAAAGAGCAGCAAAGGCTAGAACAGATCCAATCATGCTGGAAAGTTTGGAAGAATGTTCCAGGTTTTAAAAAGCTACCTTCTTTATCATTTCTTCGTTTATTCGCTCGTCTTTTCGCAATGTGTTTTCTGATGGTATTCTGACCACTGCGATGCTGAAAGAGAACCTTTAGCTCGATTGTTCTTAGCATGCTGGCAATTCATTCTGTAAGTTGTGCCAGTATGAGCGAAAAGAAGATCTCGAGTCATCAATTTATTTGAGGAATTTTACCACTTCGAGTAGAAGCTCGGGAACTTTTCTTTAAAGAGCCCTTGGCTTTTTTGAAACTGTAAAGAATGGATCTTTTGCTGAAATTTCTTGCAACATTAGCTCAGTCATTTGCCCGTTCATTTCAAAGAGTCGCATTGTATTCGAAAATTATAGTCATCTTATTACATTATCATTTCCTCTTGAGGCATATTTCTACACAAAGATAGTCGATCTATAAGTAGAGGTAAGCTTTGCATTTAATTTTCGGCTACCAAATGTGCTTAAAGATGAAAGCATTTCAAACAGAATTTTGTACTTTACCTTAGCAGAGTTGATATTGTTGGCTGTTAGCTGCTTTGTGGCTGATGATGGAATGCTCGACCTATGAGGTATTTTCTCAACATTTTCTGCATTCGATGAGAGTTCGGTGAGAAAATTGAAAACCTGCGCTTCCATTTGAATCATTAGTTCCTCCATTATGATAGTATGCGATTTTATTCGTCTCTTTCGAGTTTCTGTTGGATTATCATTAGAATTATTGGCGTCGAGTCCTCGTGAGCTTTGCGTTCGTATCGTTTCGACATAATTACCAGACGCAGGTAAGTAAACACATCGATGTTCGAAAAACTTCAATGCGTGAAATCAGCATTGATTTAATTTTCACTATTTTTTTCTTCATCGTAAAAATTTCAGAGACTGAAATCTCAATGAAGTTATTAACCGTCATAGCGTTCCTTTTTGATTATATTTTTAATTTTCTTTCAATATTGGAACTTTCTGTAGCGATGAAAGGCCATTTTTCTGAATGCTTTTCATTGGCTCGGAATGGTTTGTTGAGGAGCCGATCATTTAGGAATGGCAATTTAATTGACTTGCTTGAGCTGCTACTGTTTCTTTGACAATATGCTTCGTTCTTAATGTTTCTTGTAGTTCTTGTGAACTTTCGTGGCTATGAATTCTGTTTGAAGTCATTTGGACCTTGTTATCAATATCGCTATCGTTCATTTTTCTCATCAATTTACTAGCATGATTAGAGATTTCCTCCTTCTTTTCCTTTCCCTCTCCAGTATTCGAAGAGTTCAAATGCTCAGGAGTTAGGCCACTTGCTTCACCTCTTGAGCGTATATGTGGTGTGATCGTATTTGTTTGCATTCCACTGCACATTGCACATTCCAGCTTCTCACTGTCTCTTTTGCCGATGATACTGTTCATCAGTGCTCTGAAGGTGAATCACTTAATGATTTTTCGATTTCATTATCATCACTGAAGTGTCTTTTCGAATAGTTTTCGGATCCAAGTTTTAATTTCAACTCCAAATCCCAACATTGTAATACCTGCAAGCGTACCATTGCGTTACGTTCTGCTTTCCTATGTGAAATCAGCATACTTAACGCATCCTAGAGTTTTTCGTACTCTGATATGAAATTCTCAAACGAATCTTCAAGGTGATCAGTCATCAATGATGCTTGATCGTGTTTCCGTTAGTTCTGCCTCTTCCCAATAAATGATCATTCGGCACCCGCTCACTATCTAAGGTTTTCTTTAGTTCGAGTGACTTCCATAGTTGATCAACTTTCGCATTAACGAAATCACCTCAAAATGAACTGGATCATGCCATCCTATCATGCCATCCTCCCACACAATCTTTTCACTTTACGTTTACAGCTGGACAAATATATGAAACGGCGAGCTGGCAAATATGCAAATCAACCTATGCGTCTAAATGTCCATCTAACATAGTGCAGATGAAAATAGAACTCATCGCAACAATGCATTTGAAGTGACAGTTGTGTAGTTATGCTCCGAAAAGAATGCGTATTCAGCGTAATCTTACAACAGGTCTTATTAGTGAACAGTCAACGGTGATTAGCCGAAGTACGATGACCATTTCGTGCTATCAAGATAAAGAGCATGTGAAAGAAAAGAACAGTAAGCAGTCGATTTCCTCCCTCTAAACCTCAAACACGCTTAAATTCTCTTACGACTGACTACTCAAAAGGATTCTCAAAATAGAAGAATTTTTCACACCGTTTTTTCTAAATAAACGGTTTACCAAGTAGCTGAAAATCATCGATATGAGCCGAAAAATATTCGAAAATGCTCACCTCAGGTAATGTAATGTATTTTTCGCAACGCTAGTTTCAAAGATTGAAATTAAAAAAGCATAAGGGAGCTTACAGAGTCTTAAATATTGCCAGCGCTGCAGTAAATATAACGTTAAATGGCATGCGATCATTTTTGTAGCATTCTTGGAGAGTATAAAGCACCTAGCATTCGTCCAGGTGCTTACAATACTAACTAATTTTGCCAAAACGATTTGATGATAAAGGCTTATTAGAAATCGAAGCAAACAAAATCTCGTTCGAGAACGCATGCGTGAAAAGAGCTATTCCAACAGAAAGCGAAATGATTAATCACCTACATAGGTGAAATCTCGCGCACAATCTAACATCAACGCATTTGTGCAATCTCGTTACATGTAACGGACGTTTGCATGTTCAACAATGTCAGCAAATTTTATACGTATATAGTGAAGGACGATTGCACCTAATACGTTGCAATTTCGGTGTTTCAGTGCAATCATATAGACGTTTCACTATATCTTCGCAGTATGCACGACGATGCAGTGAATGATACAAATATTCATAGTGCAAAAGTTTGTGTAAACTTTCGCCTATAAAAGTAAGAGTTAAGAACAATGAAAGTGTTTTGAGAATGAGTGGATATAGAAATGCATGAAAAAAGAAAGCGCAAAATTAAATGTACAATTACGTATATCTTCACTTGCTTTGCAAAGTCAAGAAAAATTCTATGATGGCCACTAAACATTACATTCAGCTGCGTACTTTAAGGATGCCTTAAAAACTCAAGTTTTTTAATGATTATATGGTCATGAGGAACTTTGTGATCATAATAGAATCTGCTACGCATGCAATAAACAGCTTTTCTTATGCTAACAAACTCCAGATTTGAAATATTGGAAAACTGAAATGGTAGAATTTTAGTGAATTATAAACTAAAATCAATTATTTCAATAAGGTTTCAATATTCTAATAAAATTCTCGTTTCGATGAATAGATTCCAAGATCACAATTGGTGAAAAACATAATGTCGAGTAACCTCTTTGAGCCCTAAAGACATGCCTACAGCCAAACAAGAAATATGACATAATAATTAAACCTTTTTCTTTAATACTAAACGCACCCGTCGCTAGCCGCTTCATGAGAGAAGATCGTGACTGAAATGTTGTATTTTTTCGAAGGGATAGCAAAGCTAGAACTGATCAAACAAAGGAAATAAGCTTTGGGCATATGAGGGAGCCTATGGTAAAAAAGATATTTTGTGGCATAAAGGCAATAAGCTAAAATTTCATAACCCCCGGAGTTATAAATGAGGTGCAATTCCATGCCGACGCACATGTACCGCTGAAATTTGGAATCCGAACATCAACATGCTACTAGAATGCCAGAACAAACACAATACAACTTCCAATAAAGCTCAATACGAGCATTTGTGTTGTTAGTGAGATGAAAATAACGGTCTACCTAGATATTCTCGTGTCCGTACACTCACGCGAACGAACGAAAACAAAAACTAGAGTGTACCTATGCATGAGCATATGTGCTTAGGCACATACACACAACGTACGCATAGAATCACCCCTTTTCCAACAATTCTAAGATGAACCGATTTCGGAGGAACCTCAGTGAAAGGTATGCCAGCTGCCAGCTCCATGCACTCATATGTACGATTTTCCATTGCATTATTCCCCAAACGAATAAGTGCCCATTTGCCCGTTTCCCTGTTTCTTCGATAGTTTCAGCTCAAAGACCGAGAAAACTGGAAGAACTGAATATAGTCTGCACGAATTCACCATAGATTCATTGCCAAAACGCTACCGTTGTACTAAATTACTGCCGGTGTGAGCTACACGCATCTAGAAAAAAACGCTACTGAGAAATGAACGCAAACGTTTTTTTGTTGACGAAATAGAAGGCAAGTTCAGTTTATTGGGCATATACTGCAGTTGTTTTTGGATACTTATGTGATTAAGTGGCGTACTCAACTCCAACATAAATGAACCTACGGTTATGTTTTCTGCTAGAGCTACTCATCCAGTTATCAAAGTTATACTTTTCTTATGTTTCAACTTTTTTAAATTATATTCCGATGTTCTAATGAACTTATGCTATAAAAGAGAAGATGAAACGAAAGAAAATCAAAGTTGTCGCCGCTGGAAAAAGGTAACGACAAGAAATATTGGCTTCATTTGAGAAGTTTAGGCTTGGTTCAATGAACGCCGTCCAACAGAATTTGCGATCGACGTTATCGAGAAAAGGATGCGTGAATGTGATATAGAGCAATCTCCGCTATGCTTTGTGCCAGCATTTCTACGAAATAAGTTTTCTTCCCTACTTAACAAGTAAGCATAGTTGCGCAACTGAGGTCACGTTGAACATTTCTTCGCATTATGCAGCCAGCATTTAATTAGTGCTGAACTGTATGTTTCAAAGTCAATTTCCAGTGAAATTATTCTTGTTTGGTTGCGTTTTTTTTGTTCCGACAACATATCGGGTACTTCACTTGAGCGTAGATACGTTCTATGACGAAGGCACGTATGACAGTTCCGGGAAATGAAATGCATTTGTGTCTTTTTTCGGGCTAAGTGAACTTGCTTCCCCAAGCTGTTTCAGATTTGAAAGATTCTTTAGAAAAAACCGCTAGAAAATAATGAAAAAAAACGGCATTTAAGTTTTACTGTATGGAGGAATTGATGAGCAAATTGTCTGAGTCTGTCTTCAATTCGTTCCTCACATGTGCATCTGCCGGCATACTATAAATGTGATGACGTCGTCGTAAGCAGTTTACTGCTTTATGGTCAGCTAATACAGTTCATTTAAGATTCATGATGAGAGCTTCACTTTTTGGCTTCTGATTCACAACTAATCCAGAGCTGAAACTGTTTTTGCTGAGAATTTCCTAAGAGTGCGAGGACAGAATGTCACATGGACAGAATAATGTTTCATCGTTACTACAACTAGTGGCTGGAAACAATAGATTCTAAGAATCCGTTTGCTATCATCAGGTGATGGCAGTTCCATACCATTCTGCGGAAACATCGGCGATGACTATCAATTCCTAAGAATTACGAAAATTTTCAAAATTGAAGGTAAAAAAGTGCACACAATATTACATCCATTGAATTTAGTTTGGCATGACGAGCGCTAGAAAAAATTTGCAGTTGAAAGGGAAGGTAACACTCGCATAATCGTAGCTGCACACATGTTTTTATTGTGATTTCGTCTAGCGCCTCTTGTGAAAATGATCCAGCACAGAGGCTAGCTGCAGTTCCCATACAGTTGTATGATTGAAAGCATTCTTGTTCTAGATTTTGCTCACCATACGCATCAGCAAATATTCATCACGAAGCTGATCGGCAGTTGCGCTCAAGCACCATTTATGCCTCTCCCTCTCGTAACCAATGTTTCAGCATGAAATCGGCACTGAAATCTTTTTGCTAGAACATCCTCAGCGCTGTGACAGATTGATTTCTTTTAGTTTCGTTGAGATTTCGGCGATGTCCTACCTAGTAGTTTACTCGAAGTGTTCACATTTTTTGAGAAGTTTAACCACGTTGTTTTTTCGTGAACATATTGTCGCTTATGAAGCCTCTTGTTCCACTCTTGTTACTATAATGAATCTTTAAGCTTCACTGATTGTAATCTTTTCAACATTCCTTTGAAGCTTACGGAAATCAAGGTAATGCCGATTTCATTTGGTTTATAATCTCGTATATTCGTGACTGGTTATCTTAATCTTTACATTGTTCTTATCTGATCGTTTATCCACACTGATCATTTGTAATGCATATTATCAACAGCGTTCCATTTGCCCTGAATTGCAATTCTCCTTTGTCTGTCGGAAGCGTTTCCCGTCTGCATAAGAGACCATCGGATGGCACAGAGAAATTCAGTATTACACAAGAAATGAGAGACCACAAACACAAGAAAGTAGAGGAGCAAGTGTTGCTGTACATCTTGTTATTTTCATTCAACGCAACCGAAAGCACTCAAGCTTCCAACTCCGTTTACTAACAGATTTTCCAGAAAATGACATTAGCAATTCGGGTGCAGCTCAGATGCGATTAAAAATATATTTTCTAGAAGGAGCTCCTTCAGAGATGAAAATAACAGTACTTGGCTCTATAATGTATTTTTCATTCATTCGCCTTCTCAGATCAAATTATGCATCTCTTGTTGCTAAAAAACAAATTAGCATAAGTATGCTAGGTATAACTGCATTATCTATCTCGTTTTCCACGTTTTGTCGCTCATGAGGTCGTTTTTGTAGACATTACCAAATCGGATATTTTCATTTCCAAATGAACTCATGAGCTTCCCACTGATGCAAACAAAACCGACACCCAATGAAACTACAACGCTAGAGAAGAACCTGAGCTTTAAAGTATCCGATCTTCCAAGAACCTGATGTTTGAATAACCTGACTTTGGAGGATCTGGACGAAAAGCAACTAACGTTCATTTCACTCGCGACAATCTTTCTGCAGGAGTTCATTTATTCAGTTGCAAAAATAAATATTCCCCCACACAAAGCATTATGACTTAATAAACGAAACCATTTCGGCATGAAAATAGCTTGAAAGGAAATGAGTTCAACGAGTTAGATTACAGGTAGAATAAATTCAATATGTTAAATAGGCTTAAGTGGATTACTGATTCGAAGGAAATAAGCACATCGAGTATGAAACAAGGTTGTTTGCTCATTGTCCACCCCGTCAGAAGAAAATTTTCTTTGAATGTCAGTATTAGAACGCGACAAATAGGAATGTAGTCTCGTTGAAAAGACGGAGATGAGGATAACACAAAGGCCTCATAGATAAAAAATGAGGCTATAAGATTAAAAAAACGATCCACGAAATGACTATACTCTGTGTTTTCTTCAACACGCATCATATTACGTGAAATAATTTACACATGAAGTAATAGCTTCTAACATCAATGACTGCTTCAACATTTTTTTGAATAACGTAATGCATTTTGTTCATATTTTTGGCGCTTGAATACTTTTTCAATTTCCTTACATGCAGTGCATCTTTCCGATGAGAGTGCCATAAACGATCAAAACACTACACGTCCAAGATTCATAAACCTCATAATCAGATCGATTTCGCAGTTTATGGCCCATTCGATGAACATCAATATTCGAATTTATCCTTGCCAGAATCACTAATACGCCGTTAGGCACCCCTTTTTGAATGCATCTGTCGATAATGTGATGATAATGAGTTACTGAACATTTCAAACCATGTGATGAAACTGACATCATGAGTTGCGATGTGCAAATTAGGGCAGCGCTAAACAGACTGAAAGCGGAAGATGAGGAAATCATAACCTATTGGTCTGCTATAGGGTTTTCTGCAATCTTTCAAAGATAGTGTGTGCATAAAGTTCTCCATGTAATCTGCGCTTGTGGGGCTTACTAATTAGTGGAATATGTGGCTTATTCCACCTGCATCAGCATCGCTTTGCAAGCATCTACGAAAGCTTTTTAAAAGCCCTTTATAAAATTGCTCTAAGATCAAATGACAGTCACTTCATACGCAGACCTTTACATAATCACAGGCATTAAACAAAAGTTCGAAAAGTGAAATGAAAAGTTCAGCAGGGTAACTACAGATCAGCAATGATGAAGGTGCAGTAGGATACACAGCGAAGCCATTCACTTGGCGCAAAACGTGGTCAAGTTCGTTGCGTCGGTGAGTCCGAGTCCGTAATTGAACCTTTTTATTTCCTTATTCGTTTGGCGCCATCACCAACCATTTGGTCAGATGTCACGCCTGTTTCTGTCAATTAAATATTTGCAACGGATTTGCTAAACAATAGATCGCAATAATTTATTTCCTCTCGAAGATTGAACCTAACGAATAGTCGCATTCCCTCTTTTGATGCTTAGGGGCGAAAAATCTACCCATTCATACTTTCTAAGTAACAGGTTTGATATGAAACGCTGGAAATATTCTAGGTGACTGGTTGCTAAATTTCCGCGTTGAACAATAACTTATTCATATACCTCATTCATCAATCACTTTGAGGGCAACGACATTTACATAATAATTGAGTAATTTCCTTACGAAGACGTTCATTGTTGATATTCGCGAAACACATCAATTTCACTTATTCCGGCTTTGAATTTTTCATTTCCATTCAATTTTTGCCCTTTCTTCATATTTCACCGTTTCAAGAAGTTCTCTACGAATTTCCTCAAACGATCACTGCGTATCTCCTTTTCTACCATCTATTATCTCAAAGAGTGAATTCAGCATCTCAAGACCTCCTTTCATAAAGATATTCAATTCTTCAAGTTCATTAATCTCCTCCGTGTGTAGCATTAATTCGTTCGTTGCTTCACGCAACAATTCATTCTTATCTTCATAGGCTTTTTATAGTAGCTAAGCTCCTGAATAAGTTTGTTGAATTCTTCATGAAATGCACAATTATCTTCCATCGTTTTTCATCATAACAGCAAGTTGTTGATGAGCAGTTGTTCAACGTGTTAATTTCGTTTGCGTATGAAGGACTGTGACTGTCCAAAATGTTCCATTTATTTCACGCTCGCTGTAAACACAGTTCAACGAGAGGAGCAATGAGTGGTACTCAGACGTCTGTTGATGTGGTATTGTTATAGCATGCAGTGTGGGTGTTCATTTGGAGGAATTTAATGTTGAAACCGGTTGTCGACTACAGTCCACCATGAATCGTTCTCAGTAACGAAACGCTATGGATTCAATGAAGTTGGCGATGACGATGATGATTGTGAGGATGAAGGCGACCCTGAAGAAGCATCCATCTGCTTTCCATAATCAATTATTTTCACTCATAATATCGTTCAAACAGAAATAATAGTCGTGTAACTGGAACAAATCATCATTGCCATAAAATTAGCACAACCTAGCGCACTTGCAAAGGGCCCATATAATCGTACTTTTTTGTATGCTCCTTCTGTCAGAGAGGAGCTCCGAGGCCCTAGAATGATTTTTTGGCTTTTGTATTAGCTAAATTATCGTTTTTTACCACCAGTTGTGATAGCAAGTTATCGATGAGCAGTTGTAACTGTTGATTTTGTTTAAGTATGAGGGACTGTGGTGGCCCCAGCTGTTCCACTACTGTCTGGAAATTAATTTTGCATTCGCTGTAAACACAGTTCAGTGAGAGGAGCAACGAGTGATACTCAGACGTATGTTGATGTGGTATCGCTGTGGGGCGCAATGTGGGTGTTCATGCGGTGGAATTTAATGTTGAGACCAGTTGTTGACTACAATCCACTATGGATCGTATATAATCAACTACACCGTCGTAGTCAACAACTAATCACTAGCGAAACACTATGGATTCAATGAAGTTGAAGATGAAGATGATGATGATGATGACGATGACGAAGGTAGTCCTGAAGAGATGTCCGTCTGATTCCTATAATTAACAACATTCGCTCATAATATCGTCTAAACAAAAATAATAGTCATGCAATTGGAGCATTTCATCATTATCATAAAATTAGCACAACCTAGCGGACTTGCAAAGAGCCCATGTAATCGCATATTTCTCATATGCTCGTTGTGTCAGAAATGAATCCCACGTCTCTAGAATGATTTTTTTCTACTACAGCTGGCTCAAGCACTATTGTTAGCAGTAACACTTACACCAGCACTGACACAAAAACAACCAATAACCCTGAAAACCATAGACAGAATAATTTATTTTATCCAGTTTAAAAATATACGTCACGGTTTTTAGTGAATGAATTGGAGTCTTCGATTGAGGCACTACCAAATATCCTCGAGCATTGAAAAATTAGAAAGTTCGTATATTCGTTTAGCTGTAATAACTGCGAAATGGGCGAAAGTTCGTACGACTTCGCTAATTTCTTCACACGTTCGAAATTATCAAAGGTCTTCTCCATGGTACGTGAATTGGTCAGCATATTATCCATAAAAATACTGATTCAAATTTCTTCAGCTAAGGCTACGTAATCACGCGGGCCTAGGTCTGCTTTAACTGTTGCTGCAAAGAGGAACGGACTTGCGGTGAGTCTAAACGGGACTCTTTCAGAGCGAAAGATCTTCAGGTTGCTGCGAGATGGCGGTAATTTGATATCAGAGGACCACAAAAAGCGGGCTGCAATTCGACCCCGCTTATTGAAGGCTAATTGTAGAAATACCCTCTCTGAATCTACCATGATGGCTACAAACCTTGAGCGAACTTGAGGCCGCACGCCACCTGAAGTCAAAAAAAAAACAGTTCCTCTCAAAATTGTTTCATTGATGTTGTTGGTCCCTCTCCATTTGGGAGAATCATCGAATACCACAGGAATTTTTGTGGTCGCTTTAGGGTGGTTAATTACTGCTTAACGTTGCAGGTAGTCAGTAATGTTGGAAACAAGTTACAGTTTCTCACTACTTACTTCTTCGATGATTCCATAGTCCTGCTGAGCGAGGATAGCATCATATTTTTCGAGAAGTTCGCGATCGTTTTCTAGGCGTTACAAGTCGGAAATAATCGAGCATGTGCTCAGAACAGTTCAATGAAATCTTCCAAGTTTGAGGTTCACTGCATAGCAAACAGTGACTCACTTCACCGTTTCATTGACATGACAACTGTTTGGCGGTCTTCATGTTCGATTGGTGAATTCCGAATTGAAGAGGCTGAATATTCCAGTGGTGGCAGATTTGCTCGATTTGGTAGAAGGAATGCTCGTTTTCAAATTCCATTTCTTCCTGAGCGTCGTTCGGCATATTTTCATCAATATATGTTACCGCCGAGCAGCGTTATTCCTTTCATTCCCTTTAGACGATAGAATACACCCATCTTTAGCGGAAAGTAGCTCACAGTCGTTTCCAAGAAGCTTGATTCCTGCAAGGACGATAAAATGATACAAGACAATGGCAACTTTCAAAAGCAGGAGCTCAAGCATCGTCGCTCCCTGCTCTGATGTTTCCTCTTGCATCTGTTATGTTCTAAAAGACAGGGAACTGTGAAATTATCAGTGAAATCAACGGCCTGCCAACGAAAGCGATGCAAACAACAAGAGCAACGGATGAGCACATTGCGGAAGGCCACTTGCTTCCGAAATGGTGGCCACGAACATTCACAGTGACGATTTATAGAACTGAATTACGTCGTTTTGCATTTCTGGACGTGTTTTACACGGAAAGGAAAGTATCCGAACGCGTTAAGCAGCTTAGATTACGACATCAATTGCAATGGTATGGTAGGATAAGCTCTGTTTGCTTATGTTCCTGCGAAATGATTGGACGAGAGAGGCTGGAATTAGCCGGAAATGTTCACCGAGTGTTTTGGCATTCAACAAAGTGCAGCAAAGGAAAAAATTATTAATCCTCAACGACGCATGATTTTCAGCAAATTCGCCATTTTATTCATGACACAATATATAAAGGAATGCGCCCATTCTATTCTTGTCCGGTGTTAATATTGATGCAGTTGGGATGAAAAGTACTATATTATCCACCAACTTGGCATTTTTTAACGCAGGAGGAGAGATTTTTCCTATTTTCATGTAAGAGTGACAACTCGTCCTTATCCTTGAAGGAGCAGCACTGTCGTCTCGAAAATGTGGAAAAAATAAAAATAAAAGAAGACGGAATGCGAAAAGTTGTCAATGGTCAGTGGTCCATGAACTACGGGCCACTAAGATTTTTGCATGTGTTGTGGGAAGGAAACGCAGCGCTTGCGCTGCATGCTCACCTGGCTACATATGTTTAATACGAGCCAGTATGTTTCAACCCGGCTCGAGGTGCCAGTATTCGGAGCAAACATTCGAGGCATTTCAATCCATTAACGTAATCATATCTCTTACTTTCCAGTGGTGTCGGAACTGAAATACCTGCTGCCACGATGTGACAACATTTCTCCAACTTACTAGAGGAATGCTGGAAAATATAGGTGGAAATTTTATTTGGAAAAGTAAACTTTATCTCAGTTGCATGCACTTTTGGCTATTGGGTTAGCGTACGTCAGTTCTCGTATAGCAGCTTCATATCGACTATCGGAACTTCAGTAACACTTGAAGTTTAGTCAGAAAAAACATCATGAGCGAAAATTTTAAAACAATTTCTATGCCTCAAATTTTTCTCTTGTTGAAGCTCCATGGACAGTGTTTGGAATCAAGAGCATCCGCATTTCCGGCTCTTGATTAGTTGTCTCAACTGGAAAATAAACCCTACATTTCGCTACTATGCGAGACAGTTCTTCGTTTCGTGCAAGGACTTGTTCTGCTCCGCGATCAGACTGAAGTTGCATGAGTAAAAGCGTGGATAAGTCCTCTCTTATCAGGGCACACTTCAAAAATCACTCTTTATAACTCGAGAGCTGTTGCAAAATGAGGCACTTTCTCGTCAACGTTTTATTCAAAATCTCTTCTTCACATCTGTTTGTATCTAGCACATATAACATTCGGAACGAAACTTCTAACCTCTAAAGAAGTTCCGCAGCGCATGAAAGTTTCAGCATGGTGGTCCTCTAGACGGCGTCCACATATACAGAACTCCTGTCGTCTATCTTCGTGCAATCCAGTGAGCTGTATAGATCTACGAAACTGCACTGTATGGAATGAAAAATTAGCGCTTCCCACCACCTGAGTGAACTATTTTGATCTTCACCGCTGCTTTCATATTTGAACGAAGATACAATCTCCAGGTAAATCGATGCAAGGCTGTCACAGAAACTGTCGATTCATCGCAGCTACTGCTGACGGGAAACAACGCAAGATCGAGCACATTCTATGGGATCTATAGGATTCATTCTATAGAACACATTCTATGGTCGATTCTATGAAATCATTCACTAAGTTGAAAAACTTTCATCGTTACTACCGTTACTTCTGTGTGTATTTCAGTGGTAAGTGCAGCCAGGTGAACATTCGGTTGGGAGAGGTCAATTTGCACTCCGATCTCTAAGGAGAGACGCTTCATTATAGACGGAGTAGACTGCGAAGCTAGTGGAGCGACAGTTTCTCTTGATTTCGTGACTCAAAATTCTGTTCAGTAGTCAACGCACCACGGTTGCTTCGGTTTTTTAATTCTTCCCGTGACAACCACATGAGCTTTCCAGATGTTATTGCTGTGTTAGTTCCGAAAGTCTTCATTTAGCCGCCTAACGACATTTCACACACGCGTGATTGCATGACGCCCGTGATTCTGAAACGCGCCACAAGCGCAATTTCATCGTTGGCTAGAGCGGTAAAAAAATTAACTTTAGAGCGGATATTTTTTGATGTCAAAGCACAATATTGTGTTCGCATCAAGCCCTGATGGATTGGCAACTTTTTTTAAATGGGATTTTAAAGCATCACAGCGTTTGAATGCTGCGTATTTGGTACATTAGCTTCTGTTGAATAAGAAAACGGCGTGTTCGTATGGGCCATAATAATTTTTTTTTTGAGTTGCGGATGTGGTTTCGACTGATCACCTGAAAGAAGCCTCTATTCGTTCGATAAATCCCCCTTACATCTGTAACATTTTGCTCAGAATGTTGAAGGTCCATTCTTGTGTGGATTAGTGCAGAGATTCACGTTAATGATATGAAAACCGTGAAATGAAATTTCGAAATGCTGTAAGCAATCGAAGGGTATGGTTCGCAATGAATTTCCAGTTGCTTTTCGCACTATGATAAATTTAATTGGATGATACTTCGTCCACTATAACAATGTATTAAGCTCTGTGCACTCGCTCATTAGAGCATTAGGGCACACATGAGGCTCCACTTCTTGGTGTGAATAAAAGCTCCTTCAATAAACATTTTCGGGTAATGAGGGAGCTGCGAGAAGCTTCGCTTTACGTAGTTCAGTGGAATTCATAACGAGGAATTTAGTTGGAATTTACTTAGATTCAAATTGCTTCAGGAAGGTGCGGTAGAGCGTTGCTTTCAGCTGCTGAACGTTTCGGAAATTTTCTGCTTTTGTTCGACTTTTCCTTAAGTTTGAAGTATTTTGAATTATTTTCAATAAGGATTAATTTAGCGCATTTTGAAATTTTGCAGCGAAGTCGCCTTGCGAATTACTTGCTAATAAGCAGAGTTCATTTTGGGGATAATGCGAGAGGCGACTACGCTTTATTTCCGGAAAAGGAAGATGCAGTGACACGTAGTGCGTGTGGAACTCGCAAACCTGACGTTTATGCACGAAAATGATGAAAATCTAAAGCCACGAAGTGTGCGAGACTGCAGCAGAATAAACAGTTTTGGAAGGTGACAAGCGGCTCATACAGTAAATCGTAATTATTTTCCATTCTTCCAGTTATTCATTATTGGTGATGGTAATGCGTAATGCAGCAGCATTAAGTGATTTTTCAAAATCATTTGATGTAATAAATCACAACTTTCAATTTTCAACTCAATGGATCATATGAGCGCGTGATTTATGAAGATTTGATGATAATCTCATAACATAATAGAGCTTGGAAAATTCCGAAATGATCGTTGAGCAACGTAGTTTAATTATCGAATTCTGAAAAGATCAACGTGAACCACGGTGATTCGAAAGGCCATTGAGAGTTGTCAGCAATGGATCATCAAAATTCTGGTAATTGCTCTTTCTCTCAACGAAGCTGAAATTCGAACATGGTTTCATTTGCTCTCCACCTCGCTGTTTTATTTATTGCCAATCAGAGTGTGATTTTTTGATATACGTCGAGGACGGACCGTATAAATTGGGCGAAAGGTTTTATAAATTTATGCAGCCTGATCTATCTCATTATCGGTTAAACACTTTGACTACGTTCATTATAACTGAGTATATTTGCTCACAATGAATAGTTATTTCCATAATAATATCAATACGTCATGTTCCTTTGCTCGTATTCTATCCGAACATTTCACGAATTTTCCTCATATTGCTCCTATTCTGTTGAAAAATTTCTTCACATTGATGAAATAATTTCTTATCATCCCAAGCAAAGGTGACGAATCACTACAGTGACACTAGGTGCAGATGCGAATGTCTTTCTCGATTTCGAGCATCCTCCATCGTCATATTCCGTCCATACCGTAACACCGCATTAAACTTTGCATTATTGTTATTTATTGTACTTCAATGATGGGTGCAAGCTACAGTGCAGTTCTTCATACTTGCTTTTTTCTCGTTGTTTTTCTTTCCGCAGAGAGAATGGTTGCATTCAACATGCTATTTTTAGTGTAGTTTAAAAATTCGGCTTAATTTTATGTTGGAACCATGATGAGCAGACGCAACGTTTGCATATAGTAGTACAATCCTCCCCGTCAACACTATTTCATTAGAGGAAATTTTGGCTTATTACTCGGATGGGTAAGTGGATCTACTATTCTTCGAACACCGAAACCAGATAAACAAGAAACAGAATTTCATCAAATTTTTAAATTGGACATTAGTTATGGAAGTGACTTATGCTTATGCGATTGATTTCATATGTGCTTTTTAACGAAAACAATACGTGAGTGTTTCTTTTACTGTGTATGTTAATTCATTTACTGCAGTTCCAATGCAACGTTGCAATATTTTTCTTCGTTATTGCTGTTAGCTATCTTTTGTCACTGTATCGACCTTCATGCCTCATGTTATTGGCAAATGTGTGACTGAAGACGGTGGAATGATTGATAAAGAGGCAAGATTTTTGCTTCGTATGGCCGACGCTTCGTTTCATGCTTACATGGTGTGAACTGAATGTCATCTGCAGGAATGATTTTCTGCAGAATGCATTCTTCATATGAGTCGGGGAGGAGAGTGGTAGGGCTTATATCGAGCTCGCTAATCTGCGACACTTATTTCGCTAGATGTCAGTAGTGGTGACGGATGTAAGTTATGCAGCCTGCTTTCCAGCTCACTATTCTGCACAATTGCAAGTGTCTTAATCGCAATGGAGCTCAGAATGAAGAGCAAGCAGTTGATGAACCTGTTGCACGACAAGTGCATTCTCGTTGCTGAAAGAACATTTGGTTATGACCGCATGATGTACGTAGTCTAGCAGTGGTAAGACGGTTTTCCTTGCTTCTCTGAACCAGAATCCTGAACAATGCCAGAAGTCTTGCACTACTCTCCAAATAAGCGTTCACTCAATATTGACTTCCTGAATCGTTTTCTTTATTCCAGATGTTCTATTCTACAACTGGATCTTCTTATTTCAGTGACGAAAGTATTGTTACCGATTGGACGGTTAACTATCCAAATTGTTCTCTAGCTCAACTGCAATCGGCCAATCCACACAAGAATGAAACTTCAACATTTTGGGGAAATTTTGACGGACCTAAGGGAGCTTTTTCGGACGGATAGTATTCTTCGTGGGAGGACTCTTCCAGACTTTCTATCACAAACGCACCGTTTACGTGTTCAACACAGTCTAGCGTGCCAAATTCGCTACATTCAAACGCGGTGATGCTTTCAACAGCATTCAAAAAACTGCTAATCAATCAGGGTTTAACACGAACACAATACTGTCTTGACATGAATAACGGTTAAGAAAATCTCGGCTATAAAGTCAATTTTTTTTATCGCTCTAGTCAACGACGAGGTTGAACTTGTGGCGCATTTGAGAACCACCGACGAGAGGCCGTCAGAAATTTGTGAAACGTCGTTAGGCGGCTAAGTGGAAACCTTCAGAACTAATGGGCAATAAAATCAAGAAAGCTCATGTTGTTGTCACAGAAAGATTAAAAAACCGAAACAACCGTGGTGTGTTGACTACCGTATAGAATTTTGAGCCAAGGAATTAAGAGGAACGGTCGCTCCACTAGCTCCGCAGTCTACTCCGTCTATAATGAAGCATCTCCACATGGAGATCGGAGCGGGAATTGACACCTCCCGACCAAATGTTCATCCGCCTGCCTCATGTTAGTTTGCAGTTCTCTTCGCGAGCTAGCTCCTACAACTAGAATTCAGATAGACATAACGGTATAATACTTTGTCGAAAATTGCTCTAAATGAGTAAATGATCCCATAGAACCAAATGAGTATATATACTACGGCACAGGGTTTTCCACCAGCAGTAGATGCGCTGCACTTCTACAGTTTTCGACACAAGCATGCACCTTTTTACATAAGCATTGTATTTTTGTTTAAATGTGATGGTCATGATGAAAATCATGACAATTCATTCGCATGATGGAAAGAGACACTATTTTCATCTTAGATATTGCGGTTTCATAAGCCTATACAGTTCACTAGATTGCATGATTACAAACAGACGCAACTCTGCATGCGCGGACATGTAGACAACCAGAATGCATAATGAATGGACACGTCTGAACGACGTTCACGGGTTACGGACCTTCTCTGGAGGCTGCAACTTTTGTTGTGAATGTCATGTGTGAATCTCACTACTACATACAGCCGGATATAAATTTGAGATTGTGAAAAAAACGTTAACGAAAGCGTTATGAAAGGTTGCTTTTTGAACTGTCGCTTTAAAAAATACTTAGACACGCTGTCACAAGATTATTCATGCAATTTTGGGTTGATTGCGACACCGAGCAAACCTTCACAAGAAAGGCTCTTTGAACTTAGGGTTTATTTTCCAGCTGAGAAAGCAAATCAAGAGAGGGGACTGCGAGTGAAAAATTTTTTGATAGGAACGCGATCCATTGAGCTTAAGCAAGGAACAAATTGAGACGCTATAAACCACTTAATTATGCACTATAGGACTGCAACTAAAACTTTTCATTATGAGGCTTCTGAGTGACCAAAGTTCAAGTCTTGTTGAAATTCCCACAATCGATATGAAGCTGCTATACGAGAATTGACCTACACTCACCCAGTAACACCCCCTTCAGCCAAAAGCGCATAGAACCTGATAAAACTTTTTTTCCAAATTAAATTTCCATGTGCAATTTCCTCTATATCTCTAACGAGTTTAGGAAATGCCATCACATCATTGCAGCAGATATTTCTGGCAGGACAAAATTTTATCGGACGATCTGAAAGTAAAAGACCTGATCATTATAATGATTCTAAAAGCATCGAATCTTTGCTCCAACTACTCGCATCCTTAGCAATCGAAAGTTCACCGCGACAGACATTGAAACATAAAAATTTGTATTGCAAACCTAGCGAGGTGAGCATGCAACACAAGTGTTGCAATTCCATCCCACGACAGGGGAAAAAAATTTCAGTTACTCGTCGTTCATAGAGCACTGCTGCTCGTAACTTTTCGCATTCCGTTTTCTTATATTTTGTCGAGATGTTAAACAATTGCTCATTTCAGCGTTACAGCGGAACTTCGTAATCTTATGAACCCATGATTCCCTCATCATTTTCAAACAGACGAATTATCTGCAATTATATCTGCTATATGCAATTATTGTTAACATACGCTGCCACAAGAGAATCATTCAGGTTCCCGGTACAACCACACAAATGCAAGCTCGTGTTTTCTGCACAAGTCTTGGTGTTAATCCTGCTCCCGGTAGCCTCGGGTGGCCCGACTCGATGCAGGATTTGAACCTGATTAACAGCAAGTGGATTTCACGCAGCCGCGATGAACATAACTTTTTTTCGCTCTTTGCTAGTGCAAGTCACAAGCAGCGCTGCATAAGTTGAATATTTGACTCGTTTAGCTGTCGATCAGGGTCACAAATTTCATAAACATTAACAGATCAATGCGGCGAACAAAAAACTTTCAGCAATTTCATGCGCTCATTCAAAGTAATGCTGTGAGCACAAAGGGGGAGCATTTTGCAGGGTTGGCAGAGAAAGTAATCAAACAGCTCATTTTTAAGAGTCAGTTCGAATTTAACGTCAAATGGGAAAAAGGAACTTAATGCAGTGATTTGATCACTAAACCTCTTCAAGACGAGTTATAGCAAGCCTATATAAGTGAAACGATGAAAGCCGCAGCTCTATTAGTGCTGAACTGACTGAACAACACGAACATTCTCACTGTACAATGAAGGACAAGAGGAACATACGTCCGATAAGATAAATATGCAACGGGACAGAAAAGTCCCCAACTATAAATATTGTATGCAATCACATTTCCATATTCCTCTCTCCTCCATATACCCTTCCTCCACCTTCCTCCGTCCTAAAAACTTCAAAGCAAAAGACAGAAAAAGACCTATTTTAGTTATTTCAGAGCATGTGGACGCATAGGTATGCTCGCTGACATGAACGTGCGAAAATGAGCTAGATACAATGACGGGTTGAGCAATCGAGCAGTGGCTGCCGCATTGCTTTAAGCGCCTCTTGAAACAAAACGCAGTGTAATACAGATTTTGTGAACTATAAAGTAGGCTTGAAAGGAAACTTGTGCGAACTTCGATGAGTAGAAACATAAATCGACCTCCACAAATTGCTGCTCAAAAGCCGCCTTTGTGAGGCACCGCTGAATTTTCTCAATCACGTCGGTCTGCTCTTCTTCTTTTGGGGGTTTTTTCTCAACAAGCGACGACTAAGCTTTGAATCGTGTGGTATCGACTCGTTTTGCGGACTTGATGCAGATTTCTCAACGGGCAACACAAATAACTTTCAAGAACTCATGTTTGACAGTCTTCGCGGGAGAGTTTGTTTCGGTCTAATTGGCGGTACCCGCATACAACATCTTCCGATTCGTTCACAGGGAATAAGCCCCATAACGACGAGCTTCTGAAATCTGCGGCAATACCTCCCCATGTGATGATGATGGCAACGTGGGGATCGTCATGGCTCAAAAGCGATCGCCATATGTTGTCTAACGTGACGTTGCATTTAGGCTGTTCTATTTGCTGCAAAGAAAAGCCAACTCTATAACTGGAGCATCGCATCGCTTAAAGCGATGTTGTTTTCAAAGTGCTCATTTTGCAACGATTTGCCAACGTTTTATTGCACGGTCACTGTAAGCTCTGAATTGCGCTGCAGCAGTTCTCCTCAACGTCCTTGCGTTCTCCAGCGCAGACGTCGCCCGCGATTCATCTCCATATATTCTCTAATTTTTTCTTCCTTTCTCTTCAGTCGCGACACCAATTGCGTAATTAATATTCGAAAATGGGTTTACAATGAGGAGGGAAAACATTCCAATGATTTTCTATGCAAATGCATAGCAATGAGTCGAGAACGAAACCTAAGCATCCACAACCTAAGCACCTGTTCGCGAAAATTTAACACATTGACTATGGATGCCAAGGCTGACACTGAATTAGGCACCGAAAACATTCATCAGTTCCATTCTAGGGAGACTGATTGAGACTGAGACCATCTAAACACGTAGGACAACATCACATTAAGAAAAATCCATATAAAACGATATTCCTCAACGGATATATCAAGCTACCATAATCGTGGCCGTTCTTCCTATAAAACGATACCTTGATGCAACACTTCATTATTGATATTAGGCATCTAGCATTTGGCTGGAGATTTCAATAGCTTAACAATTTTTCTCGAACGTCATTCACATAAAGCAAAAGTGGGAGAGGCTCCAGAATGCCATCCTGCAGTAGCCCATTCAGTATATCATGAAAGGAGGATGAGGCATTCCCAATTTTCATCCTGATTTAATGTTGGCACAAAAAATTTTTCAACCATGCTAAGACAGCGTGCGTCATCTATTCTATTAAATTCCAACTCCAACAACAGTACTGGATGTGTCACAGACATGAAAACCTTGTCGAAGTCAAAACTGAAAACGTCTCCTTGAAAAGCGTTTTAGCAGCCGTATAGTTGTCCAAGAGCAACTTTCTTTAGGGCAGCTATGCTTTTCCTAGATAATTTCGAGCACTTTGTAAAATGAAGGCGCGAGGCTAGCACAACGATAGTTGGAGACGCAGTTCAACGACATTTTTAAGTAATCTTCATTGCAGTCGTTCAGACAGTCGAAATTATGCACAGTGCAAGACCGCGTGTCAACGGAGCAGCCCAGAGTTGCGGCCATAGCCGCCGATATATTTCCGTGCGGAAAAGTGTTGGATAGAATGTGACGATTAAAGCACCACTTAAGGAAACCGAAAGCAAGTGTTTTTGCCCAGTGGAAGGTATATTTTGATGAGGTTCGGCTTTTCTCTGCTGCACCACAACTAGTGACAAATCCAATCTCGCGACGTTCATTTGTGTGTTGAGTTTTGCTGAAGGGACTGATCGTCTTAAACTGTTCATGCTAACGGTGCATCAACTGTAAATATTGTAGTTGCGAGTGGAGAACTTTCGCGGGAGTGATAAGCCTGTCCCGTCGGCTGGCAGAATGTTTCTACGCCGTAGTGCAGACAATACGAAATGTTGGAAATTCTGCCTACAAGGCCAAAATTCACCAACAAGGTGATGTCGAGGCCTCTAAACGGAATGCTGCCGCTTCGCATAGCGAACAATACATTGGAATATTCTGCAGTTCACACAGCGCATGAAATGTAATATATTCTCTACTCTTTATCTTATCTGAAAAGCAAGAGAGTCCCTGAGTGAATGCGTCATCGTTTGATGTTCGAATGAGTTTGTACGACCGTAAGCTGCGGAAAGGTTGAAGAAGTCCGGATTGCGTTAGTTCGTTCGGCAAAAGTATCCGTTTAAGCCGGGCGGCACTCTGTTACAGCTGGTGTCGTCCCACCTTGCACCAGGAAAATTTGCATAACCGACAATCGCACACGACACGTTTCCGCCGCAGCATCCGTCCGGTTCTCTCCCTCTCCAGTTAGAAAAAGTCGGCATGCTTCCGTTCGACCAAAGCCATACTGTCCGCGCTTCTCTAGTCCAATCCACTACGTTCTTACTCCAAATGCAAGTGCACGAGCTGGAAAAATTATGGTTTCATACCTTGCAATACAGAAATTTATTCCTCCGAGTACAATATCAAGTAATCACTACAACATTGCTCACTGCAGCAGTCGCAGTCAACGAAGCTAAAGATATTACCACCGTGAGATTAACGAACATTTTGCGTTCACTTGAGATCGTTACTTTAAAGGAACTGGATCCGGCATTTTCTTATTTGGTAAATCGCATTGTTGGCATGACTGTCTTCGTAAGAAAAAATTGGAACGCTTGCTGCCTCAGCAATTTCCGCCTAGGACGCATCGTTTTGAAGGAATATTTCTCGTCCCAAAATTGATGAAAGAGAATAAGGTGTTATAACTTGCGAAGAAAGCTCAAGGAACTATCACGAGATATGCAAATTTCCGATAAAAGCTGTTATAAAATGATACTGGTTTTTGCGATTTTCTCTTTCTCATACTCATAGCATTGCTTTCGTTGACAGCGGCAAACTCTTGGAGGCTTTTTGATTCCTGGTCTGATTTCTCAATGGTTATGAAACTTGTGACCGTTACTGACAGCCATCTTCCAACTTAAGCACCGCTTCCTATGACAGGCGCCAGCTAAAGTCGAAAAAAAAAATAATGATCATGCCAGATATGTGAAATCCACTCACCGTTAATAGTGCCCATTTCCTGCATTGTATTTCGCCACCTCAGATTACCACCAAGGGCTATGCAGAAAACACCAGCTTGGTCCACAGTGGCCATGCCGGGAACCTGAATGATTCACTATTGACACTGTGTACAAAAATAACTGCATATAGCCGATACACCGCCACCACTCGTCCACTTCACTTCTATTCAAGTAAATGTTTATTTATACGTTAAAAACGCATCAGGGGATCATGGTTCAAAAATCATGATTATGAACTGTTACGTTGAAATGCAGCTAGGTTCAATATTTCGTGGTTTTTTCACTATCCTTCATAGAATTTTTACCGTATACACCAGAATGGCAAGTAGTACGTTACTGCACCTCTAATCGCTGCTTAAATATTCAATGGTTTTATCTTCGGATATTTCACCAGCAGTGTTCACAGTTCTCCGAATCTGCGAAGGTCACCACCATATATGTTCTTTTGCGTTACTTACATCTTTGAGCTGTGAAATTTTCTGTCCATAGTTCCTCGCCACGTGCCAACTTATTTCTTTCTTCTATCGAGGTGGGGTGGGGGGGGGGGGGATTGAAAAATCAAGAGGAGCATATGGTTGAGGAAGCTTACGATGAGGTAGCAGGGCGTCATAGCTCTTGCTCCTGCTCTTGCTCCTACTACTGCCCCTGCTCCTGGTCCTGGTCTTGCCCCTGGTCCTGCACATTAATAATGGATCATTTGATATATCTTATAGTAGTCGCCTTATTTAACAGTGATATATTGTGAGTAAAAGAAGAAAAAAGAAAAGAAGAGATTTGATTGAAGTCCATACGTGCTGAAGTCGTCGTCATTTGCTGCGCTGAAGACTTTTGTTTTTAAACTCATTCACATATTTGCCATCGTTTTCGTTTGACATAACACATGAAAGTTGGCAGGTCTAAACTGAGCAACACAACAAATGCTCATCATGCGCAGTTCTAAATGAAAATGATTCATCTTCAAATGCACAAAGCGATCAAACGTTAGCTTCAAAACTTTACTGATATGAAGTGTTGGATGGAATTGCTGTGGTAACTGAGACGTTCTCTATCCTCAGTGACCTTGTTATTCGCCTTTTTTGGTCAGTGTCTTTGGAGAAAAGTTTTTCTATGACAGGGTGTATGAACATGCATCGGGCAACGGGTAAGTGCCTTTGGCGGTGCTATTGCAGTTCAGTGAGCGGCCTGTTTCCGCTGACGGTAGATGAGGACGAGGAAAGGAGGATGTAAGCTCCCGACCGCTGTGATACACGGCAGTAGCCATTTTTATGAGCATAAATCCGAGGACCGTATGACATTTCTTCTTGCATCCCTTTTGCTCAAAAAGATAGGAAGCTGTGAAATTATGGGTAAAGGCAATGACGCACCAGCCAAAGCTATGCAAACAACGAGAGCAAAGGTCGAGAACATTGCGGAATGTCGCTCACTTCCGAAATGATTGCCATGAACCCCACGATGCTCCTTTTATAGACCTGAACTACATCGTGTTGCAATTTTGGATATGTTTTACATGGAAAAGGAAGTATTCGAATTGTGTAAAGCAGCTGGGATTATGACATCAACTGCACTTACTATGATAGGATAAGCTATGTTTGCTCATGTTCCTGCGAAATGACTGGAAGAGATAGGCTGGAAGTAGCCGGAAATGTCCACCGACTGTTTTGGCATTAAATGAAGTACAGCAAAGGAAAAAATTATTAATCCTCACTACGCAAGATCTTCAACAGATTCGTCATTTTGTCATAAAATACAACATAGAAAATAACGCACTCATTTCCATCCTCGTCCGGCATTAATATTCACTAGCAATGAACCAAATAGGGAGAAAACTATTATGTTATAATTGCCACCAGTTTATAGAGAAGGGAGGATTCTTCCTATTCGCATATGAAAAAGACGGATCATCCCTGTTCCGGAGAAAGTAGAACTGTTATCTCGAAAATACGAAGAAAATATAAGAAAACAGAATGCGAAAAGTTACCAAATAGTAGTGCTCTATGAACGACGACTCACTAAACATCTACTGTGGGAAAAGAAACGCAACGCTTGTACTGCATGCTCACCTCATTAGCTGTACAGTACGAGGTGATATGTTTCGTCGTCGCTCGAGGTGAATTTTCGATTGCTAAGGATGCGAGTACTTGGAGCAAAAATCCGATGCTTTTAGAATCCTTAAAGTGATCATATCTCGTTGGCATCTTCACTTTCCAATCGTCTGACAAAATTTTGTCCTAACTGAAATAATTGTCGCACTCATGTGAAAGCATTTCTGAAACTCACTAGAGATACTGAGAAAATTATATCTTGGAGTTCTGCTTTACAATGCAAAGTTTTTTTTTCCAGTTCTATGCGCTTTTGACATTAGAGGGCGCTACTGATGCGACTGTACATCCGTTCTCGTAGAGCGGCTTCAAATCTATTAGTTCAGTTGCACTAAAAGTTGGTCACTCTGAAGTTTTTTGCAGACAAGTTTTTTAAGCAGTCTTGTTGTACTGCTTAATTAAGTTGGCTTAAAGCCTCTTAAATGTTTCCCTTGCTGGAACTCCGTGATTCAGGTGCCGACAACAAACTTTTGCTTTCGCACGCCCTACTGAAATCAGTTACATGAGCTCAAGTCACCTTCAGAACTAATCTCTAATTTAAAAATTTGGCAAAATTCTGTTTGTCTCTTTTCGGTGTTCGACGAATAGTAAATCCACTTGCCCATTGGATTATTCACCAAAATTTCCTGCTAATGAAATACTATTGATGGATTGTACTGCTATATGCAAACATCGTGTTTACTCATGATGCCTTTAATGCAAAACGATGCCGATTTTTCAAAGCACAAAAAAGTAGCATATTAAGTGCAATCACTCATTGTCTGAGAAAAACAACGCATGAAAGGCAAGTATGACAAACTGCAGGCACTGCAGTCTGCATCTATGAAGTATCATAATGACTATAACTCGGAATGTAGAGCGATATTGCGGTAATGACGCAAGACGATGATGAGATGACGACTGAAACCAAGAGAGGCTTTGGCATCTGCGTCTATCGTTACTATAGGGATTCGTCACCTTAGTGTGGAACGATAAGAAATGTCTACTTCATCAATAAGAAGAAAATTTTCAGTTGAATAGCAGATATACGAGGAAAATTTGTAAAATGTTCGGATAAGATACGAGCAAGTGGACGTGACGTAGCGGTATTTTTGAGGAAATAACAATAAATTGTGAACGAATGTAATCAAATATAACGAACGTAATCAAAATGTTTAACCGATAACGAGATAGATAAGGCTGTATAAATTTACGAAACCTTTCGCCCAATTTATTCAGTCTGTCCTCCACGTATATCAAAAAATTACACCTTGATTGGCAATAAATAAAACACCGAAGTTGAGAATGAATAAAATCATGTCGGAATTCCAGTTTTGTTAGAAGAAAGAGCAATTACCAGAACTTCGATGATCCATTGTTGATAATTCTCAATGACCTTTCGAACCATTACGGTTAACGTTGATCTCTCCGACATTTCATAATTAAACCACATTGCTGAATGATCATTTCAAAATTTTCTAAGCTCTATTATGTTATGAGGTGATCATCAAATCTTCATAAATCACGCGCTGATATGATCCATTGAGTTGAAAATTGAAAGTTGTGATTTGTTACATCAAATGATTTTAAAAAATCACTTAATGCTGCAGCATTACGCATTACTATCACCAATAATCAATAATCTTAACTCCTTTTCACAGCGACGAAATACGGGAAATAATTACGATTCACTGTGTGAGCTGCTTGTCACCTTCCAAAACTTTATTTTCCTGCAGTCTCGCATACTTGATGCCCTTCGGTTTTTTATCGCTTTCATGCCAAAACGTCAGCTTTGCGAGTTCCACATGTCCTACGTGTCTCTGCATATTCGTTTTCAGGAAATGATGCATAGTCGCTTCTCGCCACATCTCTAAGCCGAACTCTACTTATTAGCAACTACTTTTGAATAAACTATAGCAACTTAATCAACTCAACCACTCCAACACATCTGACTCAAACATACTTTGACGTTCAGTCGTAGCTGCTGGATCGACCAAGTAACGTTGCAGCGCAACGGTACGTCAAGATTGCAGTTCCCACAAACCATCGCTTTAGCACGATCATACCTAAACGCGACACAGCTCAATTACATAAAGCAGGTGAAAAAAGTAGGCAAATAAAATCAATCCTCCTTCTTTCCAACTTCGGCGGGAACGCACCGAACTAAAGCCCTAACCTGTCCACCACAATTCCATTGCTGACGATCAATTACGTGGTAAACAGTTTGCCATTAAGCGATATGACGATTTGGATAGGGAATATAGTAGATAACATATTCTAAAACTAAATCAATGATATTTTTGCAAACATATCCATACTGCTTGACCCATACCCGGTCACCGATGCTCCATACATACTGAGCAATGTTAACAGTATAGTGAAATACAGAAAACTTCATCCGGTTCCTTCCATCAGAATTAGCAAAGTGGATTGGATGCAAAATTCAAAATGCACTGAACTGATCCCTCCTGAAAATAATTAAAAATTCTTCAAACTTGAGAAAAGCCCACAAAAAGCTGAAAATTTTCAGAACGTTCAGCAGATGAAGACAGCAACGCACCAACGCGCATTCCTGAAGCAATTTGAATCTAAGTAACTCCTACTAATTCCCTCGTTATGAATTCCATTGAACTACCACGTAAAGCGACGTTTCTCGCAGCTCGCTCATTACCCGAAAATGCTTATCGAAGGAACTTTTTTCACTCTAAGAAGTGGAAGCCCATATGTGTTTGCAACGGATATAATCTAATGAGCGATAGCACAAAGCTCCATACTTCTTTACCACAGTGCGAAAAAATGACAAAATAACTTCTGAACACAGCCGTAGGATTTGGAAATTTCACTACGCAGTTTTCAGATCAGCGACGCGAATCTCTGAGGTTTTCTCATAAAATCGACCGAATATATGCTTGATCAAACAGAGTTCCTCGGAAGCGGTAGCTGCGATGAATCGACGTTTTCCGCGGCAGTCTTGCATCCGTTTACCTGAGCACTGTATCTTCGTTCAAATGTGACAGAAGCGTGAAGATTATGATAGTTTATTCACATGATCAAAATGGACAACTTTTCATTTCGTATAGTACGGTTTCGTAAGGCTATACATCTCACTGAATTGCACGAAGATAGACGACAGGAGCTCTGTATGCTTCGACGTCATCCAGAGGAACAGCATGCTGAAAATGTTTATGTGCTACCTGCCTTCTTTGGAGGCTGGAAGTTTCGTTCCGAATGTTATTTGCATACAAACACATTGAACAAGGGATTGTGGATATAACGTTCAAGAGTAATTGCCTCATTTTGTAACAGGTCGCGAATTATAACGAACCGTTTTTTGAGCTCTCGTTGTAAGAAAAGAATCGGAGACGCTGTTAGCAGAGTTATTCAAGCAGTTTTAGTCTAATGGCGAAGCCGTACAACTCTGTGCAGGAAAGGAGGAACTCTTTCTCACAAAGGTTCCGAAATGCAGTGCTTATTTTCCAGTTGAGACAGCAAATCAAGAGTCAGAAATGAGGATGCAACAATTTTTAATGCCAACTTGATCCAAATTTGAGGAACATAAACCAGCTTAATTAGGCAGTATGGGAGTGGTTCAAAAAGTTTTGCTTAAGATGCTTCCGAATGAAAAACTCCTGGTCCTGCTGAAATTCCTTTAGCCAGTAGTTACTCTATGAGAACAGTGGTACAGTCAAGTCCCAATGACGCATTCCTCATCCAAAAGCACATACAACCTGAAAAAACTTTACTCCTTCAAATGAAATTTTCTCCTATGATTTCCTGCATTCCTGTTATGAGTCTGAGAGATGCCGCAACATCACTGTAGCAGATATTTTAGTTAGGGAGAAAGTTTACCGAACAGTCTGAAAGTAAGAGACATGATCATTATAATGATTCTAAAAGCATCGAATCTTTGTTCCGAGTACTCGCATCCTTACGAACTGAAACTTTACCTGGTGAGGGACTGGAACATACTCCCTCGTATTCATCTAACGAGGTAAGTGATGCGTTTCTTTTCCACAGTAGACGTAAAAATCTTAGTGACTGATCGTTCATAGAGCACTGCTCTTTAACAACTTTTCGCATTCCGTCTACTTACATTTTGTCAACAGTTTCGAGACGACAGTCCTACTCCTTCAACAATAGGGACGAGTCGTCTCTCTTACATGAGAATAGGAAGAATCCTTCCTGCTCTTTTCGAAAATGCTAAGTTGGTGGCTAATATAACATGCTTGTTTTCATCCTAATAGCTGCATATTAATGCCGGTCAAGAATAGACTGAGCATGTTGCTTCCTATGTTATGCGATGAATGAAATATCGGATTTGCTGAAAACATTGCATCACTGAGATTTGGTATTTTTTTGTGCGCTTAATTTATTGCGAAACAGTGGGTGGACATTTCGGGCTACTTCCAGCCTTTCTCTTCCAATTGTTTCGCAGGAACATGAAAAAACAGAGCTTATCCTACAGTGGTGCGTGCAATTGACGTCGTAAGCTAAGCTGCTTTACGCTATTCCAATACTTCCTCCTCCTTGTAAAACAAGTTTAGAAATGCAAAACGACGTAGTTCATGTCCATGAATCGTCATCGTGGTGTTCATGGCCACCATTTCGAAAGAAAGTAATCCCTTCCGAAAGTAATCCGTTGCTCCCGCTGTTTGCATCACTTGCGTTGGTAGGCCGTTGATTTCACCGATAATTGCACAGTTCCATGTCTTTTTGAACATAAGAGATGAAGGAGGAAACACCAGAGCAGAGAGCGACGGTCCTCCAGCTTATGCTTTTGAAAATTGCTATTGTCTTGTATCACTGTATTGTCCTTGTAGGGAGCAATCTCCTTGGAAACCAGTGCGAGCTAATTTCTACTGGAGATGGGTGTATTTTATCGTCTAAAGAGAATGAAAGGAATAAGGCTGCTCGGCGATAACATATATTGATGAAAATATGCCGAACGACGCTCAGGAGGAAATGGAATTTGTAAAGGAGCATTCCTTCTACCGAATCGAGCAAATCTGCCGCCACTGGAATATTCGGCCTCTTGAATTCGAAATCCCCCAATCGAGCATGAAGACTAACAAGCAGTTGTCATGTCAATGAAACGGTGAAGACAGTCAGTGGCTGCTATAAAGTGAACCTCAAATTTAGAAGATTTCATTGAACTCTTCCGGCATATGCTCGATTACTTCCGACTTGGAACTCCTACAAAACAATCCCGAAATTTTCGATAAATACGATGCGACCATCTCTCAGCAGAAGGACTATAGAACATCGAAGAAGTAACTAGGAAGGAACTAAATTTTGTTTCTAACATTGTTGATTACCTGCAACACCAAGCAGTAATTAGTCGCCATAAGACAACTGCAAAGATTAGTGTACTATTCGATGTTTCTCCCAAATCGAGAGGCATTAACAGCACCAGTGAAACAACTTAGAGAGGAACAGTTTTACATCCTACTTTAGGCGGCGTAAGGCTTCGATTTATAGAATCGGGGGGGGGGGGGGGGGGGGGGGGGGGGGAAGCTCGAGACCTATAGCCATCATGGGAGATTAAGAAAGGGTATTTCTGTAAGTAGCTTTCAATAAGTCAGATCGAAATACAACTCGTTTTCTGTGGTCCTCTGATATCAACTTACCGCCATTTCGCAGCAACCTAAACGTGTTTCGCTCTGGACGAGTCCCGTTTGGACTCACCCCAAGCTAGTTCCTGCTCGCAGCAACAGTAAAACACGCCTAGGCCCGTGTTACGTAATGTTAGTTGCAGAAATTTGGTTGAGTATTTGTATGAGTAACATGCTGATCAGCGCGCTTACGGCATAGGAGACCCTTGATAATTTTGAACGTATGAAGAAAATAGCGAAGACGGACGCATGAAAAATTACCAGTTTCTCAGTTACGATATGACTTTCAGCAAAACGTTGGCGGCCATAGTTCGTAGTGGAAATTTCTTCTCTTTTCCTGGATTCTCAACCGTCTGCTTAGTCGAATCAAAAATTCGGGCATGTAGACAAACGAATGTACGAACTTTCTAAATTTTCAGTGGTCGATAAGAGGCTCGAGGATATTTAATAGTGCCTCGATTGAAGGACTCCAATTCCATCGTCAAAAAACATGGCATATTTTTTTAAAGTAGATAAAATAAATTGTTCTGTCCGTGTTTTTCAGTACATTATTCCTAAAACTCTGCTAACCGGAAAACAGAGGATAACGCGTCGTCACAGAGGCAGTAGAAACCTTTGCAGTGACGACAACCATGGCATTAGCATCGCTGTCAGATGTCGATTACAACGTTGATAAATGAGATCCGATGGTCATAAGTGTTAGCAAAGGACTAGAAGTGATAAATGTGTATATGAGGATGTGAGATGAATTAGAGGAAATTCGTGACTTCATGACATGAGAACGCTGATGATGAGAGTCGCATAAGTTCACCAATTTTTGGGATCTAAATGCAGAATCCAATGAATGGAAATCTTATGCATTGTGTATGACTGATGTTGTGTCTGAAGGCTTGCAGGAGAAACGCAATGCTAAAAGCGATCGAAGGAGGATACTTAACATCGTTCCGTTTTTTCATTTGCCGGTGAAGAAAATAGGAAGAAAATAGACGTACTAGCTTAAACACTCATCGAAAATACCGAAGAAAGGAGAATTGAAAAGTGAATATTGAAAAAAGATACTGTAAGACACTTTAAAGCTTTTGACAGTATTTTTTTTTTCAAATTTTAAGTAAAAGTTGAATATTTATAAAGGCTAGAGAAGACTGGGACTCGAGCTTGGTGAATTCCATTACACGACAGCAGTATTTTTTGAGAATAATCGCTATCACGGAGGTGCACGCTCTTCCGACATTTGTTATCCTAAACGACATCATCCTGGTGTAGTGCAGTTGTAGTGGCAAAAGTTCTGAGAAAGAAGTCAAGCATGCAAAATACTGTGTTGACTGTAATGGTGAAATTTCGGCTAGAGAATTCTCCATTCCGTGCGGTAGCGTTTCCATTTGGCGGAGCGCGTTGTGATAGTGTCGTATCTGTTCAGATATGCGCTTCTAACGTGGATATTCGAGTGGTGCCAAATTCACTATCAAAAAAGAAGACGTGAAGTTGGAAGCAAATCTTTTGAAGGTAAACCAAAGAAAATATTCTTTCGTAAAAGATGCCGGCATCGCCACCTTCATTTTATAACGCAACAATACTATCAAAACGGCTATGAACTAAACGAACTCCATTTGTTCCCTAATAATCGTAGATCTTGAGGGGACACTGAACTCGCCAGCGGAATCTCACAACGAGTATCCACTTCAAAAAGACGCAAAACACAAAATTGCAAGACGACGCATCATTTTATGAATGAGTTAACTCCTGCTGTCTCCCGAAAGAGTTAATGACTTCCGAACAATTTGCATTCATCTACTTCAACGTGCATGAGGTTTCGAGCTCTTTCAAATAGAATTTTATGTGCAGTTGGATTTGAGGTTAAATTTGTTCAGTTGCTTTCGAAAACACATTTTGATGAGATTCGGCTTTTCTCTGCTGCACCACAATCAGCGACAAATCCAATTTCATGACTTTATTAGTGTATTTAGTTCTGCTAAACAGTTCTTCGTCTCAAACCATTCATGCCAACAGCGTAACACTTTAAATTTTCTAGCTGCGAGTGATCCGTGACAGTGGAAAGCTTGTCCCGCTGGCCAGTAGAATGTTTATACGCAGTAGTGCAGGCAATACCAGGTGTTGGAAATTCTGCCTACAAGACCTCACGAACAAGGTGATGTCGAGGTCTCTAAACAGAATGCTGCCACTTCATATAGCGAACAATATACTGGAATATTCCGCAGTTCGCGGAGCCCATGAAATTAATATATTCTTCACTCTTTATCTTATCTGAAAAAGAAGAAAGTCCCTGAGTAAATCTATACACCCTGTGTGCATACGGTGAACTGTTTAATTAGATGAGGATAAAGGGGAGGGAGAAGTTCGCCAGCTAACGGCTTTAGTCTGCTATCGCTTTAGCCCTGTTCTTGAATTGCCTAAAAGAGTTGTGCGGCGAAATGAATCTTTCGAAACGAATCGCTGTTTTGTACATCGAAGGTTTTATTGTTTCATATGTGAACACACGATGCTGCGATATTTCTGCGGTTCATAGAGCGCATCAAATGTAATCTATTCTTTACTCTTTATCTTATCTGAAAAAGAAGAAAGTCCTTGAGTAAATCCGTCATCGTTTAATGTTCGAATGAATTCGGATGACCACAAGCTGCGGAAAGGTTGAAGAGGTCCGGATTGCGTCAGTTCATTCGGCAGAAGTATCCGTTCAAGCCGGGCGGCACTCTGTTACAGCTGGTATCATCCCACCTTGCACCAGGGAAATTTCCATAACCGACAATCGCACATGACACGTTTCCGCCGCAGCATCCGTCCGGTTCTCTTCCTCTCCAATTGAGAAATGTCGGGGCGTTGCCGTTCGACCACAACCATGTTCTCCCGCGTTTTTCGAGTCCAATCCAGTAAGTTCTTACTCCAAATGCAAGTGCACGAGCTGGAAAAAAGTATGGTTTCATATCTTGCAACAGAAGTTTATTTTTCTGAGTGCAATATCAAGTAACCACTACAACATTGCTCATTGCAGCAGTCGCAGTCAAGCAAGCTAAAGATATTAACCACCATGAGATTAACGAACATTTTGAGTTCGCTTGAGATCGTTACTTTAAGAGAATTGGATGCGGCATTTTTGGATTTGGCGAATCGCATTGTTGTCTTAACTACACTCGTGCGAAAAAATTGGAACGTTTGCTGCTTCAGTGCACTGCGTCCTAAGCGCATCCTTTTGAAGGAATATTTCTTGTGCAAACATTGACGAAGAAGAATAAAACCTCGACTTCCGAAAAAGCTCAAAGAACCACCATAATTCGCGCAAAAATTCGGATAAAAACTATGAAAAAATGAGCATAATTTTTTTGCGATTTTTTCGTTCTATCACTCACATCATGAATTTTATTAAGCGCACCAAACTTTTGCATTTTCTTTGCTTGTAGCACCGATATATCAATTGTTATGAAATTTGTGACCGTTATCAACAGCCAAACGAGTCACACGTCCAACTTATGCAGCGCTTCATATGACGGGCACTAGATAAGCCGAAAAAAACTATTTTCATGGCAGATATGTGAAATTCACTTACCGTTAATAGCGTTCAGCTCCTGCATTGTATTTGGCCACCCAAGAGCGCCACCAAGGGCCGCGCAGAAAACACGAGCTTGCGCCACAGTGGCTACGCCGGGAACCTGAATGATTCCCTATGGCACCCTGTATAGAAATAACTGCATATACGCTATACACCACTATTACTCGTCCACTTCACTTACATGTTTCTTTATGTAGTAAGTATTAGAAACTCATCTCGGGTTGTTGGTTCAGAAGACCATGAAGACCAACTTTAACGTTGAAATGTAGCGATGTTTAATATTTCTTGGCCTTGTGACAACTCCGCATACAAGTTTTGACATATTTCCCAAAGTGTCATATGATACGCTGTTGCAACTGTAATTGCTGTCTTCAGATATTTCACCAGCAGTGCTCTCAGTTCCCCTAAACTGCTACGCTCTCCAGTACACATACTCATGTGCGTTGTTTACAGCCTTGAGCTATTTGACATTTTATATCCACAGTTTTTCGCCACACACCAAACTCCTTCCTTTCTTCTATCGGTGGAAAAAAGAAACTGAAAAATCGAGAGTAACACATGGCTAAGGAGGCTTACGACGAGATAGCAGGGAGTCATTGCCCTTGGTGCTGCTCCTGCTCCTGGTGCTGCTCCTGCTCCTGGTGCTGCTCCTGCTCCTGGTGCTGCTCCCGCTCCTGGTGCTGCTCCTGCTCCTGGTGCTGCTCCCGCTCCTGGTGCTCCTGCTGCTGCTGCTCCTGGTGCTGCTCCTGCTCCTGTGTGCTCCTGCTCCTGGTGCTGCTCCTGCTCCTGGTGCTGCTCCTGCTCCTGGTGCTGCTCCTGCTCCTGGTGCTGCTCCTGCTCCTGTGCTGCTGCTCCTGCTCCTGGTGCTGCTCCTGCTCCTGGTGCTGCTCCTGCTCCTGGTGCTGCTCCTGCTCCTGGTGCTGCTCCTGCTCCTGGTGCTGCTCCGCTCCTGGTGCTGCTCCTGCTCCTGGTGCTGCTCCTGCTCCTGGTGCTGCTCCTGCTCCTGGTGCTGCTCCTGCTCCTGGTGGCATTGCTCCTGGCAACCACCCACGCGGACATTCTGCAGTGAGGTTATGGTCATAAGAAAGCAGTGAATGTTAGTGGTCCAAATATAGGGAGCAAATAGCAAATGACTGAATGATTCAGCAAAGAGCGCTCCTCATAGATGTTTGGATAAGTTTTTAGTGCATCAGAAGAAGAAATGTGTGGAATATTGACTCCTTTTTTATGTGATATCAGAGTGATGCCATGTCTCATGCACTTCGTTTAAGTCATGCGTTACATTTTTGCAATAAGAGAAATGAATGAATATTGTTCAAATATGATTCGTAACGACTGATGTTCAACCGGGAGAATCACTTTCCCAAGAACATCAGTTGCTAGCGATCGTGTAGGGCTTGTTGGTGACGGTCACTGATAACAATCCATCTGAGATCCTATATCGCAGTAGCTAAATTTAACGACTGTACGCTGCGAATGAAGGAAGAGAAAAAAGAAACGATTTGATTGCAGTCCATACGTGCAGAAGTCGTCGTCATTTGTTGCGCTGAAAACATTTTTTTTTACTCATTGATACATTTATCATCGCTTTCTTTCATATAACGTATGAAAGATTAAACTGAGCCATACTACAAATGTTCGTTATGCGCAATTTTGAATGAAAATGATTTGTTTGGAAATCAACAAATTCAACAAACGTTAGCTTGAAAACTTTAGAGATTTGAACTGCCGAATGAAACTGCTGTGGTATCGAGATGCGGTGTATCGTCAGCGACCTTATTATTCGCTCTATTTAGTCACTATCACTGGAGAAAATCTTCGCTGACTACATGTAGACCCTGGGGACGGGTAACTGCCCTTGACGATGCTGTTGCCACTAAGCAAACAGCCTTTTTTCGCAGGCACAACATGAGAACAGGAGGGGGAGGGTGTAATCCCCGACCGCTGTGATAACGACAACATCCATCTGCATAAGCACAAACTCAAGAACCGTCGTCAAATGCTCTGATCTTTCCTCTTGCATCTCTTCTCTTGAAAAGGACAGGAAGCCATGAAACCAACAGTGAAGGCAATGACCTACCAGCGAAAGCGATGCAAACAACAAGAGCAACGGTGGAGAACATTGTCGAATGTTGCTTACTTCCGAAATGGTTGCCGCGAACACCACGGTGCCTCTTTTATAGGTTCGAACTACATCGTTTTGTATTTTTGGACATGTTTAACACGGAAGAGGAAGTATTCGAATTGCGTAGAGCAGCTTAGATTACGACATCAATTTCTCGCAGTATGGAAGGATAAGCTCTGTTGGCTTATGTTTCTGTGAAATCGTTGGAAGAGACAGGCAGGAAATGTCCACCGAATGTTTTGTCATTGAAAAAAGTGCAGCGAAGAAGGAAATTATTAATCCTCAGCGACGCAAGATTTTCAGCAGATTCGTCATTCTGTTCATGACACAACACAGAAAATAAACGCGCTCATTTCTATCCTCGTCCCTCATTAATATTCACGAGCAATGGGGCATCAGGGTGAAAACTATTATGTTATACTTGCCATTAATTGACGGAGAAGGGAGGATTTCCCCTATTCACATATGAGAGAGGTGATTCGTCCCTATATGTGATAAATTCTCAAGTCTATATTTTATCTGAAATAGAAAAAAGTCCCACAGTAAATACGTCTTCGCTTGCTCACGGATCAGTTCGAATGACTACAGGATGTAGAAACGCTCCCGCCAATAACTTCCCCCATTCCTCTTGTAATGATGAGAAATGGCATCAAATCCTTGCAGTGGATATTTCAGTTTCGACAAAATTTCATTCCGCGATTGGATAGCAAAAAAGTTGAAGTAAACGTGACTGCGTTAATGGATTCAAATGCCTCGAATCTTTGCTACGATCGCATTCTTTGCAGCAAAAAATTTGCCTCACGTTAATTTGAAACAAGACGGCTCGTATTGCACAGCAGCAGTTTTTTAGCATTTTAGTGACCAAAGCGCTGGCGCATTCCATTTCTTCCGTACTTCGAGGCATTTGAATCCATTAACGCAGTCACGTTTACTTCAACTTTTTTGCTATCCAATCGCGGAATGAAATTTTGTCGAAACTGAAATATCCACTGCAAGGATTTGATGCCATTTCTCATCATTACAAGAGGAATGGGGGAAGTTATTGGCGGGAGCGTTTCTACATCCTGTAGTCATTCGAACTGATCCGTGAGCAAGCGAAGACGGATTTACTGTGGGACTTTTTTCTATTTCAGATAAAATATAGACTTGAGAATTTATCACATTTAGGGACGAATCACCTCTCTCATATGTGAATAGGGGAAATCCTCCCTTCTCCGTCAATTAATGGCAAGTATAACATAATAGTTTTCACCCTGATGCCCCATTGCTCGTGAATATTAATGAGGGACGAGGATAGAAATGAGCGCGTTTATTTTCTGTGTTGTGTCATGAACAGAATGACGAATCTGCTGAAAATCTTGCGTCGCTGAGGATTAATAATTTCCTTCTTCGCTGCACTTTTTTCAATGACAAAACATTCGGTGGACATTTCCTGCCTGTCTCTTCCAACGATTTCACAGAAACATAAGCCAACAGAGCTTATCCTTCCATACTGCGAGAAATTGATGTCGTAATCTAAGCTGCTCTACGCAATTCGAATACTTCCTCTTCCGTGTTAAACATGTCCAAAAATACAAAACGATGTAGTTCGAACCTATAAAAGAGGCACCGTGGTGTTCGCGGCAACCATTTCGGAAGTAAGCAACATTCGACAATGTTCTCCACCGTTGCTCTTGTTGTTTGCATCGCTTTCGCTGGTAGGTCATTGCCTTCACTGTTGGTTTCATGGCTTCCTGTCCTTTTCAAGAGAAGAGATGCAAGAGGAAAGATCAGAGCATTTGACGACGGTTCTTGAGTTTGTGCTTATGCAGATGGATGTTGTCGTTATCACAGCGGTCGGGGATTACACCCTCCCCCTCCTGTTCTCATGTTGTGCCTGCGAAAAAAGGCTGTTTGCTTAGTGGCAACAGCATCGTCAAGGGCAGTTACCCGTCCCCAGGGTCTACATGTAGTCAGCGAAGATTTTCTCCAGTGATAGTGACTAAATAGAGCGAATAATAAGGTCGCTGACGATACACCGCATCTCGATACCACAGCAGTTTCATTCGGCAGTTCAAATCTCTAAAGTTTTCAAGCTAACGTTTGTTGAATTTGTTGATTTCCAAACAAATCATTTTCATTCAAAATTGCGCATAACGAACATTTGTAGTATGGCTCAGTTTAATCTTTCATACGTTATATGAAAGAAAGCGATGATAAATGTATCAATGAGTAAAAAAAAATGTTTTCAGCGCAACAAATGACGACGACTTCTGCACGTATGGACTGCAATCAAATCGTTTCTTTTTTCTCTTCCTTCATTCGCAGCGTACAGTCGTTAAATTTAGCTACTGCGATATAGGATCTCAGATGGATTGTTATCAGTGACCGTCACCAACAAGCCCTACACGATCGCTAGCAACTGATGTTCTTGGGAAAGTGATTCTCCCGGTTGAACATCAGTCGTTACGAATCATATTTGAACAATATTCATTCATTTCTCTTATTGCAAAAATGTAACGCATGACTTAAACGAAGTGCATGAGACATGGCATCACTCTGATATCACATAAAAAAGGAGTCAATATTCCACACATTTCTTCTTCTGATGCACTAAAAACTTATCCAAACATCTATGAGGAGCGCTCTTTGCTGAATCATTCAGTCATTTGCTATTTGCTCCCTATATTTGGACCACTAACATTCACTGCTTTCTTATGACCATAACCTCACTGCAGAATGTCCGCGTGGGTGGTTGCCAGGAGCAATGCCACCAGGAGCAGGAGCGGCACCAGGAGCAGGAGCAGCACCAGGAGCAGGAGCAGCACCAGGAGCAGGAGCAGCACCAGGAGCAGGAGCAGCACCAGGAGCAGGAGCAGCACCAGGAGCAGGAGCAGCACCCAGGAGCAGGAGGAGCAGCACCAGGAGCAGGAGCAGCACCAGAGCAGCACCAGGAGCAGGAGCAGCACCAGGAGCAGGAGCAGCACCAGGAGCAGGAGCAGCACCAGGAGCAGGAGCAGCACCAGGAGCGGGAGCAGCACCAGGAGCGGAGCAGCACCAGGAGCAGGAGCAGCACCAGGAGCGGAGCAGCACCAGGAGCAGGAGCGGCACCAGGAGCAGCAGCACAGGAGCAGGAGCAGGAGCGGCACCAGGAGCAGGAGCAGCACCAGGAGCAGGAGCAGCACCAGGAGCAGGAGCAGCACCAGGAGCAGGAGCAGCACCAAGGGCAATGACTCCCTGCTATCTCGTCGTAAGCCTCCTTAGCCATGTGTTACTCTCGATTTTTCAGTTTCTTTTTTCCACCGATAGAAGAAAGGAAGGAGTTTGGTGTGTGGCGAAAAACTGTGGATATAAAATGTCAAATAGCTCAAGGCTGTAAACAACGCACATGAGTATGTGTACTGGAGAGCGTAGCAGTTTAGGGGAACTGAGAGCACTGCTGGTGAAATATCTGAAGACAGCAATTACAGTTGCAACAGCGTATCATATGACACTTTGGGAAATATGTCAAAACTTGTATGCGGAGTTGTCACAAGGCCAAGAAATATTAAACATCGCTACATTTCAACGTTAAAGTTGGTCTTCATGGTCTTCTGAACCAACAGCCCGAGATGAGTTTCTAATACTTACTACATAAAGAAACATGTAAGTGAAGTGGACGAGTAATAGTGGTGTATAGCGTATATGCAGTTATTTCTATACAGGGTGCCATAGGGAATCATTCAGGTTCCCGGCGTAGCCACTGTGGCGCAAGCTCGTGTTTTCTGCGCGGCCCTTGGTGGCGCTCTTGGGTGGCCAAATACAATGCAGGAGCTGAACGCTATTAACGGTAAGTGAATTTCACATATCTGCCATGAAAATAGTTTTTTTCGGCTTATCTAGTGCCCGTCATATGAAGCGCTGCATAAGTTGGACGTGTGACTCGTTTGGCTGTTGATAACGGTCACAAATTTCATAACAATTGATATATCGGTGCTACAAGCAAAGAAAATGCAAAAGTTTGGTGCGCTTAATAAAATTCATGATGTGAGTGATAGAACGAAAAAATCGCAAAAAAATTATGCTCATTTTTTCATAGTTTTTATCCGAATTTTTGCGCGAATTATGGTGGTTCTTTGAGCTTTTTCGGAAGTCGAGGTTTTATTCTTCTTCGTCAATGTTTGCACAAGAAATATTCCTTCAAAAGGATGCGCTTAGGACGCAGTGCACTGAAGCAGCAAACGTTCCAATTTTTTCGCACGAGTGTAGTTAAGACAACAATGCGATTCACCAAATCCAAAAATGCCGCATCCAATTCTCTTAAAGTAACGATCTCAAGCGAACTCAAAATGTTCGTTAATCTCATGGTGGTTAATATCTTTAGCTTGCTTGACTGCGACTGCTGCAATGAGCAATGTTGTAGTGGTTACTTGATATTGCACTCAGAAAAATAAACTTCTGTTGCAAGATATGAAACCATACTTTTTTCCAGCTCGTGCACTTGCATTTGGAGTAAGAACTTACTGGATTGGACTCGAAAAACGCGGGAGAACATGGTTGTGGTCGAACGGCAACGCCCCGACATTTCTCAATTGGAGAGGAAGAGAACCGGACGGATGCTGCGGCGGAAACGTGTCATGTGCGATTGTCGGTTATGGAAATTTCCCTGGTGCAAGGTGGGATGATACCAGCTGTAACAGAGTGCCGCCCGGCTTGAACGGATACTTCTGCCGAATGAACTGACGCAATCCGGACCTCTTCAACCTTTCCGCAGCTTGTGGTCATCCGAATTCATTCGAACATTAAACGATGACGGATTTACTCAGGGACTTTCTTCTTTTTCAGATAAGATAAAGAGTAAAGAATAGATTACATTTGATGCGCTCTATGAACCGCAGAAATATCGCAGCATCGTGTGTTCACATATGAAACAATAAAACCTTCGATGTACAAAACAGCGATTCGTTTCGAAAGATTCATTTCGCCGCACAACTCTTTTAGGCAATTCAAGAACAGGGCTAAAGCGATAGCAGACTAAAGCCGTTAGCTGGCGAACTTCTCCCTCCCCTTTATCCTCATCTAATTAAACAGTTCACCGTATGCACACACGGGTCTATAGTGGTATTCTTTCGCAAAACGAAGCTGGTTGGCAACCGGCGGAAAATATTCAGTCGTTCCTCGATAAAGGGTTTTCACATCTGTGGGACACGACCGAAAGGAGGACTCAATTTTACCTAAGTGTTACTTTTGCATGGTATATAAATTCACACCGGAAAATTTGCCTGACGGCTGGGCGGTTGTTAAAGCCTGTTCTAAATTGGCATCGAAATGGAGAAACGTCACACAATAACGTGATAGATTTCGTATACAATTCATTGCGAGCACACTTCGAGATGAACCCTAGTTGAAATCCAACTCTCCATTCACTTTCAATTGCGACTAATAATAATAATAATCGATGATGAGCGTTTGAAGGCAGCTCATTTGATATATGCCAGTGCAGTGAAAATCACCGCAGCACAAATTGTTATACCTTATGTTGAGCATCATAGTATCATGCATACGCAAAATGATATGGTTTGCAATTGAATAATGCTTGCGAGGTCTTTTTTAAGGCAATATTTATTTCGTTTGGCTTCGCCCTCAGTCGCCATATCTCTCCATGTCATTTGCGTGTCCATTGCCACAAAGAACCGCTTCTCAATGAAGTTCCGTTTCCTTAGCGGACCACAGATTAACGGAATTAACAGAATGGACTTCACAATTGCAAATGGCAGCATGCATTATCATTCACTGTCTCACACCAATAAATCTGCTCTGTTATAACGAATAACAGCATGAGAGGAACTCCGATCTGCTTAAAAAATAAACGGTTACGCGCCAAGATGATGGAGTCACAATTCTAGGAAGAATTCAGGAAATTACGCCTGAAAAGAATCATGATGATTGATTCACAGAACTTTTCAAATTCACTACATTTGGTATTCCTGTAAGGCACTCATAACGATTGCTTTTATCACTCATAACGATTGCTTTTATTCTCAAGTTCGTACGCTAGGTTGTAGGTTCAAGTAGCCAACTGAAGATCCTCAAGCAAAAATTAATTTCTCCTGTGCTCGCTCGCCGCTTAACTACTTCAGCTCTGAAGTCACGACTTTTAGCTATCAGATTTCAAATTCGCGCACCGTTATCATCGAAAAACCGACATTTGGCGATTAGTTTGAGGTGTGGGTATACTTTGTTACAAGCGAACGCGTAAGGAATGACGGAGCGAGAATGCGCCAGTCCTCAGAGAACGGCGCCGCAGCGGTCAATCGGCAATGAAACGTCGCAGTAAATGTGTAAAAATATACCGCATGGGAACAAAATTCGAAAAGCCAGCTTCTATACATTTTAAAGAGTATTGAATACTCTATCAGAATGATTAATAAGCTGTGACAGAAAAAGAGAACTTTTATATAACATGAATTTCGTACATAACGCGCAATTGACCTAACTTGCAGAGTCAAAGTGTATTCGTTACAGAGATTTACGTATATTGGTACTGCTGACACATGTGAGCGATTTAAGAAAGCAATCGCCCGACGATTACAGAAACCCCATCACCAACTCGAATTGGCAACAGATATTGTTTTTTGACAAGATCATCGGTCTTTTTTGGAGTTGTGAAGCAAACATCTGAAACTACATATATGATATGGATTATGACGAAAAAACAATAAATAATGAGTACAGCTTTTGTGTTGCTTCAATTATGAGCACTTAACAGCTGATCCTCTCCATGTGCTGAAATATCGCGAGTTGGGTGCTACTTCAGTAGCTTATTGTGGAAGAAATCGGAGATGTTCTCTTCGTGTGTGACAAGATAGAGAAAAAAAAGGATGTAAAGAATATGACCTATCGAGCCAAATGTAGCTATTTCTTCAAAGTGTGCTCAAATCCTAACAAATAATTTTTGCGTCCGTACTTCTTACTCTAAATTTGCTGCCACATCTGGAAAACAGACCACACATTTGTGGAAGGGAACTTTGCAACATAATGCTTATATTCCTAGAAAGGATTGTTCGGTTGCGCAATGAACCTAACACAGTATGAATAATCTCGCGACAGCATGACAAACTCCATTCTTATCGCGACAGTTCAAAAAGCGTCTCCTTATACGTGGAGAGCTGTTGCAAAACGATGTACTTACCTCTTCAACATTTTATTCAGAATCACAAATTTAAATCCGTCGGAATGTAGCAGTGGCGACATATGACATTCTCAACGAAGGTTCGGCCTCCGAAGAATGTTGCAGGCCATCATTGTCGTTCAGACATTTCCACGCCTTCTCCATTCTGGGTGTCTACACATCCATGCATGCAGAGTTCCGCCTGTCTGTGTTCACGCAATAGTGAACTGTATAGGCTTATGAAAATGCAACACATAAAATGAAAAAGTGTCTCTTTCCATTGTGCGAGTGAACTATCATAATTTTCATCGTGGCAATTACATTTGAACAAAGATATAATGCTCAGTTAGAAGGATGCAATCCTATCGCGGAAGCCGCCGATGCAGTTCATCTATTGCCTTCAAGGAACCCTTATGATCAGACAAGCATTCTGTCTATTCTGTATTATCATTCACTCATTTAGAGGAATTGTCGTTGAAGTCAAAGGATTATGCGAAGGCATTCTATCACCATGCCTATCTGGATTCCAGTTGTAGGTGTTAGCACTGGAACAGAATTGCAAACTAATATGAGTGCAGCGGATGAACATTGAGTCGGGAGAGGAGAATTCCCGCACCGACCTCCAAGGAGAGATGCTTCGTTATAGGAGGAGTAGACTGTGGATTTAATGGCAGCGACCATTCTTAACTATGAGACTAACACCACGGTTACATCGGTTTTGTAATCTTCATGTAACAACCATATCAGTTTTCCTAGTGTTACTGCTCCCTTAGTCCTGAAGATCTTCATTTAGTTGCCTAACGATGTTTCACAAATACGTAATGGCATCTCGTCGGTGATCCTCAAATGCCCCACTAGGGCAATTTCATCTTCGACTACAGCGATAAAAAAAAAATTGGTTTCATTGCGAACAGTTTTCAAAACGTGCAAAGGTAAGATACTGCGTTCGCATTAAACCCTGATGGAATAGCAATTCTTTGGAAGTAGGATTTTAAGGCATCACCGCGTTTGAATGCAGCGTATTTGGCGTAATGGGTTGTGTTGAATACGTTAACGGTGCGACTATGTCGGAAAGTTTTCAAGGATGCTTCCAGGAGGAACACTATCCATTCGAAAAAGCTCCCTCAGGTCCGTTAAAATTTTCTAGAAATGTTGAAATTTCATTCTTCTGTGCATTGGTCGATTGCAATTGAGCTAGAGAACAATTTGAGCAGTTATCGATCTATCGATAACAATGGTTTTCTTTAAATGAAATTATGAGATGAAGTTGCGGTTTCGAACATCTTTAATAAAGGAAACGCCGCAAGAAGTCAATATTGAATGAACGCTACCTTGAGGAGTAATGGAAAACTTCATGACCACTCTAGTGGAATTTTTCAAGATTCTGTTTGATGAGGGAGCGAAACCACCTTACCGTTGCTGCATTACATATACATCGTACATTCATAACCACAAGTTCCTTTAGCAAGGAGAATGGAATTGTGGCGTAGCTTATTCATCAATTACTTGGTCTTCATTCTGCGTTCCATTTGTGTTACGACACTTGCAATTGTGCAGAATAATGAGCTCGAAAGCATATTGCTGAGCTGGAACAGTCACCAGTACTGGCATCTTGTGAAATAAATGTCGCAGATTAGCGAACTCGAGATGCGTCCTTCCCCCTCCACCCTGATTAATATGAAGAATGAACTCTGCAAGAAATCACTTCTGCAAATGATATTCGGTTTACACAATATAGATACGAAACGAAGTGATGGCAACACGAAGCAAAACCCTTGTACTGTTTCCCAATCGTTCCATTATCTTTAATTTCTCTTCTGCGAATAACATCCAGCGAGGAATGTCAACGGAGCGAGAAAAGATAGCTAACAACAATCAGGGGGAAAGATATTGCAAGGATGTATCAGAATATGTGAAAATGAATCCACATACACAGTAAAAGAAATAGCCGACGGAATTCGAAACTGCTTCCTTTTTCACCTCCATTCGCCCAATTTTCACGCTCCGGTCTTCCACACCTTCCTTCCTCCGACTTCGCAGCTCTCCCTTTCGTTGAAATCGCATACACCGAGTCTCGATGTGACCGTCATTTTTCGGCTACCACTTGAAATTCCCATCCAATAGCTTTTCTTCTTTCTCTCACATGTTTCATTTGATCGGTATTCCTAATAGTGCCCCGAAAAGATATTTGCAAATTTCACTCCCTCTTAATTCTTTCAATGCGCGTATTATCGATGAAAGCACATCGGGGGGAAGAGTACGAGTGAAAAAATTTTTGATCGGGATAAGGAAAAAATTCGGGAGGTTATAAATCTGCTTAATTAAGCAATTTAGGACTGGATCTGAAAGTTTTTTGTGGGTCCTCTGACTAACTAAACTTCAACTCTTATTGGAATTCCTATAGCCAGTATAAAGCTATTTACTTGCGAGAATCGGTGTACACTCACTAGCAACGCAGCCAATGGCGCATAGAAAATGAGGAAACTTCATTTTTCCCAATAAAATTTCCACCTATAGTTTCCTGCATCCCTCCAGTGAATTGAAAAATGCTTCTACATCACTGGTGTAGATACTTCAGCTTCCACAAAATTTTATCGCACGATTGGAAAGTAAAACATGGACCACAGTGATGAATTTAAATGCCTCAAATCGTTGCTCGGAACACTCGCATCCTTGGCAATCTAAAATTTACCTCAAGCGAGGCTGAAACGTACCTGCTCTTATTTCACGGCTTAGTGAGGTTAGCATTCAGCACATGCGTCGCGTTTCTTCTCCACAGTAGACCCTACAATCTTAGTGACTAATAGTTCATAGAGCGCTGTTCTTTAGCAAGTTTTCGCATTTTCACAAATACTAGGTTCCTGGAAGATCGAATTCTTTAAAGCTCAGGTTCTTCTCTAGCGTTGTAGTTCCACTGGGTGTCGGCTTCATCTGCAGCAGTGGAAAGCTCATCAGTTCATGTGGAAATGAAAATATGCGATTTGGTAATGTCTACAAAAACGACCCCACGAGCGACAAAGCGTGGAAAACGAGATAAATAATGCAGTTATACCTAGCATACTTTACTTATGCTAATTTGTTTATTAGCAACAAGAGATGCATAATTTGTTCTGAGAAGGCGAGTGAATGAAAAATACATTATAGAGCCGAGTACTGTTATCTTCATCTGTGAAAGAGCTCCTTCCAGAAAATGCCTTTAATCGCATCCGAACTGCACCCGAATTGCTAATGTCATTTTCTGGAAAATCTGTTAATAAACGGAATTGGAAGTTTGCATCCTTTCGGCTGCAATGAATGAAAATAATTCGATGTACAGCAACACTTGCTCCTCCACTTTCCTGTGTTTGTGGCCTCTCATTTCTTATGTAATACTGAATTTCTCTGTGACATCCGATGGTCTCTTATGCAGGCGTGAAATTCTTCCGAGAGACAAGGGAGAAATGCAATTCACGGCAAACGGAACGCTGTTGATAATGTGCATTACAAATGATCAGTGTGGATAAGCGATCAAATGAGAAGAATGTAAAGATTAAGGTAACCACTCACGAATTTACGAGATTATTAAGCAAATGAAATCGGCATTATTTTGATTTCGATAAGCTTCAAAAGAATGTTGAAAAGATTACAATCGGCGAAGTTTAAAGATTCATTGTAGTAACAAAAGTAGAACAAGAGGCTTCATAAACGACAATATGTTCACAAAAAAACAACGTGGTGAAACTTCTCAAAAAGTGTGAACACTTCGAGAAAACTACTAGGTAGGACATCGCCGAAATTTCAACGATACGGGATCAATCTGTCACAGCGCTGAGAATGTTCTAGCAAAAAGATTTCAGTGCCGATTTCATGCTGAAACATTGGTTACGAGAGGGGAGAGACATAAATGGTGCTTGAGCGCTACTGCCGATGAGCTTCGCGAGGAATATTTGCTGACGCGTATGGTGAACAAAATCTAGAAAAAGAACGCTTTCAATCATACAACTGTATGGGAACTGCAACTATCCTCTGTACTGGATCATTTTCACAAGAGGCGCTAGACGAAATCACAATAAAAACATGTGTGCAGCTACGATTATCCGAGTGTTACCTCCCCTTTCACCTGCAAATTTTTTCTAGCGCTCGCCATGCCAAACTAAATTCAGTGGATGTAATATTGTATGCACTTTTTTACCTTCAATTTCGAAAATTTTCGTAACTTTTAGAAATTGACAATCATCGCCGATGTTTCTGCAGAATGGTATGGAATAATTACCATTATACGACGATGGCAAGAGGATCCTTAGAACCTGCTGTTTCCAGCAACTAGTTGTAGTAACGATGAAACATTATTCTGTTCATGGAAATTTTTTCCAGAAATGCGACATTCTGTCCTGTCACTCTTAGCAAATTCTCAACAAAACCAGTTTCAACCCTGGAATAGTTGTGAATCAGAAGCTTAAAATTGAAACTGTCATAATGAATCTTGAATCACTTGTACCAACTTGATCATAAAGCAGTAAGCTGCTTAGGAATACGTCATCACATTTATAATATGCCGGCAGATGCACATGTGAGAAACTAATTGAAGACAGACTCATACAATTTGCTCATCAACTCGTTCATCCAATAAAACTAGAATGCCGTTTTTTTCATTATTTTCCTGCGGTTTGTTTTTAAGAATCTTTCAAATCTGAAACAGCTTGGGGAAGCAGCTTCATTTAGCCCGAGAAAAGACACAAATGCGTTTCATATCCTGGAACTGTCGCTGTTAGGGCATACGTGCCTTCATCATAGAGCGTATCAACGCTCAAGTGAAATACCCGATATGTTGTCGGAACAAAAAAACGCAACCAAACAAAGGATAATTTCACCGGAAATTGACTTTGAAACATACAGTTCAGCAATAGTTAAGTACTGACTGCATAATGAGAAGAAATATTCAACGTGACCTCAGTTGCGTGAAGAAAGAAGAAACCTTAAGAAACCGTGACCTTATTAGGTGGAGAAGAAAACTTATTTCGTAGAAACGCTGGCACAACGCATAGCGCAGATTGCTGGATATCACATTCACGAATCCTTTTCTCCATAATGTCGATCGCAAATTCTATTCGGCGGCGTTCATGGAACCAAGCTTAGACTCCTCAAATGAAGCCAATACTTCTTGTCGTTACCTTTTTCCAGCAGCGTCAACTTTGATTTTCTTTCGTTTTATCTTCTCTTTTATAGAGTAAGTTCATTAGAACATCGGAATATAATTTAAAGAAGTTGAAACATAAGAAAAGTATAACTTTGATAACTGAATGAGTGGCTCTAGCAGAAAACATAACCGTAGGTTCATTTATGTTGGAGTTGAGCACGCCACTTAATCACATAAATATCCAAAAACAACTACGCTATGTGCCCTGATAAACTGAACTTGCCTACTATGTCGTCAACAAAAAAGCGTTTGCGTTCATTTCTCAGTAGCGTATTTTCGGAGATGTGCGTTGCTTACACAGACAGTAACTTAGTACAGCAAGGTAGCGTTTTGGCAATAAACTTGCGGTGAATTCATGCAGACTATATTCAGTTCTTCCAGTTTTCTCGGTCTTTGAGCTGAAACTGTCGAAGAAACAGGAAAACGGGCAAATGGGCACTTGTTCGTTTGGGAATAATGCAATGGGAAATCGTACATATGAGTGCATGGAGCTGGCAGCTGGCATACCTTTCACTGAGGTTCCTCCGAAATCGGTTCATCTTAGAATTTTTGGAAAAGGGGTGATTCTATGCGTACGTTGTGTGTATGTGCCTAAGCACATATGCTCATGCATAGGTACATTCTAGCTTTCGTTTTCGTTCGTTCGCGTGAGCGTACGGACACGAGAATATTTAGGTAGATTGTTAGTTTCATGTCACTAACAACACAAATGTTCGTGCTGAACTTTATGGGAAGTTGTATTGTGTTTGCACTGGCATTCCAGTAGCATGTTGATGTTCGGACTCTAAATTTCAGCAGTACATATGCTTCGGCATTGGAATTGCACCTTATGCCTAACTCGGGGATCATAAAATTTTAGCTTCTCGCCTTTACGTCGGAAAATATCTTTTTTATCATAGCCTCTTTCATATGAATTAAGATTATTTCGTTTAGTCTGATCAGTTCTAGCTTTGCTATCCCTTCGAAAAAATACAATATTTCGGTCACGATTTTCTTTCATGAAGCGGAGAGCGACGGATGTGTTAAGGTTATATCATATTTCTTGGTTGACTGTAGGCATGTCTCTAGGCCCAAAGAGGTTACTCGACATTATCTTTTTCATCAATTGTGGTCTTGGAATCTATTCATCGTAACGAGAATTTTATTAGAATATTGAAACCTTATTGAAATAACTGAATTTAGTTCATAATTCACTAAAATTCTACCATTTCAATTTTAAAATATTTGAAATCTGGAGTTTGTTAGCATAAGAAAAGCTGTTTATTGCATACGTAGCAGATTCTGTTATGATCACAAAGTTCCTCTTGACCATATAATCATTAAAAAACTTGAGTTTTTAAGGCATCCTTAATGTTATGTTTAGTGCGCCATCATAGAATTTTACTTGACTTTTCAAGGCAAGTGAAGATATATGTAATTCTACATTTAATCCTGTGCTCTTTTTTTCATGCATTTCTATATCCACTCATTCTCAAAACACTTTCATTCTTCCTAACTCTTACTTTCATAGGGGAAGTTTACAGAAACTTTTGCACTATGAATATTTGTATCATTCACTGCATCGTCGTGCATACTGCGAAGATATAGTGAAACGTTTATATGACTGCACTGAAACAACGAAATTCCAACGTATTAGGTTCCATCGTCTTTCACTATATACGTATAAAATTTGCTGACATTGTTGAACATGCAAACGTCCGTTACATGTAACGAGATTGCACAAATGCGTTGATGTTAGATTGTGCACGAGATTTCACCTACTGGTGATTAGTCATTTCGCTTTCTGTTCGAATAGCTCTTTTTACGCATGCGTTCTCGAAGCAGATTTTGTTTGCTTCGATTTCTAAAAAGTCTTTACTATCAAATCGTTTTGGCAAAATTAATTATTATTGTGAACACCTGGACGAATTAATGCTGGACGAAAACACCTCGACGAAAATTGGTCGCACGTCATTTCACATTATAATTACTGCAGTGCTGGAAATATTTAAGACCCGTAAGTTTCCTCACGTTTTTTTCGACGTCAATCTTTGAAACTAGCGTTGCGAAAAATACAATAAATATCCTAAGGTGAGCGTTTTCGAATATTTTTCGGCTCATATCGATGATTTTTAACTATTTGATATAACGTTTATTTAGAAAAAACGGTGTCAGAAATCCTTCAATTTTGCGAACCTTTTTGAGTCGTCCAAAGAGAATTTTAGCGTATCTGAGGTTTAGAGGGAGGAAACGGACTGTTTGCTGTTCTTTTCTTTCGTATGCGCTTTATGTTGATAGCACAAATTGGTCGTCGTACTTCGGCTAATCATCGTTGACTGTTCAGTAATGAGATTTGTTGCAAGATTAGGCTGAATACGCATTCGTTTCGGAGCATAACTACGCGATTGTCACTTCAAATGCATTACGCTATGAGTTCTGTTTTCATCTCTGCGCTACGTTAGATGGATATTTAGACGTATAGGTTGATTTACATATTTGCCAGCTCGCCGTTTCATATATTTTTCCACCTGTAAGCGTAAAGTGAAAAGATTGTGCAGGAGAATGGCATGATACGTAATTTGCCATCCCTTTATCTTAGCAACTAGCATATACCTCAACATATATATGATTATGCCATAATAAGGTTTGCAAAAGCAAATTCATGAAAGTACATAGAAACGGCTTACCGAGTTTTGGCATCATAAAGGAATAATTAAAGTAATTAAAATCGCCATAGTTAGGTTGCAGGAAGAGGCGAAGCCCTTATCTAACCGATTGATCGTTATCCATTACTTAAATAAATCGTCGTCACATATAAGAAAATCCACAGCTTAAAAATGAATGGATAAGTTTATTCGAGGGGATAACAGTGCATATATTTTGTAGTTCACCTTGGCGCATCAAACATTTGCAGTTGAAAGATAGCGCTTAAGAATCTATACATTTTTATTTGATTTAATGCCTCAAATTCTTAACCGAGTATTTGCCTTAAGCGTTTCGAAGCCAAACTAGATTTTGGTAGCCAAACTAAGGTAGACTACTTTTCTTAAGTTAAAATTCCCTCAATGATATGCATTATATTTTCCTACGTTGTCTTCAACTCCCATGATTTCCAAGTTGCAACTACCAAGAAAGTATACAGACAGGCAGATAACATCGTACATACATTAACGCATACATGGCATTGTAATAGGTCATGTTGCAATAGCGAACTTCAGCGAAGCCAAAAAAGAACCGAATTCGATTCTTACAGAAGCACTTATAGTCATCCAACTTCGCGTTGATTTATAGAGTCACTTTTAACTAAACGAAGTAGAAAATAAGCTGGTCGTATACGCTGATGGAACAGCAACTCATTCGATGCAGCAGTTGAACATGTATGAACAACTGGATGAAAAGAATCATAAATTACGACGTCAAATGAGGATAACACTGATGCAAATAAGTGAGAAATTCGCCGATAGTGATCGAAGCAATGATGCAAGCACGATTGAAATAAGAAAAACGGAATCGCTATCTGAGGATCAAACAAGTGAATTGAAACACGCACAAACTGAAGTCGGAAATACTGATGCCATTGCTAAAGCAAGAATGCGGAAACGGAAGATAGAAAATGTTGTGGATGATTCAAAAAATTTAAACATTATCGAAAAGCGGCCGCTAAAGGGATCGAAAGAATCTAGTTCATTTCGAGGTGATTTCGTTAATGCGAAAGTTGATTAACTGTGGAAATCACTCGAACCAAAGAAAACCTCAGATAGTGAGGAGCTGCCGAATGATCATTCAATGGGAAGAAGCAGAAATAAAGGAAACACGATCGAGCATCACTCACTTGTGCGCGAACAACTGAACTGACCTATTCATTGATGACTGATCACCTTAAAGATTCGCTTGAGAATTTCATATCAGAGTACGAAAAACTCAAGGATGCGTTGCCTATGCTGATTTCACGTAGGAAAGCAGAACGTGACGCAATGGTACGCTTGCAGTATTACAATGTTGGGATTTGGAGTTGAAAATAAAGCTTGGATCCGAAAACTATTCGAAAAGACACTCCAGTGATGATAATGAAATCGAAAAATCATTAAGTGCTTCACCTTCAGAGTCAGTGAATAAAAAATGTTGTCCAGCATTTATGAAAACTGTCATCTGCAAAAGAGGCAATGAGAAGCTCGAATGTGCAATTTGCAGTGGAATACAAACAAATACGATCACACCACATATACGCTCAAGAGGTGATGCAAGTGGCCTAACTCCTGAGCATTTGAACTTTTCGAATAATGGAGAGGGAAAGGAAAGGAAGGAGGGAATCTCTAATCATGCTAGTGAATCGATGAGATCAATGAAAGATAGCGATATTAATAGCAAGGTCGAAATGACTGTAAACAGAATTCATAGCCATGAATGTTCACAAGAACTACGAGAAACATTAAGAACGAAACATACTGTAAAAGAAACAGCAGCAGCTCAAGCAAGTCAATGAGATTGTCATTCCTCAATGATCGGCTCCTCAACAAACCATTCCGAGCGAATGAAAAGCATTCAGAAAGATGGCGTTTCATCGCTACAAAAAGTTCCAATCTTGGAAGAAAATTCAAAAATACAGTCGAAAAAGAACGCCATGACGCTTAATAACTTCATTGAGATTTCAGTCTCCGAAATTTTTACAATGAAGAAAAAAATAGTGAAAATAAAATCAATGCTGATTTCATACATTGAAGTTTTTCGAACATCGATGTGTTTACCTGCGTCTGGTGATTATGCCGAAACGATACGAACGCAAAGCCTACGAGGACTCAACGCCAATAATTCTAATGATAATCCAATAGAAAATCGAAAGAAACGAATAAAATCGCATACTATCATAATAGAGGAACTAATCGTTCAAATGGAAGCGCAGGTTTTCAATTTTCTCCCCGAACTCTAATCGAATGCAAAAAATGTTGAGAAAACATTTATAGGTCGAAGATTCCACCATCAGCCACAAAGCAGCTAACAGCCAATAGTAGCAACTCTATTAAGGTAAAGTACAAAATTCTGTTTGAAATGCTTTCATCTTAAGCAGTTTTGGTAGCCGAAAATTAAATGCAAAGCTTACCTCTACTCATAGATCGACTACCTGTGTGTAGAAATATGCTTCATTAGAAAATGATGATGTGATAAGATGACTACAGTTTTCGAATACATTGCGATTCTTAGAAATGAGCAATCAAATGATTGAGCAAATGTTGCAAGAAATTTCAGCCAAAGATCCATTCTTTACAGTTTCAAAAAAAGCCAAGGTTTTTTAAAGAAAAGGTTCCCGAACTCCTACTCGAAGTGCAAAAATTCCCCAAATAAACTGATGTCTTGAGATTTTCTTGAAGCTGATATTAGCAGAACTTACGGAAAAATTTGCGAGCATACTAAGAACGACCGAGCTAACGGGTTCGCTTTCAGGATCGCAATGGTCAGAACACTATCAGAAAGACCCTGCGAAAAGACGAGCGAATAAACGTGGAAATGATAAAGAAGGTAGTCTTTTAAAACCTGGAACATTCTTCCAAACTCAAGCACATTGCTGCAGTGTTTAGGTAAAGTCAGTGGATTTACGCTTTTGACGTGCGCGCACTTCCTGGAAAGAACAGTGATGTCTCTCTATGCTCAGTGCGGTTCCACTAAGCGCTATGAACATTTAGTCTTATATAACGCGCTGGCACTTACACTTATTGTCTGCATTCATAGAAGAAACTCAACATAGAAGAAAAAGACCACAAAAAAACCTCAAGAAACATTTTATAACGTTTTAGACAAGCATTTTTTCGAGACTGCCGAAAAGTGGCCTTCAAAGCCAGCATTCATAGGACCCTTTCGTTAATGAATGCTACCAGCAGTAAAATGCTATGCCTAAGATTGCGTTGCCATGCATCGCATTAACGATTTGCTTATTGCTATATACTGCTTACTGACGTCATTTTACACTGGCGCCGTTTTCAACCCGCACCATTTTACAGAAGTAAGGCAGCTGCATGAGGTGTACTAACTGGGTAAGAGTCGAAATGTATCCACCTTTCATTCGCATATCTGTTTCATTCATGTCGAAAACTCACTCTGTTAACATTCTCTAACATCCTCTAACATCTGTTTTTTTATTTAGTCTTCATATTTTAAACTTTTTATACTATTGTCTTTACCTTAAGAACCATGAAGAAACATTGAACATGCTGCAGAAATTGTCACTCACACCGCAAAGTAATTTGTCTTGGTGGCTGCGAATTGATGCCACCAGCGTTGTAGGCGTTCTTTGTGGTGTTTAATTTCCTTCTTTTACTTACACGTTTTTAACAGAAGGTATGGTTTTTCTGTCTTCTGATCTTCATTTCATTCTCTCATTGCCTTTCCTTTTTCATTTCCTATTTCCAAATCGACCTACATCAAGGTGCATAATCGCCGCTTATGAGCATTAGATGGCGGATGTTCGATGCAATCATTTTCGATCTAAACAGCTATAGGTATATTTCAAAGTTCATATCCCAGGTAGATATATTTCAAAATTTATATTCGTTACTGCGATTTGATGCTTCGGCATTCCCTGGTTGTTTCTGCTCTGTGCAGTTGTATGAACTGCTGTTTATTGTAATGTGCGTCATATTCATAGCGCATCGTCGTTTTTTTCCCCATTGGTGTAAGATTTTCTGAAAGCATCGCTTCAGCACAGCGAAGCTATCATCCATTCGAATCTTCATAACAGTATGAAAAAAAGATAAGCAGACATTCCATGGCTATATTTCTGACGCCATCAATCTCTGATTCCGTAAACATTAGAAGCGTAGAAACCCACATGTGTGGTTCGATGTTCCAACATCGACAAGATGGAGTCGATGAATCACATGCTGACAAGCCATGCATCAAGGAAGCCTGAAAACACCGACAGGGATAGGCTTGGGAATTACAAAGCAAGTTAGAATTTACAAGCTTTTGATACGTTTGTGTTGACTGTTGAGAAAACGACCGTCGGATGCAAACATCCATAATATCCAAGAATGTGTAGAGGAAAAGTTGTGACAATGAGTGAAAAAATCTTACTGCAGAAGTTTCGTTGATGCTTTCCGTAAAGAATATCCTTACTTACAATTATTATACAATAAACTCTCATGGAGATATGAATGCTTTAGAGGGGACATTACGGTCCTTTTCTGCTTTTTTTTGCAGAAATGAAGAAGAAACGATCAGAAGAGTGAAACAGAACAATGAGGGCGAACGAGCCGACCGGCTAAAACGATTCACGAGATCACATACGAAGCTCGTTGAACGGAAACAACTCGAAAATATCTGAAAAAATACTCCAAATTTTGATTTAATGCAATCTGAGCTCAGTGCATTCTTTTTTCTTGCGGTTGAAAATGGATCGATGAAGAAAATGCTCGTTTATTTGTCATTATATTAAAGAAATTTTTGAAGCGTCGTTTGTAATTAAACGAATCTTATGAGACTATAACTCTACATTCATCGTAGATAAATAGTAGTGACAACAAATACGAAGTTACGAGGAATGGGATGAAACCAACCGCATGATGCTAATGTTTGAGGATGGAACTGTTAAGAGTGCAAGAAAACCTCTGAAAACCCTTCACGAAATATGATGTACTATAGTATTTTGGCAGATTACAGACAGCGATCATTGAAAGGGTTAGACTAAAATATAAGCAGCAGATAACGTTGGAAAATTTATTATCAGTGTAGTGGTCGATGGCAGTGCTATCCAGGAATGAATCAGTAAAATATGTCTATGGGCAATGGGACAAGAGGTGGAAGGATTAACACTTTCAAAAGCGAATCCTTCAGGAGTATGACATAAGTACCATAAGGAATCTTCCTTATCGCAAATCTCTTATTGGCATTTTCCATCGAATGCTGAGCCGAAGATAATTACGACTGCGTTTTGCTCAAGCGATGACCCCAGCGACAGGCTGGGGAGTTCTGATGATCTAAGGTCCGCGCAAGGCTTTGGAAAGCGCTCGGTTCTGTTGAGGGATCTTTCGCACTGACCATGCCACTGCGCCGTATGGTCTTCAGGGATAACCTACAATAGGAATAGTTTTCGAATAGTTGTGGTCTTGGCCTATTTAATATTGGAATTTAATACTGAAATTGCAGCTCAAGTCCAAGATGAGTGTTTCTGCCAAGCGCGGTCGAACGCTTTGATAGGAAGGTTTAAGAAACTGCTTGCAAAGAAAAGGTATTCGCTTCGTGGTTAGTGACAGGAAGTATAACATCAATAATGAATTGTAGTAATGGCCACTTTCTTGTTGCAAAAGTGTTAGAAAAGGAGATGAAGTGCAGTTTACATGTTTAACATATGTGTGGTGTGTAGTGAAGTTGTTAAAATTAGTCTATTACTTTTCAGCAATATACTTCCTCATATTCTAGCGTTTTTTTAAAATGAGTATTTCATTTGCGAACTTGGGCAAGCGAGAAATGGTGATAATGGCTTCAGCAGGTGCTATAACCGTGATTTTTTGTATAAAAATAAAATTTTCTAGTCCCTGCTGTGAAATGTTAAGAATGGTAACGAAACCGAGTATGCATGTGAAATTCCGCGCTGGCGAAAAGGTCAGCTCGACATGTTGCATCACAGTTCATCCTATCACCCGTACCTCATAGCGCCCGCATTGCATGATCATCGACCAAATGGGCTGAACGTCTCAAATGGAGTCACTCCGTGACGGTGGTACTCCAAAGCGACACGGTCAACGATGAATGCGATTTTTCCAGCTGACTTAGCTGCAAATCAACAAACAGTCATCGAGATGTGCGGAAAAATGTGCATTTTCTATGCACAAATTTGTTGACTGAAGTCAAATTGAACTAAATGTGAAATGTTTATTCGGTGAATTCTTTTTTTAAATTTAAATTAAAGCTTGAAATTATTATTCAGTGGGATTTTTAAAAATCCTCCAAGAATACAGCACCAAGGTCTGTACTTTATGTTCGGGCTCAAGTTGGTGGTCGCAAAATAAGGAAAACTTGAGTTTGGAACTATTCGGGTAGGATTCTTTTCTCTTGCTTTCCATATGGTTGATGCTACGTTCTGCAGCTAACAGCAGAAAACAAATGCACAAGAGAGAATTTCGAGAATCGCCATAGGAGCAGTTGTTAGCTTTAAGTGAACGATGAAAGCGTCTGTTGTTATGCACTTATATTGACCGAATGGATTATATCTCTAATTGAAACCAATCAATTCCGCTGACTTCTTGCTGCCAACGCAGAAGCCTTCTAGTTTCATTTTTCGGGTCATCGGTCAATGATCTGCAAAATTACTCTAAAATATTTGTGAACAGTTGAACAAGTAAGCTACGCCTAATATGCTAAGTAATTTATAAAGTTTGCCATTAAAAAAATATAGCATCTTTCAAGATGTTCAGCATCTTGTACTGAAATAAAGTCGTGTCGGGTGAAGTTTGTGATTGAAAATCTCCAAATGTCGGCACTGCTGCTTCGAGCATTATCTCCCACGGGAAGTGATCAGAAGACATAAGAGGATCGATTTTGATAGGAAGGCCCCTTGTTAAAGCTGCGATTTTTCCCAGCTTCATCCGATGGATGTCCTTTTATAAGTGGGTAAGAAGCTTTGGAACTGTAAAAATTTTCTTATTTATATGAATAACAGATTATCATTTGTTCCCAGCGATTTAATAAGAAAGCGTTGAACATGAGGTAGCAGCAGATAAACTCCGAATATGTTATACGGGCATTCCTATCACAGCGATAATCATGAATTGAGTGCCTAGTCATTGTGAGTAATTTGAATAAAATGATTTAATTTGCACAATTATATAAATAGCCGTTAATAATCCCTTTACTTTGGCTGTGTATGCTTGATAAGCTGTTGTGATATATTGATAGTATTGTTAAAGTTGAATCCATACTCTTAGAGAGAGGCGATAAAATGACTAATTTCATTATGAACAATTAATTTTATGAAAAGAACGAATAGCACAGAAAACACTGACCATTGCAGATTGACGTCCGATATCTGAAGAACGATTTATAATCATCAGTTAGTTTATTTTACTTAAAAAATGATGACTGATTTCTCGTAACGTGTGTATCAAGAGGTCCAAGAGAACGTGACCGCTGTGCAATGAATAGTCTTTCATATTACCACTACTGTTGATTACTTGTTGGACTTCAATGGCATTGTTCAGCTTCATTTAATCTTTGCGTTATTTCGTTCAAAAAATTCAAATTTATATATATCGCTTCTTGAAAAGGTCTTTCTTTTAAAAAAAATTTATACACCGAAGATAGTGGAATAGACGAACGAAAGTTTCTCTTAATGAAATTAATCTTTTATAATGCTATAGGGAAATCTATTCGTGCCAATGCCCTTAAAAAGTGTATTAGTAAATTACTTTCCATACCTTATAACATGTCACTATATGTTCTCGTAGAATAAGCTCTAATGCATATCTCTATATGGAAATCTATCGACTAATGAAGAAGACACAAGGGTTTTTATATGCACAGCTTTTGGTGACTTGTGGTCAGTGGTAACTATTTGCAGGTGAGATTATGCCACTGTGACATTAAGGTGAAACTAGGTCGAATGTTGAGCATGAACAGTCCTGATTACCTTGAAGGTCTCCAGAACTGACACACAGTCGATCGACGCCTCGATTAAGCACTACGAGTTCTTCAAACCTTGCGTTGGCCTGCAGATGTGGTTGAAGTTTCACTACCTGCGAATCATAAATTTGCATTTGCAAGTATTAGATCAAGGTTTCATCAATCTCAGCAGAACTTTTCATCATGGATATTGCGTGATATCATCTTGAATTTCCTTGAAAATCCGTTGAAGAAGTAAAAAGGATTTCTGCACGTAGATGGCCGAATTATGTTGTGCACATGAGGCAATCACGTGATGAACGATAAATGCGAGGTGAGATGTCCAATATCCATTCTGCGAAGGTGCCCTGCAATATGAGAGAAGAGAAAGCCATTGTTCGTTGTGTGCACTCACTATGTTGCGTCTGATTGTGGTTTTGTTTATCGTTGGGCGATCTTACGGTGAGAAAATCGATTTTCTGCCTGGATCGGAAGGACTGACAATTAATTTTGAACATTATTCTGGCTTCTTCAGAGTGTCCGAGACACATTTTCTTCATTACTGGTATGTTCAATTTCGATTTTTCAATGAACTGAACTCACTGCAGATTGAACTAGTACAAGTTTAAACATTTGAGTTTAACATTTCAAAGCTTAGCAGCAGCCTTGATTGTTGCAATAAATGTAACGACCACTTGAAATGAGTTGAAAATTTCGATCAATGTATTCAGCTGAAATTAAATCCATTCAGATGTTCCCAATCTTGTTTCCACTTGAAGTAAGATGCAATATCTGCCGCTTAATTAAAAACTATCACATAGGATGATATTTTCGGTATAATCGAATAAATTTTATGTATTTACCATTACTCCATCATCAGCCCCCTAAGTTCAGTTCTTTCTCATGACCTCAAAGTGACCTTGTCGTGGAACTTCGTTCTATTTCAAAACGCAAATATCACTTTCATGAAGCGTCTTCAGTTTCGCAAAAGCTGCTTGCAATACAAACATTAAAGACTGTGATAGCACTTCTATATGCATGGCAAGTTCAGTGAAACTGCGGTTATACAAAAATGAGCAGAAAACGATGTGTCGTTTCATGGTTCACGCAAAGACAATGCTTTCGGGCACTTATATCGTCCTGCTTGAATGTTAGGAGCACCTCTTCTGAACACAATCCAAGATGGCTATATGCTTTTATAGAAAAAATGAGCGTTTAACATCTTTGCAGTCGTCACTGTTTAAGTAAAAGAATAAGGATGAAGTAAACTGAAGCGGTTGCTGTAGTTCATGTGCTGCTGAAATATAAATTTTTACGATGTACCCTCTGAGAGGTTACAGTGTCACAGCAGTTTGAGGAATTTTCAAATATTTCCAATAATACCTACTAAATCCCTCATTGTTTAGATGAAAGAAATCACTTGTTAATAATGAGTGCCGCACAAACGGCACCAATAAATTCCTCTGAATCACATCGTTTCACGAAGCAGCGTGTAAAAAAAATCCTCAGAGGATATCCAGAACCTCAATTTTCATGAAAATCTTTAGTGTGTAAATAGTGAGGTAATTTGGTAATGCCGATACCTACGAGGCGCCATTAAGGACAAAAAAAAATCAGAAAGAGCTTCCAGGTTTGTGGAGTCACAAGGAGATCCTGCGAAAGATCCACTGATTTTTTGGTTCAATGGTGGACCAGGATGCTCATCTCTCGATGGCCTTCTTAACGAAATGGGCCCTTACAATACAAATTACGATGGGAAAACTCTTCATGCAAATGAAAATGCATGGAACAAGGTTAGCTTTTCCATCATGTCCACAATGGTGCAAAAGTGATATCAGTCTTGAAAGCTCACTGCATGAGCTGAAGGAATGAGAGCAAAGCATCTTCTCAAAGTCTCATTTGGTGCTTGTTCGTTGATCTCATTCATTCATGTTGTGGTCACGTCGTTTTGATCGTTTCAAAGAATCGTATATGGAAAAATTCATTGCACAACAGATTAAATGAAATTTTCTTTTTGTTTTTCGGGAATGTTTACATGCTTGCAGACTTCTAGATCCCACGCTTGAAGATAAGCACTGAAATTGATATTGGATATGAAAATCACCGCCAGAACTAGCGTGCAGTCGAATTCTCAACCCTGAAGTCACTGCTACATTTTGTCAACGGCTTTCGAGAGGCCGGAATTGACAGTTTGAGGAAATCGAAAAATTTGACCCCACTCCTCATACATTCTTCTATTTACGTGCCACTCGGAAGATGAATATTGAATTTTTAAAATACATTTTTCTGGGGTAAAAAACTCTGAACATCCCGCAAAAGTTTGCTTCCAATGACGAAGGTACTTCGGTGAGTAAATCAACGTACCTTTGTAACTATGACGTTCAAAAAAGCGCGCCAGCTTGGGAAATGTTGCCTGATCCTGAAGCTATGAGTGTCGCTGAATGAGCGCAGATAGGTATGCCTCGCACACACTTTCAAATGTTGCCAACATTTGCGTATCGCCTTTTAAAAATGCAGTCAAAATCGTTTGCAACTTTGTCGGGATCCTTTTATTATTTGCCATTTGTTGAGGTATGCGGATCTAATTTCTCTTCCGTTAGGTTATTTAAATTGCTGCATTTCTTACATAACGAATACCTAACGAATTCTGATATAATATTCTAAGCCTCAGCTAATGAATATTTTATTCACTAAATTGAATGAGAATTAGAAGGATTTTAGCATATAAAATGCGCCGATTGCTAAATATGATTTATTATTATAAATGACTAAAAAAACGCTTTTTATTCATACCCGAAATTGTACTTTGCAAATATATAATGAAGAACGAAAACGTATCTGTGCTGAAAGTTCACGGCAGCAAATACAGAGATATGTGATATTGCTGCTATTTGTAACATGAATTGTTCACGATTTAGATGGCATCAGTGGTTTATATTGAATCACCAGCTGGCGTTGGATACTCCTATTCCACTGATGGCAATGTGACAACGGATGATGATCAGGTAGGTCATTCTTAATCTCTACTGTTGACTTTAATTTCGAAGGTTGCTTCGATGAGAATTTTTGAAACTCGAGCAATTGAAGTGGATCGCCCTATTAATCTATGCTAAACTCAGCTTTAATAATTAGATCCATATGTCTTTTCCATGCAGAAACAGTAATAGAAATTGTCACTGGCACTTTATAATTATTTCATCATTTCGATGCTCTCATCGGTACTTTCTATGAAATGTGATAATCCGTAGCTCAAGAAACATAGAAATAGTTTAGTATATACTTTTTTCGCCAAGTTAACTGCCGATCCGTGAAATATGGGATGAATTCAGTGGAGCGACGAATCATATGGGACGCACTTTTATGAGTTTCTATCTATGTCACATACATTTATTATGGCACATGAGCGTATAACATAGGTCGTAGAGAAGTTAATTGAAAAGAATCTCTCTTCAGCAGAAGAAATTCTTAAGAGTCCTCTTGTCCCGTTAGTTGCTTTCGTTTTGTGGGTTTTCTCTTCATTAAAGTAGACCTGTTTGTCCCTTGTTTCAGGATTTGGTCACCATATATATGTTTCATGATGTAAATTCTTGCAAAGATCAACTTTACTATTTGTGGTAGATTTGAATAATGATAGTGAGAAGTTGAATTAAAATTAAAATACAAATATGATGAAGTAACTCAGGTGTATTACATTTTATTCATTGCAATCGAGGTGACAAGCACCTTCATAAGCTTAAGGAGAAAAATGTTGCAGACATCTCTGGAAAACTACGAAGCAATTAAAGCGTTCTTTAGCGAATTCCCAGCATTTCGAGAGCATAACACATTTATTATGGGCGAAAGCTATGGAGGAGTATATGTTCCAACGTTAACGGCGCGTGTTCTCGATGGTATCGATAAATTCCCCATAAACATTAAAGTGAGAATTTGAAGCTTATGGAGAAAACTATGATTAGGAATATAATAATAATTAACAAAATACTATCATTTATTTCTTAATTAACGACAATAGTTTGTAATGGAGTGGTAGCATAATACACTGGACGAATTTGGAGAATTTTACGTAGATTTCTGTCGATTTCTATAAAATCCCATTTGCATATACGTCTCATAAATGTACTTTGATATGCTATCGAATGGGAATTCCCATAACTCATACGTAACGCATATATAAATGCATTTTAATTGTTTTCGAATGCAGCCATTTGATCGATCGATTCATTAGAATTTGATCTGAACAACAATAATTTTCATTAATTTCTTCACCTGTACTTGCATAATTGAATAATACTTCACAAATGAGTATCATTCGGAATGAAGATTTTGTTTTTAATCACATCTTTGCAACAATAGGGCGATATTGCTTATGAATGGAAAGTTGATAAGATCAGCTAAAATCTCACTGTCGAAAATATCTTTTATTTAGTGTATATTTATGTCTGAATGAAGCTCCGCGTGTAGTTATATCTTAACTGCTACAAAATAACTCCAGTTTTCTAATGTGAATATTTCACTGAGTGAAAAAGAGTTGAGCCTCTACAAGCACCCTTCTTTACAAATGTTGAAGTACGTTTTATAGGGTATGGCGCTTGGAAATGGTTATGTTAATGAAATGCTGAATATTGATACGTCAGTACGTTATGCTTACGGTCATGGAATCATCGACGAGAAGACATGGAATACATTGGAATCTGAGTGCTGCCAAGGATGTATCGATACATGTGATTTCACAGAAGCTACTGGTCACTGTGCCAGGATGGTTAGTCTGCAGGAAGTAAATGATTGTTGCATAAGACCAGGAAGGGGAAATTATTGGACTAATTGTAACGAGAAAATATTATTAGGCAGAGTAACCACTGATCTGGTATAATGAACAAATGAACCCGTCAAAAATGAGACTTTTAGCGCAGAAAGAACTTTGAAGTGTTGACAAAAGCTGGTTATATCAGCCGGCGGCCAAAACAATGTCGTATTTGAAATGTGGATGTCATGCAAAAGTTATTCCCATTTTTCGCCAACCAATGGGACTCTCTGGCATCTATCTACCTCCTCGCCGACATTATAGCATGGTCTTTAGGCCTGTTCCGCCTATCTAACTATATTTCGCTCTATTCAAGCGGCGATATTTATATGTTGATTCGAGCATTTCTGGATCTTGCTAGAATTTTTGGGTTTATATTCGCAAAACATTGATGACATCGCGGAGAAAAATAGGCACTTTATGTTGGTCTATTTTCAAAAGGAAATTTACGCTTATATCTAACTGTTCATATTATTTTTAATGCGAACATATACATTTTCCACCACATTAGCTTACAGGCGAATCATGAAATAAAGACAATTCGATGAATTCAACCACTATTTGTAAAGAAGTATAATACTAACCTAAATGATGTTGTGGCCCTAACGATGACGCCCAAATTTAATGATGACATGGTGTGCCATTAACCATCGACTACAAATTCGGTGCCTTTTTCGTTATTCTGGCGATCTCTTTGAATATTTTCGAACCCTTTGGTGTATTTCACAACCGCGTCCCGCCTGTATGAATCCATTTACAGCATGGAGATGTGAGATAACATCAGCTATTTTTCGGTCAACGTTATCAAGGTTCGTGCTGGAGTGATGACTGTGTAGACTTGAAATTCATTGTGGCTATTGGCTTACCAAGTCGACACATAATTCTGTGATCATTCTAAGTGGTGTTGACATATGTGTCTTATAATTATCCAAGTTCTTGCCCCTGTTATGCAGTGATCTGGAGGTTAGCACGTTGGAACAGTCAGTATAGTGGAAAGTGAAACTTCCGAAAGAACTCTTTGTCAGGCCGAGTCCTATTTGATTCACAGCGACGTATGATTTCTTCATCAGGTAGAAGACATCTTCCAATTTCTTTGGTTTGGTGGCCTCAATCCGTACGACTTGTATCGTGACTGTGATCCGAATCCAGATGTCAACGACGTTCGAATGTCGGCGATAAGAAGAGGCCTGTTGCCACGAAAATTTCTACTTGAACCATCGATGGCGAAGCATAATACCGACGATGCCAATCTCAACTCTCTAAGCAAGGTACGGATTCTGTTTGCTAAAGAGAGCATCTCGAACGGCGTCTTGACAAAACGATCTATCTCATCTCCATATCTGTTGGCGTCGAACTTCTACAGGCAATTAGAGCCAATTTTGCTTGCTTGTATTACGATTAATTTGATTTAACATCAATTAATTTAAATAATTACTCAGTTTAATTCATTTGACTTAGTATTTAATATGAGCACATCAGCCAGTTTTCAGGAACATATCAGGTTGCAAGCTGCTGCACCATGCCTCAATGATTCGGATGTTGTTCAATATATGAACAATAAAGAAGTACGCAACGCATTGCACATCCCTTCTAATTTACCGAAATGGGATATCTGCAGCGATCAGGTTAGCGCTAATGTTCTTCGCACTATTTCTAACATCCTAGTTAATGAAGAAGCACAACGGCTAGAGTGGAAACGGTGTTCAAATTCATCATCTTTCACTGTTAAACTATTCTTAATTTCCTCATTAGCGCAAATGAGGGATGAGCAATGACGAAGAATCCACGCATTCTTCTGACTTTTTCCGGAGAAATAAATCCTTAAATTCATAAAACCCCACCTTTCCTTAGGGAATATAGAGCGATATATTATTTTTGGGTATTAATTCTATTTGAAAATTAGAATAAATCTATACGATATAATTTTTTTTTTCTACACAGGTAACTACAACCTATAAGAAGCAATATGGCGATATGTCACCATTTATTAAGAAAATTCTTGCAAAACATATTCGTGTGCTATTGTACTATGGTGATACGGATATGGCATGCAATTTTATGATGGGACAACAATTTTCGGCCGGACTCAAATTAAAGGTTTATTTTTTTCTCTCACTTCAAGAAGAGGCTCCTTACCATTGACGTAGGACGATGAAAAATGAAGCTATAAATAAATCTGAAATATCTGCGAACCATACCACAACTTCCTACGGTCGTTCTCAGCTCGTTTCGTACCATAGCCCTACCTTTATTTGATTAACAGATTTAGTGCCCTAGTATCCAGTTGTTGCACCAAGTTCATGTTTTCGAAAGAATTTAATTGTTTTGCAGTAAAGTCAAGAAGGGGAAAGTTGGCGTTCAGTCGTTGGTCCTTTGAGACTATCATGTGCCAGCGGTGAACCAGGACTAATTTTCACTTCCTCAAAAATTCCAGTAGTAAATTCACAATTCACTCCCTCAAATAAGGCAAGCCTTGTATTGTTCTCATGAAAATGGAAATTCTCTGAAAAATTGATTAGGACAGTTTTGTAACAGTCCTTAATCACGCTTCAGGAGCCTCCCTTCCTTCGAGATACACTCCGTCACTTTTCCCAGTAATCTTCATTTGCTCCGCTCCCTGGACTCCAAACCCAAGAATGTAGTAATGGCGGTTGCAATTACACCTAGCGTTTCTTTTTATAAATGGGTACTCTTTTCGTTCACCGTTATAGAGAGTATTTAGAAGGTCAAAGCGGCCTCCAGCCACTCACTAGGACAATCCTGTCTCAAACATTCAACCGGAAGAAAAGCGTTGACGGGCACATTCGGAAGATTTAATTGCAGAAAAATGCAGTTTGCTATTAAAAGTTCGATTTTTTTCTCTCCCTCTTACGACCGTACTTTCACCTTCATTTTAACCCTGAATCTAGGAAGAGGAAGGTCCTACAGTTCATCTTTTTATGTTCGTTCCTTTCAAAAGTATTTCACTTAAAACGTACAAAATCTTTCTCAGAGTTTTATTCTATCAAAGAATTTACTCACGTTCCTTTTCTCTCTCGAGCTGACCCCATTCCAAGGATACCATCGAAGTTTTTAAGCACGTTGCACTAAAAGAAACCACAAATATTGACGCTGAGGGACGTTTGCAGCGCATTTCCTTCGCTCGAACTTTGCTTCTTCGCCTGGTTATGCAAACAGTTATCTTCATGTAATCATGTTGTTTTCATATGCAGGGATAGGCTGTATGATCAACCTTCAAGCTGCGTAGGGAAAACGGAGGGAGGGAGAGGGCTACACGATGACTTCTTCCGGGAGGGGACGAACGCAGGTATAGCGAGAACGAATAGTTAGAATTTACATTCATGCTGAAGGCGTGAACTTAAATCCTCACACTTGTTTCATATATAATAGTGTCGCTATGGTTCCATCCGGTGACCATAACATTATGACTAGTCTAGATGAAAGTGAGATTTGCAAAGATATGATTACTCCCTAAGAAATTTCGTGAAGTCAAATTTCCAATAATTGTATGAAAATGAGATTTTAATCCCACAAGAAGGACTAAACAAATTAGCAAACACCCATCGAGCATTTATACATTAACGGCTATCAGAGCAACTTGCAGATAAAAGAATATTTGTTTTCAAATGCGTTCGCATAAAATATCCAACAATTATTCAGTATCGGAATATAAATGCAATATAAATTAAAATTTTTGGAGCTCGTAAAAGTGAATCGTATGCGGAAAATTTATAGGAGCATCCGGATTCGTTAACATATGCAAATACCATTGTCCATGACTCATAGTTAAGCTAACCGATGTGCTTTTATTGGCAAAAGAAAAGCGCAAATTGTGCCTTTCGCATTCGTAGATTTTCCCACATCTCCATTAATTTTGCGAATCGGCAAACTGACAAGGTAATATCACTGGTAAATATACCAATATGATTATTGCATAATTACTATGATATTATATTTTAGAGATTATTGAATAAAACACCGTACACGTTCGATCATCAAATCGCCGGATTTAAGACCATATATGAAGGTCTTACATTCGTGACCGTACGTGGAGCTGGACATATGGCACCTCAGTGGCGTGCCCCACAGGTGCATTACGTTATTCAACAATTCCTTCGCAATCGTCCTATATAAGCCGATGGCTATGTCGTATTTTGCTTAAATAATCCACTTTTAAATGGGCAGATTATATAGCCTTGTTTCGTGGGTGCCATTTCATTTCTGTTTATTCCATTTAATTGAGTCCCTTTGTGTAATCCTACAAAAACAGTTCCAACTACCAATGAATCACACTGCTTTGTAATGCCACCTTATTATGTATAACGCGCAAAATGCCTAATCTGAAAGATAAAACGGAAGTTCATTTCCATAACAGCTTTGCTTGTTGTGCATATGACATTAATGGATGGTAGCATTACGCCTCATGAAACAAATCTACGATGCACCAAAAATACCTGTCCAAAAATTTGTTCCATTCCTTTTCCTTATAATATAAATTTATCATGATTAATTATCACTCCAAAAAAGAGCGTAACCGTGGTACTATATAAGTGTTGAAAATGACCGTACACAAGCCCAATAAACCTCTTTTGTATGGATGTGTTTATCCGTTACCGAAATCCTCCGCTTCTGCAAATACAAATTATTCTTCGAGAAGTTTACATTCAATAAACCTGTAATCATAGCACCACTAAAATTCAGCCTAATGAACAGACTCGATCGCTGTACATTTTACTATAATTTTTGAAATACTCGTGAAAATTTCGATTCCTCTTCATGACAACAAATTCATTGAGGTCCTACCTGTCATAATTCACTAGTTTATTGGCTTGATAACGAAAAATGGATAGTCTAAAGTACTTTTACTTATCAAATTTCGTAGAACTCAGTCCGATATGCATTGCGTTAAGACATCATTCAACGAAAAGTTTCAATAAAGATTTGAAGGTATGCGATAATACTGCTATAACATATTCAATACTGTGCCAGCAAAAACACTTCGCTCTCAAAATTGCTACTCTACTAATGTCGAGCAACCGAGGTCCATGTCTTCTGAAGCCTAGGAACCAACGCCCATAAACGTTCCCTTCTAGCATTTCTATATGCAGAAACACGTAACAACGACATAAATAAAGAAATGGGAATGTGGAGCGATGGTGGAAAATCTTTCCTATCTGATAATATTTTCTTAAATGCTAAAAATCTGCAGCGGTGCAGTACGTGGAAACACCCCTCATATTTACCTGTGCCGATGGTGCAGAAACTTGTTGGCATCTCGCGAGGCGTGACGTCGTGCATCTTTAGTTGAGAGAATGCTTTTTAGACTAGTTGCATTCTACGAAAAGAACCGCCCTTCTCACATTTTCTCAATTTCATGCATGATTAAAATCGTTCCGCCGAGATCCTGAACGTAGAAACCTATCTGTTCCGCTCGGATAACATCACGACTGTTTTAATTTCGAAAGAAAATCACACAATAATTTATTTATCGGCTGAAAAACAACAAAACAACCGGAAGCAACTTTTGCCCCTGATCATAGTTCTGTCTTCTTAACTTCTTTATCATCGCTGTTTTCGTCCTTCGGCTTTTTATCCTTCTTCACGTCCTTCTCATCGACGTCACTCTTCTCCTCCTTTCCTTTCTTCTCTTCGTTCGCATTCGTTTCTCCTTTTGCTTTCTTCGCATCGGCTTTCAGAGTTTCGCTTTTTTCGTCGTCAGAGCGTGGCCTCCTCTTTAGCCTTTCGCCTTTTTTCATTTCAGGTACCTGCAACAACCGGTCTTAACAGCGCTTAGGCGCAACGACTGCACCAAGAGGTGTGACCGTCATTAGTGCATTGGTGTAATTTTGTGTAAACCAACAAGCAACTTTAAAAGATACTTGCTACAACAGCTTTATGATCAGAGACTCATAAAATTCAACACGCTCATCAATCCCACTCCTACGTTCAAAAAATTCTGAAGCATCACATTTCCCTGATTCAAGAGAATTAATTTTTTGCAGTGTTAAACTACATTTATTTCACAATGCAAAACAAGATAATAGCCTCATCTTCAATAATTATCCGCGGAAAATCTCCTCACTCTTCTGACCTCTTAAGTAGGGACGACTTTCGTCTTAACAATCCCCCCCCCCCCCTCCTCTCCTTTTCCCTTCATGGTAAAAAAGTGAAATATTCCTAAAAAATTTATCGATTGACTTTTTCTGCATGGGAATGGAAATTGTGGATAATTTTTTTTTTGAATTCATATCCAGAAATTGCTGACTTATTTTCGAATCGAATATGATAAATGTTCGAATTCAAATCGAATAAATGGCTGTAACGCAACTGATTTTATGGATGGAATTTTATGCGTAAATATGTCGGAAAATGGTTTTGAATGAATAAAAATTCCAGCTTCTGCGAAGAAAAAACCTTCAACGACTTCCGTATAGTTGAGAGGAATAAAAAGGAAAGAAAAACAACGGTTATAAGTTTCATATTATACACAAAGAAAACTGAACTTGCAAAAGTTGAAATGGATAGTTTTATGCTTATTAAACATACTTCAATATCGAACGATTCGAGAACATCTTTCATCGAGTTCAATACGTCAGCTGGTGATGAGTAATAGTACGCATAGTTCTTATATTCGGCTTTCTTGTTGACAAATTCGGGTAGGAGATCGCCATTTTTATCTGCAAACGTTTTTCGCTACGTACGAATTCTGGAATATGCAAATGAAGCGCTGAATCCAGAGAATAGTCAGATTTTTCAGCGAAATTCCCGCTGGAAGGGAACAAGCACTCATTCGATCAATCACGAAATTCACGAAATATTCAATCTATTCAATCACGAAATAGCGAACTCTATGTGATGATGTGGATATGAGAACTTCGACAAAAATGAGTCGAACATAATGAGCCACAAAATTTCTGCTATCTCAGGTTACGGCTTGAACTTTTCGCTAGTTTTAATGAGTCTGCGAAGGGTTATTTGTGGCCTAAATCAAAGAGAGAACAATTGCGTTCGCTGTTCACTTATCCTTCTTTCCTGTGTCACCTCTTCCCACCAATCCCTCATCCAACGTTGTCCAGATTTATTATATGAACAAAATCTTTGCAAATTCTGTCATTCGGTGTTTTTTATCTTCAAAGAATTAAAAAAGGTAAGCAAGTTTTCTCAAAGAATATCCCCATTGCCAAAAAGGTCTTCAAAGTAGCATCAAAGAAACATCGTTGCTGATTGAGTCGTATACGATTTTATCGCAGCTTAATCCTATTCTAAAGCAATTTAGAACATAATTTTAAGAAACGACGTATACGAAAGAAGAAATATTTATATGTAATATAATCCAACCAAGGAAAAGTAGCCTCGGGATGTATTTCCCATCTGGTCGATATTCTTCTTCGTATGGTTCCTCATCGTCCTCCGTATTAACCATCACAAAATATTCGGAGAGTATTTTAAACGCTTTTCGTGCATTTGACTGTTGAAAAGTCTTCTTAAGAGCTGCAAAATATTGTGGCTTATAAAAATCGATTGTGATGTTTAACCGTTACTTCTGAAACCAAGGTGAATATTGGCACTGATAGTTTCTTTTCCTATGGCCATGTAGTCGAAAGTTTCGTGCGGCAACCATCGCAAAAACAGGTGATTTCTCCGATATTTGCTTCAGCTAGGTTAACATATAACTGCAGCAAAACTTAGGGAGCATTGTTATTGCATACAGTAGCGAAATTTGTTTGTATTTTCAACTGAATAATTCGAGCCTTGAAGGACGAAACTTTCTCCACCAAGGTATATTAGTTGATAGAATTCATGGATTACTAATTTTTATAATTTTCATAGGCTATAAACTTTCTGAATTCATTCACCATCGAGTTTTTCATTTATATTATTGGCTGCAGTTCCATAATGGAAGTGATGAATTCTTAGTTCGTATTTACCACATAGCAGAAATCTATCGCGATATCGTTACTTCGAAATGTTTACTGGGAGGAAAAACGTCTGCTTTCGTATTTTTAAAATCCTTTTTTAGACTCTAAACAGTTTTGATGCAATTTACGATTTAGCATTCTCCGCATTTCACTCATCAAGTGCACCGATAATAGATGAACGATGACACCCAAGTATTTACTTACCTAATAGCCACTTCAACTGTTTGCAAATTTTTGAACACCTTTAGATGCTTATGACTAATTTGCAATTCTTTTGATTAATATAAAAGGTTTAGGGGGAGCAGTTGTAAACTAATACCCCCATACTTCAATTAATTTCATAGCTCTAACTTCAGTGACTTCTGAGCTAAAGCTAATGGATATGATGATCAATGCGCATAGCGATGAGCGCGGTCTGCAAATGATGATTTTGAAAGAGAAGACAACGAAAACGAAACTGTGGGGACAGCTACAGTTGACAGAGAACATCATGTTATACAAAACAATGGATGGATATGCAGATTGCTCTAAATGACGAGATTTTACATTGTAATGACGAGGAAATAAGGAAAGCTTCTTTCAAGTATGTAGTTCACCTAGCTAAAATGCAGTAATTCGTCGCAAATACTACTTAAGCTTCAAGAATTCCGAATGAAATAATACTGAATTTTCTGAAAACCAAGAAATTTTATGATCAGTCGATCATCGCAAGGATTTACTTACCTTTACATGCATGACACCAAGATTTATGAATAAGGAGGAAAATTGGTTTATTTTTCTCTAAAGCAGTTTCAACGGCATCTTCCCATTTCACCCATTCGATATCTTCGCCGAAACCTGCAACACAGAGTATTTCTCGATAACTTTCACGAGCAGTAAAAAAAGAGAATAAAGAGTGCGGCAGATTATAGTACAAAAGTGGTGACTCTCTTCTAGTGATAATGTTTCGAACAGAAAAGTAGTGATCGATGACATGACGGAATTTTTAAAAACTATTTTATTCATACGATAGATTTTGGTGAAATTTCAGAAAGATTCGCTATGATCGCACATCTTGAAAATTTTGTTTTATGTTTTCATTGTCTTTAAATAAATTACTTCCGTTGTGTGCGTCCTCTTTTCATAGTAATGAAACCATCCTACAAGTAATGGGGGGACAGAAAGGCTTTCTAACAAGATTACCTGACGTTTTATTGAATTTAAGACTTCAGTTTCTGTGGCACTTTCCTTGTGCATAATGAATAATCACACTGTCGATAAAAGTGAATATCAATAATACTTTCAAAAATTCGCCTCGACAAACGCAAGCATTGAAACAGATCAACAGAGAGATCATGAGCAGAAAAGCGTTCAGCTAAAAAGTGCAAGCACTATGAAAAAAAGAACTTTTGCAGTTACAAAGACTTTCATCGTACTGCATTCGGTGTTTTAGGTGTGCGTCATTGCATCCCAGAGAGTGTCTGTGACTAATTTTTTCTCCCTAAGGAGCAGTGGGTGTAACCTTAATCTTTTCGCGATATCACAGGCGCGAGCTACTTTTTGTGATTAATCCATTCTTTAATAATTTCTGCGAGAAATGTTTGGGAGGGACGGACAGGATGAGGATGCATGCATCCATGAGGTTCCCGCAGCCGTTGATGAGGACACTCCTCGGTGAATAAGACAACACCAACACCGCTGCACGTCAAAATTATAGCATGCTCATGGAGTACATGTATTTCTATGCAGAAAATTCAGAGGTAGTGTGCAAAGGCTGAAGAAGATGTGTAGAGCACCATGTCGTATGCATTAAACCATCAATTCCTTCATGTTTTAGTGCGAAAATATACGACACTGCAAATGATGTCAACCCCATAGAGATGGCTTGTGTGTACGACGCTTTCATAAGGTAGTTCAAGGATGTAATCCTCCAATATCACCAAATATTACCCTCGAGTATCCTCCAATCTTTGCAGTATATCGAATCATATATATATGCTGATAATTTCAGGATGCAAATACCGTAGAATATGTGCAACTTTTCACAGGCAACTAAGAATAACGGAACATAGTTTCATATCGCGCATAATTTGAAAAAAAAAGCTTTGAAAAGAAAATAATAAATAGATCATTTTTCCATCTAATATAAAGCTCAGTTTTCATTCTCCATTATAAAAAGCTCTTTCCGCTTCCATTTGCCTCAACAATCATCCCTCTTTTTTCCGCTTAAGGACTAGGAAGACTAGAAGATTTTTCGAAACCCATATGATCAACTAAAGAAAATTAAAAGTGATTAATTCACTCAAAAATGAACTGATAATTATTTCTTATGGCGAATAATTTATGTATGAAGTTTGATGATATCTTATCAATCACTACTAATAATTATCAACATGATACGTAGTAAATCATATAAGTGAAAATAGCAAATATGAAAAATTCGAAGCATTTTTTGATCTTAAGAATTTCAAAGTCTATAATGATACTCTTAAGTCAACAATTATGAGCAGATAATTTCGTTTGAGGTTTTTTTAACGATATCGCTAAAGGCATTTTTATTTGATTCATCTGCTCATTCACAATCTGTAAAATTTGCAGAAATCTATTTGGCGATGAACACTAAGCGTTGATTCATCTAACAAACTTAGCGGTTTGAACATTTAAACTTCTCAATAGCTAATATCCGGCCTCAGTTACTGAGATTTAATTCCTATCAAATTTTGGGTTTGGAAAAAATAAATGAACAAGAAAACCTGACCAGGGAGGGATGAAACACTGCATCAGTTGTTTGGAGTAGAACGTTTTAATTTGTTAGGGAATTTTTGAGATTTTCAGCGAATATTTTCAGCATCAACCTCAGGCGCATATCAAGTTTATTTGGACGAAATATGCAACGTTTGCAGTCAAAGTTTTGTTACTTATTGAGAAATGTAGAATAGCCTCCAAGCGAATGACTGGAAAGCTCATATAGTGGCAAAACGTGCTACTAATCAAACTCTTATCACTTTATTTGGATTTGACGGATCAGCAGGATGGCTGGCAAAGACTGCCACCTATGACAAACATGATGAAAACCAAATGTCATTGCACAGCAGGAGAGTTCGCTGGTTCGGTGCAATCATTCATCATTTAGCAATATAGGTATCAGTATACTTTACAATGGATATGATCTTAAACAATATGCTCATGCAAAAATTTGCAAGAAATTGTGCTAAAAACTGCTTCGAAAATACAAAACGTACGACTGGGATCACAAACATCAAAAGGAAAAGCTCGCCAGATAGAGTGCTACCATATGTACGCTTTCAGTAACAAGTACAAACGAAAATATCGTGAAATATGAACAACTAATAACTACCTCATTTGAAGAATTCATATTTTAACAAAATTGCCCACCTATGAGGTTTTTCAAGCAAACACTGCTTTCTTCTTCGTTATTTCGCAGATTTGACCACTGCGAAGATTAAACTCATTGATCGCAGTTCGTTGGTCAACTTCTAGGCTTATTTAGATTGCATGACTCACCTAAAAACTAGTAGACTAATCTGAAAGCAACTTTTAAGGCTTCTTTTGCGTGCAGTTATCCCTACGTGATTTTATAACTTTAAACTTTGTAGTTCCAACGTTGAAGAATGGAAAAACAGACAGACAATTATAAATATTTGCCTCCGCAAATTAAAGGTGAGCCTTAGCACCACGACCTCCGCAGAGGAATTCTGGTTACGAATCGAATTATCGAATGCAAAATCCAGAGACACTCGAAAAGAGCGAAGTTCCAAACGATTCATAAAACGACTGGAGTTACATGCATAAAGACCAATGTCATTTAGTTCTCTACTAGTGTGAGTTTCAATCTGATGGAGAGCAAAATTAGGTTGAATGTATTTGGGAATTAGATGGTATTCGGTATTCACCGCAACCAAAAGTTCGGGATGACTAATGAAATAATCCCTAAAGCTATATGGAAGTCAGCCGATGTATGTCATACAACTTTCGATTACAAAAAACGGTCAATCGGTAGGAAAAGATAGTCTTATAGCCGCTGCGGCGATATTCGACAGTATACAGTCGTCTTCTTGTAATGGAAATAGTAAGATGAGGAATATCGATTACGTAACTGAATGAACGGCTGCAAATATAAACAAGGATTTCTGAAAAATAAATATTCTCTCGAATTTATCCAGAAATAAATCCACGATTTCATATCTATATTCAAGCTTATCCATAATCCATAACTAAGAAAATAAATCCACCGAGCTAGTTGTACACTTCGACAAGTAGTTCAAGCTGTATCGCATGAAAAAAAGCAAATACCCAGGAGAACGTCCTAAAGTGACCGCTAAATCAAGGCTGTCTGTAAGCAAAAGTGCAAAAGAATAGTCGGCTTGACACTGAGGAAACTGCGAATTCGCATGCGATTCTCGGTAGCTGATATGCAAATACCCCAAATTTACACTTGAATGTACTGTCCTTTTGCGATTATCGTCAAGCTTATTATGCGTTCGAAAGCTGGATGAAAGGGCAGGATGAAAGGGCAGCGGGAGTGTTGCTCGCATTGAAGAACCATGCAGTCGAATAGATCAGAGGACTCTACGAGAGACAATATCAGCAGACATAATAGACACAATATATGCAGAAGATGACAGGAAATGCGTCAGTTTTCGATGGTGTCAGGCATACGACAATGCCCTTTCGGAAACCGGATTTCTTCAGCAATTCTTTTCCTTTGAAGGGAAATGGCTTCCTTGGACAGCAGCTGTGTAACACCTAGGTTGAGCTCTTCAGAACGTCGCTGATATATTGTTCAGTTAGATATAAATGAACGTTGGATGCAAACTTTGGGATTTGCAGTAAGTACGTGAAAATTAAACTACCAGAACCCTGACGGAAAATCGCTAAAGAATGAAAAAATTGTTGGCCCTCTTCCTATCTGCTTTTTAAGATTAATTTTTTCCTATTAAAGCTAACCATTTCCGGGTCATGGAGCTTCACCTATTTCAGTGCTTCAATTTTTTTCATTACATATAACTTACTTTCATCTTTGAATTTTTGTTAATGGTTAGGTAGCATTCTTAAGGTGAAAGGAGTGTGTTGCAATTTTCCTGATAAAACTGACAAAGAAGGCGAGAACACGCGCATATCGTACGAGAAGTAACGGCCCTATATTAGTAATGCTCAACAGGCTGGCAAACTACTGAGAACAGCGGATTCGCTAGCACATCGTCTCTGCGAGACCAAAGGAGCTTTTTTTGACCACACGTGTCTTATTTCGGGGCAGATATGGGCGGTTTCTCTGGTTCATGGACCAAATAAATCTACCAGGCATCTTGGTCATCCACGTTTTTCCCTATGAATGTGTTCTGCAGCCGTGAACAGCTCACTGGAGCCGAACTTAAAGTCTGTTTAGAGTCAACCTATAAAGCTCCACAAGAAAGGTCGATATCTAAGTAGTAAAAACAGAAAGAAAATTATTTCCACTTTTAGTGGGGAAAAGATTTCAAAAGAATTAATTGCACCGGAATGAGAATGACAACTATTGAGTGAAATTCGAATCCCTAAAATATGATTGATTTTCTTTCTTTGACGCATCTCATCGTCATCTGTTCCCTTAGAGGTGATCGGATTTTAAATAATAGTAATCAATGCTATTTTTTATTATAACTCTCCTTTAAAAATTTTACCTTTGACAAATACAAATGCATCACAGAGCCAAATTTCAATCAGAAACCCTTGGAAAGAGGGGAAAACTTAACATCGATGAAAAATAACGATGAATTTCGGACATCACTTTAGCAAAAATTCCACCGAAGCGATACTATTTTCGCAACGAATCCATAAGATGATTGAAATGACGCAGATGTTTACTCAGAATCTATTGAAACTACATTTTACTTAGCCTTTTCGTTTTCGTTAGAGCTTGCGCTATTAACCGCTTTGACCCATGCATGGTGACAAATGAAGCAACGGGAAAACGCATCAAACAAACTACCACAAGTAATGAGCCAGAACTGCTCTACATTACTGCACATCAGCGCAGCGGCAAACATTTGCCACATTACTGATAAATTCGAAGAGTATTTTCCGATAATATAAGGCATGTGTCGCTACACAATCAGTCTGCATTTTATTGTTTGTCCACGTAGCAAAGATATCGAACTGAGGAAATAGTAAAAATTGAGCAGATTGAAGATTAGCTTTCATGAATATAACGTGAATTATGAATATAGCTCAGCAGATTATGAATGTAGTGTACTATTGCATAACAAATGCTGGGTAAAACACGGATGAGGATGAAGTGCCATACGAGACCTCTTCACAACCTATTATTGGTCTAGAAATATAACTGCATTTTGAGCTCAGGAGGAGAAAGTTGTCGTAATCTTCGAGCAACCTAGGCTGTTCGTTGCAGAATTTGACGACGAAGAAACTCTACGCTAAAAACGAATCCATCAGTCCGTTTTCGTCGCGAAAAGCAAATGTATGGTGTCATATGACTTTATTAATATCGGCTACGGAAGTTCCTTCTCGTTTCGAAAACGATTGGACATCAAATATGGGAATAATGAAAACGACCGACGCAGTAATTTGCTACTTCATTACATTGATGAATTTACTGCAAAAATGTGGGCCGTTACGTGTGACTGTAAGAAAAAAGGGCAGCTGCTATATATAAGGGCTGCTGACGGTTTAGTTTGTTCAGCATTAAGGGTACTTTCAGATGGGATAGAACTGCTGTTATATTATCTTTGCATCCTTATTCACCAGCTAAATCTAAGAACTGATTGCTGTTTTTTCACGATATCCCGTACGGATAGAAGTTTCATTCCACATAACCTTCTCTGTTTTATATGAAATATTCTTGAATGGATTAGCCATGAAATGATACCTCTAATGTTAAAGCTGAAAAGTAAACTTACATAACCAGACAAGTATTGGCAGGTGCTTTCTTGTAATCTTTAGCTTTGCTTACTGGTGAAAACACTTGTTGACCTGCTGATAATCGTCCTGTGGTTGTCTAGATTCGTATTTGGAAAGTTATACAACAGATGACGTCGCAATCGGTCGTAACTTTTACCAGAATTCGCATGGGTTAAATGTTTCGAGAAGGCCATTTTAAATGGCGAAATATATCCTGCGATTTTTACACCAAAAAAAAAACACTCGGAAATTATTTCGAAGATGAGTCGTCTACATACATATAATCTCCTCACACCATTTGGAGGTTTCAGCTTATAGTTAACAGTTAACGCCCTTATGCAATGAGCGCAACCGATGTTGCCGGCATGATTTTGCGCTATCTATCGTAGGATTTCAACATGCATTCTCCAAACAATTATAAATGGCACCACTTTAGAATTATACTACTGTCTCGGACCGAATGAGCTTAAAATATTGAGCTGAAATTATAAGGAACCATTCATTTATACACAGAAAGTGCGGATCGGTAGAGATGTTCGAATTTGAACCGTCTTCAATTCCGGGACCGTGGAACTTCGAACATTGCCATAAATCGCTAGGAAGAGGGTGACAAGAAAGAAGGCAAAGTGAACTTCAGGGAGAGCAGACAGCCACCTGGATTCATAAAAGTCAACAGTGCTCACGCATACAGAGATGCAAGTACATGCCGCCCTGTTAGATGTGCGAAGAAAACGTACAAGATAACAACAGCCTTACAGTGATCGATAGAATAAATCGTGAAATAGAATTTAGGCAGAAAAAAAAATCCTCTTTCCTTTGTTTTTTTTCTTTGATTTGCAATCGAATTTCCGCAAAATTCGATTGCAGCTGACCTGCCTTCAAATTTCTGAAAACTTTCAAGAAATTCCTTCGACTCCTGCTCAAATTTTGACGTGCCGTTCTAGAGGAGTAGCCAATCTTTAGAAAAAATCACGCCCGCTTCGATGTTCAGTGATTTCTGCGTCGGAAGAACTCGGCAGACATACAAAACGAAACGGTTCGCATATGATAGACAAGAAATCTTCAAGATGCGCTGCATAAACGCAGTTTCGCAAGAGCGTTTAAAAACGGGAAGATTTAAGCGAAATTCAGCGAACTGCAAACGAGATGCAAACTTCACCAGCGGTTTGATCTCAGTTTGAGAACCTTAGACTGAGTAGCGGAAGCTCCGCATGGTTTTCATTATATGATTAAATTACTTAGCTGTTAATCGCACAGATTCCAAGTAAGCCAAAAAATAGGTAGAGAGTGATAATTGTTTAAAGTCGTTCTAACGAGCGACTATGAACAGGAATTTCTGCTCATTTTATAGCTATGAAGGATTTGCAGATGAATAGATTGCGCTGAGCGTGTTTCAAATTATATTTTAATAAAAGAGGACTTTTGCGAGAACTTAACGTTCAGGGAATTTAATCATTATCATATGGTAGTAATAACTGACTCCGATCAAGTGAAAATTCACGACATACAACAGAATCGTTGTCGATTTCTTGAAAAGATGTTGTAAACGATCAGGAAAATTCATAGCTTTTAGAAATCCGCGTTATCTGCACTGAAACGATCGATATACTGGTGAAAATTTTGTTGATCGGCGAACAAATTCTACCTCAGTTTTCTTATTCTTCATAAGGGAAAGGAGAATGCGTGATAAACTGGTTTTGATATCGAAAATGGGAGAGCGATGGAAATTAAAAGAAGAGGACGTATTGGACAATGCATTTCGTTTGTCAATGATGTAGTTAGTGGTCAAGGATCCTCGACCGTGGGCAATATACTAGGAAGAGTACCGAAAAGAACACCACGGAATAACCGTCGATCGACTACAACGTCTTATGTCGTAAACTGCTATGATCGCGAAGCACGCGCACCGATACCTGAGCTATAAGGGACAAGCTTGTGATCCCTACAATGATATTTACCCATATGGTCATTCTGATGCTCGTCTACTTCCTCAAGTATCAGTAACAATGCTACTGTAGGCAAATTCCCCACATTAAAGGATGAGATTTTCATAGTGCTTACGGTATTGTCAACGCAAAAACTTAAAAATATTACTGCACACACTTAAAATACCACTGTAGTTCCCATTTTGAAGCAAAAACTTATCAATAAATAGGGGAAAAAATTACCATGTGAGAGTGGGCTTTCGTAAATTTGTTTAATGTCGATAGTTGCGTTCGATAAGTGTAGCAAGGCGATGAGAAGAACGACAACGGCGCCCAGTGTGACGTTCATCGTGCAAAATGAACAAATGCACCTTGTCGTGCAACCTCGACCCAAATACGCACACAACATGCATCGTCATATGCGAAAGAAAGAATACACCTAACTTTACGCATTACTTCTTCGTGTATGCGTTCTTCCTTTACCTACTATTTCATCAACGAAATAAATAATGATACAGAGAAACCTTTTTGCAAATTTTCCACTCACGTTTGGCGTTGCAAAAGAGGGCAGCGAACATATATATCCTCGGATTTCATACCATCGATTACAACAGTTCTCACTGCTTCCTCCTGCCTCGTTCATATTAGTGCGAACATTCGATGAAACTCTTTGGCGAAATATATAAGTAACGACGATAAGAACGTATAGCCAGATCACCTTGAAATAATGTAATGAGAGAAATAACTGCTCGATGCGAGGATGAGATCAGCGAGGAACAAAATTGAGATCAGGACAGCAGAATCACACAACGTCACATTTCCAAGAAAAACGTCATGAAACTTTGCAAGAAACGGATGAATGAAAGAATTGTTTAATGCCTTACTCGCTGTATTTAAGAAAATGATTCATCGAGAAAAAGTTGGAGCAAATAGCATAATTTCTTTAGGGGGATCCTTTATTGTGCCATTTTGCAAATCTCAATATACAAATTATTCCAGTATGTTTCTAATCCTAACACGTTAGAGAAACGTTGTGTTTATGCAAACATGTGTATGTGCAAGTCTGTTTTCGTGTATATGATCAACAGTTTCAACTTAGGAAGTATTGAAATTTGCATTTCGACAATTCGTAAGCATCATTTGTATAGCACCTATGCCGCCTCTCACGTCAGTCCCTCCGATTTACATGCTGCCTGGGATAGTTGAATGCGACAAATCTGCGTACCTCTCATCGATCGAGTTTTCCTTCTGTACAAATCGAGTCATACAGCTGTGAAGGCTACTAAAGCAGCTAGCTAGTCGTATGCATATTTGTGCACTCATCTTAACTAACTAATCATTTTTGTAGAGTATAAATAAAAAGAAATATGCAAAATAATGCCTTGATGGTTTCCACTGTTCTCATAAAACGTGAAAGCAGCTTTTTTGCTGTCCAAATCGTTCATAAGTGCTGAAATTTTTAAAGATCAAACAACTATAACTCCAATGTTAACAGATTTCCCAGTCTTAGGTAGCGTGCAAAAACTGCGGTCTGAAGGGCGATTATAAGAGGCGAACTTCTGAACCTCGCTGCAATTATTGTCGAGATGAGGCTATCGAGCATACAGATAGACCACCTTTGGGGGTACGTGCACACTTATGCGTACGAATACGTACACACATACACACGCATTAACGCTCACATGCACAAATGCACACCTGCGTGCACAGTGATGTGTGCATGTCTGTGTGTATGAGCGAATGCATTCACGAATTGTGCAGGTGATTGTGCGAGCGCAATGCCGAAGCGCAAATCTTCCCAGTTATCTGGCATGCGTCTCCATTTTTTGGACTGGATTCCCCTCCTCTAGTGTCCATCCTCCTCATTTTCCTTTCAGCATTTCGGGTTGTGGTCTTTGACTCCTTAAGAATCTTGCCGTCAAAGAGGTTATCAGTCAAGAGAAACTCTTTCTTAGTAGGTTACGGGGGAGTCATTTGCATAAGATCGTTGCCGCTGAATAACACCGGCCTATTGTTGTTGCGTTGCCCTAAAGAAGATACTAGAAGTTACTCATTTTTCCTTGCAAAAAACCCTGCGATTCGAAGAAGTCGCGTTCGTGAATTTAGGTCCCTCGAAATATGGTGTATTGAAATGAAGTGAATTTAAAGGTTTGCAAAAACGTCCCGAATACCACTTCGCCGACACAGGTTCATGTTCTCCTCTGCTGCTGCATCTGTTCGATATTTTTCGCTCAATAAATGCTCTATGTTGTGTTTCGCTTCCTTCATTTTATTATCATTTTGTGTTTTGACTCCTTTTATGTTTCTTCCATACTTATTCTTTCTGTCTGAATTTTATCTTTTTCCTCATTTGGTTGTTGTATTTATTGCTTTGTATGAACATTTCAGAGGAGCTAACAAAATAGTCGGCACAGAAATACCGCCTCTTACCCTCAGAAAATCACTATGAATATTCATTTTAACAGGAAATAATGTTGCAGTCATGTTGCAGTCTTTTGATTTTCCTGGATAAGATCCCACTTTTGCAAATAAATGATCAGGAAATTAAGCTACCAGGAAGAAGTGACCAGCACAATTCAATATATAAAATAAATCAACCAAAGGGTGACGAAAAAGCTGAAAGCTCAAAATGCCACCTCCACCACTGCCGTTTGCTTTGTTCTATTCAAAATTCCGCTCCGAGAAATTCGTGTCTGTCTTTCGAATGATTTATGAAATGTTGTAGATTAGGCATGTCGTGAAACTGTAAAATTTTACAGTGCAAACTGATTGCACGGAATACCTACATGCTTGCTACTTCCGATCCTTTTGCGTGTAACAATCGTCGCTAACAATCGTCGTCGCACTTCCACACCCAGTGGCTTCGGAGACATTAAGACACATTTACTTTTTCACAAGTGCCTGTTCAATTTCTTCTTTCTCACATCGATTGACTCCCTCCAGCCACTGGAAAGCGCGTGTCCATTCTCGGTGACGAGACAATAAATTTTATGATCAGCACTGATCGTCCCATTTCGAAAGGATTTGTGTCTCGGACACGTTTCAAGTTGACCAGAGTGAAGGGCATAGAAACATTTTCCGTCAACCATTTTTCTGTTTTTCCAACTCTTTTCAATTAAAATGCAAAGATTACTTCATATCACTCACTAAATACCATATGCGAATTAGGAGAAGCAACGTCTTATGCGAATGTGATCATGCTCTTGGTGATTGTTTCATATGATGCGAAATTCAAATTTGCTAAGAACGGAAAAAATCAGCTTACTCTATTTATTCCATATTAGCCTCGATAATGCATTTAATATATAGGGAACATTGCAAAATTTGCGCTTTCATGAATCATATATATAATAAAGAATACATTCACTGTTCTATCCTAGCAAATCTCACCTACCTTAGCAAATCTATCTTTTATGCCAGCAAATCTATCTTATACTTGTGACTATGCAAGAAATGAAGCATACATAAGGGATGACTGCACAAGTATTGGCAAATAAATAAAGTCTAAAAGAGTTAGATATAATTTGAAAGATTAAAATATATTATCCGATAAATTTGCTTATTGCAATGCTTGATTACTATATATACCTTGAAGACGATCTCAGCGGGAAATTACTGAAGTCTAATTCAGCGAAATACCGTGTAAAAAACGATTATTTCAGAGGGTATAAATGAAAAAGCTGGTCATCGGATACAATAATAACGTCTTTTCCTCCTGCATGTAGAAGATCGTAGCTGCTGGAAGCTCCCGAAATCAACAAACGAAAATCTGTCTATTTGCTCTAGAAAAGATTCTTTTTGTTGCAAATCATGAAGAGAAATAGATGGTTATGAATGCAAATAAAAGTCATTAAGCTTACTCATTTTCGTGCTGGAATAAACCAATGACAACCTTTCTTCGAGTACTTCAGTACCGATTCGAAGCTCTTGGACCGCACGAGGTTCAGAACTTCTCGCAGCCGTTTGTTGGAAGTTGTCACCACTGACCCTCTTAGTGATGCGCCAATCTTAGAAACTAAACAAGCAGACGGCAAACATGTAAGGTCATTTGAAAGATTACCGACTGGAGGTGAAGTGAATTGTGGTTGCTAAATTTTATGAAAGTCAAGTTGAATTTGTGTAGATATTGCAGGAAATAAAGTCTCCTACTAGAAGCGAGCACCGAATGAAATTCGGGGAGAATTTCTTTAACAGAGATGCCTTTGAAGTTCGGATCATACTGGATCGATTTCCGAAAAATGAGAGGGACAAGTCAGCCTTTTAACCTACATGGTTTGCTCGATTCATAAGCGATCGAGTTTCAAAGCGCTCATAAAACCGTTTCCGCATCTGAATCTCTAGTTTGCTTATCACTTACAATGGTTTGTTGCTGAAGTTCCAACATTATTTGGTGTGTTCCATGTATGTATCGCTGGGGAAGCTGAAATCCAATGTGAATAAATCGGTTCGTCTTCTCAAAGTAAAAATCCAAAAAATAGGTATTCACTTATACAATAGACTTAGATAGAAGACTTGTGGAAAATGAGAATGAATCAGATCCAAGCACCAAACTTTTACCTTAAAATCAGACACTGAAGTTGTAATTTGAAATGTACATCCTAAAATTGGATAAAATTTTATAAGCGTTCACAAAAGGTGATGCCTAGTAGCGTATTCAGATTCGATGGAGTTTCTAACCAAATGTTGATGTTGGAAAAGCGCAGAACGGTGCTCTATCGTCATTCACTTCGCGCTATATACAGGATCATGTTAATTCAGCTATGGAAATTGAGACAGATAACAGCATTGATTTCCAAGAAAAAGAGGTCTCAAAGCCTTTCAAGGAAATGTCTATCACATCGTTTATTGCTTGCTCTGCTTATTTCTTGACAGGTGATTCCATCAAAAACTGAGGAGTGTTATCGATTAGTTATTTCGTCAAATCCATAATACTTCCTTGATGCGACAATCGGCAGCAGCTGACCACAGTTATGAATAAGTGTTTGCAAAGCTAACATTTTCAAATCTCTCCTAAATAAAAATGACGTACATCAATCATTCAGTAAGTGCATGTCCACTGGTGCAAAATCAGTACGTGTCAATAAACGCGAAAACTTCAAATCTACAAAAATTAAAGGTGAATGAATCGTGCAAACAGATAGCCTTCCAAGATAAAATTGTCCGAACAATACGAATTGTAGCTTAACATGAAATCGAGTACAACAGGTATGCAGAAATGTTACCAGATATGGAGTCAAATAGAACCCAAGTCTCATTCATATAAAGTCGAAGTGCAAAATTATACACAGGAAAGCGTTGACTTTAATTAAAAAATTGTAACGAAATCTGCAATTTACGCTGCTTCATTTCGAGTCATGCACGAAACTGTCACTGTATATGCAGTCGATGGCATATTTGGAGTTGATAGACGGCGGAAATGAATAAGGTGCGAAGCTGATGAACTGATTCTGAGAATTTCGAACGACGGAGAGAAGTGGAACAATTGATGAACGGCTTGGTGAAGTCGATCGCGAAAGACATTTTAACGACCTCAATTTTTATTCACGAAAAAAATAGAAACTACAAGCTATAATGAAATGTGGAATTCAAAAGAAAGAAAGCGTCCTCCCACCCAGAGCAAAATATAGTAGAAATCACTAAATCTGAAGATACACAGAAATAAGTAAAGATGAAATTTCTCGAAATAGGGTAGAAAAATGAAGTGCAACTGAGGTTTCGCTAAGGTATAGAAATAGTTCGTTCAATTGACATGATTACAAAATAAATTCGCTAAACTTTGAAAAATTTGTGGTACGATGAATTTAAGCTGAACATGATTTTCGAGTAAACCGATAAATTGCTAGTACCAGTCGAAATTACACAAAGAATCCAAAAATCTTTCATAAAATATTATTATCTCATTAGCGACCGTTTCAATCTAAAGTGAATTTATTAATCGCATTTCCATGTTCACTTACCACTAACAATGCCTTCGATAGAAAGTGGCTTTCTGTTATGAGAAGTATTCAAAAAATTGGAAAAAACATAAGCAATGTTGAAGCACTTTTTCTACTTTCGATGCAGAGCGGTCAATTTCTTCACTTTAATGATCGATATGTTCGTGCAGAACGGTTGGCCTGCAACGTATTCAACAAATAGCAAATCTACGCCACAACTTGCCACTTTGGATTGTATTCGATATCCCTCAGCGCTTCTTAATTTTTTGCAGTAATAGGGACTTTAAGCCGCTATGACAAAATTGTACCTGCAGGCTGCATAATGGCCACATCAAGTCTGCTACTATTGTGCACCGGCTATAGCACAACTGAAGTCTTTCAGTTTAATTAGTCCTACTTGGCTAGAATCTGAGATGATATGCAAACGGAGGCACGCGCTTTCTGAAAAGTTGAGAACGTTTAATTATTTATGGAGGTGATTTTTGGAGGTACGCATAGGTTAGAAGTGATCGGAAGCATTTTTCTCTGGGTGCTTATGGAAAGTGAATATTTTGAACGAAAATTTTACAAGTGGTCACTCAAATACGTGAGCGACTTAATGCCCACTTTTGTTTGTTCGTTGGCCACTTAATGATGGCCGTCGAATAGATCGTCAGAATCGCAAAAACGCAAATCGTGCCAATCTCTTAGATGTGCTTTTTCATTTGTTGAAATTTTACATATGGAGCAAACTGCTGCGCTTTTCTCACTTTAATGTCACTCAGTTTAATGTCACAATAAGAGAGTTGTTTCTTAGTAACCTGAAAAATCTCCAGGTTATTTTATAATAACGTAAGAACCTAAAAATCTCCAAATTTCAGTTTCTATTGGCATGAAAACCTGTACTCTACAATAAAAAAGGCTAATTATTTTTAAGCAATCCATGAGGCATCAGGCAGATCGAAAAGTTGGGTGTTCCCCTCATAAGGAATACGTCGATGCTTCAGGAGTCAGAGAAAAATTCCCTTTATCGTATGCTAGCAACCGATGACAAGAGAAGTTAGGTCACTTTTAGTAAGGTATTTATATCGGCTGCTCATATTTCACACATATTTCATAGTATCTTCATCATTTCACGATTATATATGATTTCAGTATGTCATACCTATTACTTTCAAGCAAATATATTGATCCCTTCGAAATACAAAAAAGGGTAGCAAAAAATTATGAGCCCATTAGAACGCAAAACTCAATGGAATAGATTTCAATGGGGAATATAGATGACAGTGAAAAAATGTGAAAAAGAACTTGAAAGTAGTGAAAAAAAATTTGAGAAAGTGAAGCTACACAGACATTTAGATGAAATAGTTAATAAAAGCGCCAACATCGGTAATTCTGATGGTAATTAATGAATGCTTAAGGGAAAGATAAGCAGACATTTTCGTTTTCCTCTCTTCTCACTCTTTGGAAAAAGGAAGGGCCTACGATGAAAAAAAGCACTGGTCACTTTGGGTGAGTGGCAGAAGAATTTCAGAGGCAATATGGGGGCATTGACTGCTTTTTTTTCATTTTTTCTCCTCCAAACGTGGTAATCTTTTCAAAGAACATGAATTAGATCATGAACATACGATCATTCTTAATGATTTCATATTTAAGCGATCCGCTCATTTTTCCTTATTCAAAAAACAATTTCTTCAACTAAATGATTCGAATTCATTCATTGATTAGGCGGGTAGTTACATTAAGTGAATGGTGCAGATGTGATCGAGAAAACGATGGTACTCTTCTCGTTTCACGATTTCGGCAGCTTCCCTTTGTGAGCGCTTTAAAAATCGGAAAGAACAGCTGAATGATTCATGAGACAGTATACTATTGTTCCGCTTTGAAACCAACCGAAATCGATGCATTCGATGATTCGTCGACGGGTTGTAGCTTTCGCATAGATGCCGCCTATAAACTGTTTCTAGAGCGTTCGCTCCAGAATCGGGAAATTAGAGAATATTCTATGGAATATAGGGAATCGAGAGAATGTGGACAGTGAAAACGATTAGAGAGTATAGCTAACGAATAGCGTTGGCTTGTGTTAGCGTAGTGGTCCTCATGAATGTTTAGCGTGATCATTATCGAAGTGTTTATGCAAAATCGATTTCACTGCCGCATAAATAATTCATGCAAAAAGCATAGGACAAGAAAATTTGCGCGAAATTAAGCGGCTTTAGCCATAATGTGCAAAATCCCAAGTAGCTTCTTAGTGGTCATGTTATGTGATGATTTATAGCGTTTAGCCATGGCAAACAATTGCCTGAGATACGAAGTGATTGTTGAATGGGAATTCATCTCATAACCAGCCTTATGCCATACAGCCTTTTTAGTTAAATTTATTCAGCATTCACTGGTACCTCATCTTTACTTTACTTTGAAAGTTTCTTTGGAATGAGTTTATATGAAATCTGAATTAACTCACTGCTAATAGACAAATTTTAGCACCACTGCTATCAAAGAACCTCTACTTTTTGAGAAACTGTCAGCAGATTTCAAATGAATCGCTTTTTACCTTGGTGAATCGACTGATTCTGCTCGCTCACTTACTACCGTATGAGTTTTATTTTGCTCTTTTCTAAATTTCTATGAATTTTCTCTTCAGCCGTCTTTCGTTTTTCGTCTCTCCATTCGTCTACCGTAACTACATCAATATTCAATCGTTGCTGGGTCCCAGCTACCGCTTCGAAGATCAGCACATGCAAAGGCACCACCGTCGTTTTTACTGTAAGGAATTGGCGGAGGGTTGCTACTTAATAAAAAGCGAAACCACTTTTTCATAATTGCATTAAAATATGAGGTGAAGCCATCAACTCTCTCCCCTGCAGTTGCGACAGAGGTATCATAACCTAACGTACCGCTGTCACTGTTACCCTTCCTTTAGGTTGTGTAAAGGGTCCAATGTGTAATGAAATTGCAGCGCCATATCTTTCAGAAGGCTTAGCAAATCACTCATTCCACAGGACAGTGAGGAGCTTGATTGGGTTTACTAAATTTATTTTTAACTGAAATTTTTGTTGGGTCATTAATAAATTGAGAACGGCAATGAGTACAAACCGACAATGGAAATTAATTAGAAGATAGTAGATGCCGACCTTCTCTCGATTGGACTTCATTTTAATAGGACACTAATACATATCTCTCGACGATTTCTTCGCCTAAAGGAGAACAGGACATGGGGTCTTCAGCGTCTTCTTTTTCCTTGTCGAATTTTCCCCCAGTCTTTTCGAGCATGCTGCCTTGATGATCCAATAAAAAGAGACCTAACTCGTACAGTAGCAACTACATATTATATGCTCGAGAGCTGCAATAATTGAGTAGTGAACAAAACAAAATGTTGTATGCGGCAAAACAGATCATCGCTGTTACACCTTCCGCCACTATTCATTACAGAGTGAGCAAAAATATGAGAAGACGAATTGAAGATATAGGCTGCATCCTCGATGCTGTATTATGTATTCAGTGTCCAGCGTTCCAACAAGCGATAATCTCATAATTGGCTCTTTCAAGGTCTATAAGTGGATTTTCTGCTCACCCTAAAAATTCATTCTTTAAGCGCTTTCAAGACTTTATCATAATTTTAATTACTCTGTTGATATAGTGCTCGTACTTTCAGGATAATTCTGACGAGCTCATGTCTCATCGTTTCCTCAACGTTTCCCAATGCTCTAAATAGGTAAAGCTGAGAGCTGTTGCACGTTGGTGCAGTTACCTACTAGCATTAGAAATGTTCACAAAAATGTTGCCTTAACCGTTGAAGGTGTTTGCGTAAATAACCTATGAACGAATCATTACAGCCAGTCGAGAGCAGGTCAGGAAAAACGGAAGCCACAACAGGGCATTTGATTTTTAACCACTTATCTGCGCAATTCTCTTCAAAAAGAAAAAAAATCGTTGAAAATGCAATATGTGCTCGCCGACAAGGTTTCCTAAAAATTTTGTTACTCTTAATTGATAGAATCGATCACCTATAATAATATGGAATGTGCAGCAAACGATAGAGATCACAGCATTTAACAGACCGATTTTTTCTCGGGTATCTGAATTTTATCAAGCTAGTTAACTTCATGTTCTAAGGTAGAATGGGCATTGCTAAATGGAAATTGCTATCTACAAAGGTGAAATGAATAAAGAAGACGAGTGGATTTTGTTCGTGCTGTTTCAGGATGGATTCCAGATTAAGTAACAGATTTTCATAAGTATTTCTTGTGCATAGTTATGATGTATTTATTTTGATTTGTTCGGCACCTCCACACGAAACTGACAGTACAAGGAACGCTGAAAGGCTAAATTGACCTCAAACAGCGGGAATAGCAAAATTCTGCGTTCGCCGGATATAAGTCGCTATCGGTAATGCTCAAAGCGATCGTGTAAAGCTTCTTAGAAGCAGGGTGGTTTCTTGCTGTATGAGGCACTTAAGCATATACTTATGCAGTGTTTAGGAGAGGGGTTAGGCAATCACGAATGGCCATTGTCTTAATGGAGACGGTATAAGATCAAAGGCCAGTAAAGAGAGCGTTTCGAGCGGCGCATCCGCAATTGTGCATTGCCAAGGTCAATTAAGGCCTCGTACCCTCTTCCCCTTTTCGCTTCGGCTCCTTAATTGCGTGTCTCTTCTCATGTTAACTAGCCACGCTAGGCTAGGCTAGACTGGACCAGGCTAGACGACTAGCCTCTCTATTCTACTTAACTACAGCGTGAAGTGTTAACGAGAAATTCGAGTCAATAAGCGCGGATCGACAAGTTCTCCTCCCAAACAATGTATCATATTCACGTCGAAGTATAAACCCTATAATCCTACAAGGGAATCGACAACATCTCAGGGACTATGGTAGTCGACAGATTAAGAAACGTTGATATGAAGGTGGGAGAAACTAGCAACAAAAAATGTCAATATGACTAATCGAATAGGTGTTCTATAAACAAATTGTTAATATCGTCGTTAAATCGGCAATAAATGCTTTCGTCGAGCAATATAGAATTTTACCGTATAACAGTTGTTTCATGCTTACTATATTAGAATTACTCTTTGCAAAGTGGAACATTTATTGTACATATATTTTGTTTCCAATATTTCCAACTTTTACTTTACCTTTACATTAGAAATTCCGACAATCACAACATTTTCAATGGATCTAATTTTCTTCTTTAAATTGTATATCCTTATAAATTGTCCTATTCTAAATATTAAAGGATGTCTATAAACTATGGATATCAACCAAACAAGGAGAAACTATGTGTGTAAATATAGTAGCATTTAGCCGGTAGGAAATCATCACTTCAATATCGTCTATGCAGTCTATTGTTATCATCAGCATGAATAGCAATCAAGAACTCTTTGACTCTATGTCGTTCTTTAATATGTCTTTAGTAATTTTGAGTCAATATTATCGGATATAAAGGCAATCCATCAAATACTTATATAATCGTTTTCCGGCTAACGCTCATTGTGTACGCACTAAATCATAATTGTTTAGTTATATAGAAATTCGATATCGCAATTCTCATATCTGAGAGTTCTCTTAGCTGCATTTACGTACTCGACGGAGTTCTTCTTCTCTAATATAGATATGTGTATGCTTTCGCTGTATGGATTAATAATATCATTAGTTGCATTTAGAATTGCTAGGAAAATTTCAGCTTATCATATTCCGCACGTCACCTATTATATGACTGCTTTAAAATTTCATCTTTCTCATTTCAAATGGTACTTGATAAAGAGTGTTTTATGAAAATAGAGACAGTTAGAAAAAATTGATGATATTCTCTCAATAGAACGAGGAAAACGAATACAGTGATTTTATGTTGCTTCGCCCCTCTTACACATTTCTATCTGCCTTCGTTTTTACTGCTTTATTGAAAACTTCATCAGTTTCAAGCATACAAATAATGACTGCGATTAAGATGAGACCAATATGTTCTTGTGGTTTGAACATCCCATAGTATCACGCAGACTTACACCGCAGATTCAATTGTTAGCTTGCTGAGCAACTTACTTAGACGCATTAATGTACAGCGCGCAACTCAGTTAGAAGACGTAATGCAAAACTCTCAAAATCGAATTACAAAATGAGTAGAGCAACATACTCCACAAATGGGCATCCAAGGTAGTAATCCTTCATAGGGATAAGTGTGAATTATCGCTTTTCTAGCAAACGAAAAACATTCGAACGAAATTACAGATGCGAAAATTCCACTCTTCTCTCTGCTATCAATTTATAACTCTTTTGCAAAACAGGAAAAAACTTATTACCATTTGCGTATGATATGAGGTTCTATGCGCTTCGCTTAGTACTTTAATTTCATCGCCTATATGGTCATCTCGTTTCTTGTTTCAACGAGACCCATTTGGCAATCGCGTACAAACGCCACCCTGCCTTTGAAAATTACGTCAAACCGACTAATTCTCTAAACGCTTCAATTAATTAGAGATAACGAAATAGGAATTACGATGTCATTAACGATGTGAATGTTGTACTAAATACTGTGATTCATGAAACGATAGCCATAGGCAATAAACACTCAGTAATTTTCTCCGAGATTGTTCGACGTTGAAGTCGCTGAACATTTTGCCGAGATCGGTAACTGTAAAATGTTGAAAACTGAAGTATGCTTATCAAACACATTATGAGAGCTTCTTTTTTCCACGGAGCTTTCCAAATCACCAGTTCACTGTTTTGGGCATCCTCGATCGTTCAGTAAAAGTAACCGTATAGTGATATCCACGGTAGAGTATTTTTTAGAGGGTGTGCTCATTCTTCTCAAATATAAAAGGGAGGAAATCAGAAATTATGCAGAACCGTTAGGTTTTTGTAATCTTGATGCTCAGCTCTCAATGTAAATCTCCTTCACTTCGAATTATTGGAAGTTGGGATTGGAAGGCATCATCTGGATTGGGCGGACTCGGCGATTGTATATCTGATGCCTTTTAAACTTACAATCTGGTTGACATGTTACTGTACCTCTCTGAAGCATTGGAAATCCTCGAAGGAACGTTCTGAATTAGAAGCATATTCAAAAGAGCAAACGTTTTTCTGCATGATGGTCTAATACAGCATGGCTAGCATATATATGCATAGAAGATTAGGTCCACATTATGGAAATATTATGTGCTCTGGCTAAGAGTGCCATCACATGGCTCAAAAGCGTGGCTTACTTCTGATATTGTGCGAATCCTTTCTCTGTAATGGGCGCTGAACCTTTTTTGCAACGCGCGGAACAAAAAAGCCTCAGAATGTAATACCCTTTCCTGCACCATGTATTCACCATGCGTTTGTGGTTGCTCCACCACCTTTTTCCAATGCACCATGCCCGCTTCTTCTGCTTATGTCCGCCCATTCAAGTAGAATGTTTTTTCTCTCATTAGACGGCCTTTGCTGCTATAGTTTTGTTTCTGTTACTGAACAACTCATTTACGATGGAGTTATACGTGATGAATAAGTTTAGCCAACAGATATGCACAAATCACTTTAATGGTTAGAGCCCTGCAATCAGCTTGACGAAGCTAAAGTTGCCTCAAGCCTTTAAAACGTTTTCATGGCTGCAGTTTTTTGTTTTCATCAACGATATCTGCCGATAATGTTAAAAGATTTTTTCTGTTGGAAATCACCGTCGTTTGTCATTTTCCTTAGGCTATGCGTTCCTCTTCTATCCCTGTCTGAGTTATTCAATATTTTATGTTGTTATTTATTGACAGTGGGCAGTCTGAGTGATGTGATATGACTGCCTTTGCTTGGCCCCTGTACCTATCGCTCTCGCCCCTCTCTCTCCTTCTTAGAAACGCTGCCCCAGTTTTCTGCTTCGAGTATTTTTTTATGATTTTCGAATTTTTATGTAAGCAGCGTTTTTTTGCAGAAAGATTTTATTCGATCAGCGGTGGGATGTTGATATGTACGCAACTTTTCATATATGCAGACGGAAACGTTTTGCGCATGACAAATAGCCATTATGCCTGAATGTAATGATGAAAACGATCACACTTATCTTTTTTCCTTCAGAGGAAAAGTGAATAAACATTTTCGCTATTTCTTACTCGGAACGAGACAACAAAAGCTTTCTGATAATTTCATGATCATTTCAAATTTCTCAGACAGTTGAGTTAAATGAGATGGAATGAGTTAGTGAAACATTCAATAGTATTTGCGTAGAAGTTATTTTTAAAATAATTTCAAAGGTCTGATTTGTTCACTTCGACTTTTGCATTTATTCGGATGGCGTGACGACGATATTGAGCGGTATTGGAGTTGGCGCATGCATTGAATTGTTTAGCATAGAGCGATAGATGAGCATTGAAGAAGAACGGAAACGGGTATTGTTTGCGTTCATTAAAGTTGTGTTGACTCTTGACGATTGTTGTCGTGATCATGCGGCGAATGATTCACATCACCCACAGCGTTGAGATGCGGCACTTCAAAGATCTGAACGCTTCCAGCATAACATCGCTTCCGGCATACATTAACCTCAGAAGTTATTCATAAACAATTTATCCATTAGTAGAACCGATACAATGTTGCGCATCTGAATTTCTCTCATCAAAATAAATCGACTTATACATAGTGAAGCGATATTCGATGTTAATCCACTTATTTTAACAAGCACCAATAATTTTAGGATTCACGAACTTTATTGGACTTCATATGATTTCATTTATTGGTGTTTCATTTATAATTCATCGGATGGGAACGGCAAAAAAGATTAGAAATAGCACTGAAATTAACATAGAAATTCATCACTCCTACATCCTGTAAAAACCGGAAGACCTTTAAGCCGGAAATTGATTATCCAAATCCTATGACTTTCATGTGGTTAAGTTTGGTCTGCATTTAGCCATTCGATAAAGCATTTACTCGCTTGTTAGAAATTTAATTAGGAACAACAAAATTGAAGAAGGTATACGTGTCTGAACCGGTATTAATGAGACGCTTCTATGAATGAAACACACTTAAGTCCGGAAGCTGCAATAAGACATCAAAGCTCCATCGATATTTCATCATTCCGCTGTGCGACCGTTAATGAAATAAATTAAATGATTCGCATCACCTATTCTTAGCTGGCATATTTTTTCAACATTACATAGTGTTGGCATTATGTCTGCCTAAATGTGTTTGTCCGTGTCTGTCTCTATTGTAACTTTAACCAATCAAACGGGTATTTTCATGAGAAATGACGATTATAGTTTGCAAGAGTATGTAAAAAACCTAGAAGATGTTTCAAACAAAATTATTCGGTCATACTGCAGACTCAAAAAAGGATCCCTAAGATTTTCGCTTATGTGGTCTGCGCAAAAAGTGTCAAAAATCTAAGAAAGTGAAATTTGGTTTGAGAATCTAGGCAAAAACTATCCAGGATGGATTTTATGACTGCAGCATTATTCTGTCGTCAAATCCAGGCAGGAAACCAGCATATATTTATCACGCTAACCTGTCCTTTCTATTGCATATTTTTTCTCAAATTGCACACAAACGTTTAATAAAAGGAGCCAACTGTCATGGTTATTCGAGGCCAGACAAGTCATGTGGCCACTCAAGCGAGCATATTTACATGCCAGGTCTTCGAAATCTACTAATGATTTTTTTCGCGCACGCCGTTTTCTATCCATTATTTAAACAAATTCTTAACATTGTATCTTAGTCACGCCCCAAAGGTTAATGCAAACGAATCACCTTAGTCGAACAGTATAGTTGCAAATAAGATAGCCGAGGTTTTGCACTTCTTTGTACTTTTGAATGCAGTTAAAGTTTTGAACGTTGTCTCCCATTTAATGAGAGAGATATCATCGCCTTTTCATTTGAATTTAAAATGCATTCTTTAATCATCGCATTGTTCGAAGTTCTAGTATGCTCTAAAAGTTTGCCGTTTCAATGTGCTAGCCGATCGGCATGAAAGGACATGAGGCGCACGCTGCTCTATCTCATTTCAACATACATTCGATACTCGAAAAACTGATTCCGATTGCATGATAGCGTTTGTCTTGTGAGGTGAGTCGAGTCGATTAGTTGCGTTGAGTTGCGCCCGATTCGATTCGCTCGGCGGATGGGCGTGTCCAGAAGTACGCCGCTGAATGGTCGATATCCTTAGTGGCACGCCTTCTATGTTCGACCACAACGGATATGGTGGAAGTGGAGCGGTTTTTGGGAAGGGAAGGAAGCTGCTCAGGAAGCGTGGCAAGAAATGCAGGACGTCAAATCGGATGTGCTGCCCGTCGCCGTTTCGAGTAAAGAGCAGCAACACAACATCGATCTTGCCAATTTCAATTTCGGCGCTTTCCAGGTATCTGTGCTAACCTTAACTTTATGTTTTCCGTTTACAAGATGTTCCATTAGTGAATCCGCGATAAACAATTCTTGAAATAGTTCATTTTGGAAAACCCCCAAGACTACTGTATTTAATGCCGTTTTTTGCAAATTTAGTTTTTTGTTTCGGAGAAGGCAATCAGCTGAAACTAGCGGAAAAGAAAGGTCATTTGTATCTCAGGATCTGCTGGTCTCATACAGACGTAACCACTAATTTTCAGTTGTGTAACCTAATTTTCATTAAGATATTCTCTAACAGATTCAAAGTTTCCCTTCCGTTGATTATATGAAATTTTTCTTATCTTCACTATTACAAATAGTATATTGTGACTGAGGTTAGCAGAGCCAGAAAGGAAGCAAATTGACGCATATTTATCATTCAGCCACCTCTTTTATGCCGTATTTAGCTGTTGGAGACCTATCCTATGTTCCACCTAGGGGCCCTCATCACGCATGGCTTAATGAATGTAATCGAATACTTGCTTCAAGAATCAAGTGTATGCTCGCAGTGAGTACCATCTGTTTTCGCTGATGCCATTGTCAATCTCATCTACAAACCCGCTCGGGAGTAGCCTTTAGGTGTTTATTTACTTAAAAAGCGAAGAGTTCGATATGAACACTCCGCATAATAATTCTATCCCGTCGTTGATGGTAAAATTAAACGAAATGAACTAATTCCAGCATTTTTTCCATCGCTAAAACGATGAGCCTTTCCACTTAATTTTTTCCTTCAGTTAGATAAGGATTAGTGAATTCCGAGCTTCCTTTATTGTAATATTTATTTTCCGAATAATATTCCAACGATTTCCTATTTTTCTGGACGTTTTTGAGCAACAACGAGCACTTTGACACATAGAGGCTGTATAATCGCCTATTTGATAAAATTTATTTCATGTTTCCGAATATACCTCCTTTTGTCAACGTTACGAATCCTTGATGCCCTAGATCTATCGAAATACTTTCTGTTCATCGCAGCGAGTGTCGAATTGACTGGTTTTCTAATTCCATGGTCTCGAAAGAGCTACTTTTGCAATTTTTACTTTCTCAGCTCAATCATCCAAGTTTTTTTTCTATGTGGTTCTCTATTTACAACAAGGATCAAAAAGATAACTTTTGGGGAATAAATTTTATCGTCTCCATTTTGTTTTATTTTATCGTAAAGCAGAACCTTGTTTTCGTCACCTTGCTATGGTTTAAAGCAAAAAATCAGAGGGATGTCTCCAATATTTACTTTTGGCTCGATTAGAAGAGCAACTTCCAGCATTACAATAATTGAAACAGTCGAATTCATATTGAAATACTAACCGAAGTGCACCTTTTTGCCTGCAGAATTTTTGAGAAAGGAGCCGAGTTTCATTCTATCAGATATAAGGAAATTGATATAGCAGAAATAATGAACTGGAACAGGTGTTCTCACCACATTTTTTTGGTATTTGTATCCACTAGATGTACCCAACGAAGTCTATCAGTTTGCTATATCTTAGACATGGATGGATGCTTAGAAGTATCTCCTCTTCCCAGTATCTCCTCCCTCTTCCATTATTAGAGCTTCAATAACATGGCGTCAAAATGATTCCCAACTGCTCGATTTTTATTCAAGGTGCGTTTTTTACGCAGCTAAACGATGGAGGTGTTTGACTAAGACCTCATAAATCGTTAGAAAATATTTCACCGTTACTCAAGGCTAACGAACAACTATTAAAAGTTGACTTACTATTGGAAGCAATTGCACCAAGTTGCTGTCATTTAAAAACATTAGCGTAAAAATACTAATATATGCCCTGCGCAAAATTATTGCTCAAGAGGAGCAAATGAAAAGAAAATTGCAGCGTTCTCATCTTTTTCTTCGAAAATTCCTACAATGAATGACCATGAAGACATCATATCTCTCCGTCTGCCTATCCGTCTATCTCAATCACAGATTTGATATACAGTGTATCAGTTACTGCGATAAAATTTGTAGGGAATAATCCTTACTGTAGTTTATCTCATACGTCACATTTCTATTGTCTATCATGATGTTACACATATATTACAAGCGGAAAACGAGTTAAGTTTTCTCCACAAAGTACGTTTTGTTACCCCATAGAGTAATATTTACACAGTGATTTTATGATCGCATACTGCTGGAAGAAAAATCTTACGGCTGGCTCGATTTATGAATGATTTCCAATTGTTCGTATTCAAATATTCGATTGAGCAGAAATGAGATAACGTAAATCCTATGAGCATCATATAATAGAATTGTTAGCAGATGGAAATGCTGCTTAGTGTGATGATGCCGCAATGGTTATAGAAGTGTTATCGGCTACATGACGCCGCAGTAATTCAAAGGTGAATATTAGTCTTGAATGAACTAAAATGTCGGTCTTAACATGCAACACTTCTGAGAACAGCATCATATTGCACCTTGATTAGAGGACTAATTATTACTTAGGTTTACAATTATTTTGTGAAGTGATGCATATAAAGTTGTATCAAACAAATTGCTGCCTCTTCCATCCAACTACTGCGGCCTCCTCTGATTGATTTTCATTCACTTTTAAACATAAGATATAAAGTTATTGCAGTTATCGACGAACACAAATGTGGCTAATACACAAAACATGGTGCCAATGGCTCAACGGAATATCTTCTACGATCAGAATGCCTCTATACAGATGCCGAAGCAACAAATTGGTCATCATAGTGGTTAGCGTACTGCAGCATTTATGCGCGTGACACTTTCTTACATATTCGTCGCAATAGTAGCAGAGATGTTGAAATTTCGTTGAAGACGGTGGAAAATTTGGGAAGCATTGGGAAAAGCACATCATTTTCGGGTTCATTTCAGTAAACTCTCATTGCAGTTCCTTCGATATGAATGAGTTTCCTAAAATTTTTATTTCTTTCTTTTTAGTGATTTGTCACCCGTCCTGTATTCCCATGTCTTTGACGCACTCAACAGCAAATGTAAAGTACTTCACTACTTTTATTCTATTTTATGTAGTATTCATTCAACTACTCACCACGATCTGAGCATTTTAGGTGACTGTTGCAATAAGCGCAGGTTTTTTCCCACCTGCAATCAGCTGAATATAAAAAGGGAGATGATGCTTGATTTCGTCGTTTATTTCCTCAAACACAAAACGCACCACATGTATTGAAGCGAAGCAGCACTATTATATGCATAAATATATACGAATATTTATAGTGTCTAAATTCGCCGATGAACCAATGTATTGTAATCCCGGAAACGCTCATTTCTCGTCCATAGACATTCAAAAATCGGCTACTGGTTGAAATTAACATATTTAATAAATAAAATTCGGGCCACATAATTCGATTATCATTAGATTCGGCATGCACTTTCTCGCCTTGCCGGATAATTTTTCTCAACTATTGAGGGAATATAATTTCCAGCTGACTTTATAAACTAGCCGAATATTCTCCGGCAAAAATATTCTCATCTATGTGCTTCATCAAAACCTGTTAAGTAACCTTCTTCCTCTCCAAACCAGAGTGCAGTAGTTTATTCACCTAATGCATCGTAGAATATTCAGTTAGTGCAATCATAATGCTGACACTGAGGAGAGATCGCATATTGTGAGTTTATCGTTTAATATGCCGAAACGTAAATAAGGTTGTTGATGCAGTTTTCATAAATTTTTCCACATACTATGAAAACATTGTTGGGTGGGGACGGGAATGCTACATTCGAATATGGAATACATCGCTTTCCGGATCACACTTCAAAAGATGGGATGTCTTCTTTTTCCGGTCCCGTCTTCAATTCCGAATGTCTTTCTTTCCGATTCCTCTGGAGCTGTATAAACACTACTGAACTGTCGTCGCGCTTCAGCAATTTCAGATTCTATTATAAATGCTCATTATACATCTTGTGAAGCACAGATGAGCATCACATCAACTTTAAAAAACATTAGCCGCGTTTTTACACTGAATTCCACGGTTGAGAAGTACTTCAGTGCTATTCGGATCACTACTGAAATCTACTTATTAATTTATTGATTGTATTTTCAAATAGCATTCCCTTATGACGCTGACAAATGATTGCACAAATATCAAGGAAGCAATTTATCAACTTTACAGAAGCAAGAAAAATATTTATTGGAAAGCTCAGATATGATTAAGCTAAATGCAACTAGTGGATGGAACATTTTTAAGCAAGTATGTTGTTGTGACAAATCTTTGAGAGGTGCAATAAAGTCGGTTAATTTGCAGTAAATGAGTTTCATTGATTAAATCATACCTCTTTCGAAGCTGTAGAAATCGAATTTTGTCAAATTTGCGAAAGTTTTTAACCGCATTGAAAAGTTATATAGAAATAATTCAAAAAGCGCAACATTTACATATAACAGTAAATTATACAAAAATGTATATATTCGTGGATTTCGTCAAATATTTAGCACTGCATTATTGCGAGAACTATGCAGTTTTTACGAATTCCGTACTTAAACGTGACGTTAAAAACGACTATAGGACAGAAGCCCATTTAAGCGCTATATTTTACTGCAGTTGGGGAGTTTCTCTCCGTTGAAAAGTTCAAAGTTGATATATCGATAAGCGTTATTGTTGCTCAGAACGACTTCCCAAATATGCGAATTGCTTTTCAGCCAACTCATATTGTTGAAATTCTTTGAAATTTTGCTTCGAATACTTCGAAATAAAACTCGAAAATTAAAAACATTGGAGAAGTTCTGTATATTCCGGCCGTTCAATGTTGATGGAGTGATGAAAAACGGAATAAATTGTTGTCTTGCTCTGTTTCAATTATCTATCATTTCTTGGTACTTATTTTGGTTTATTCTGGTTTAATCTGTTTTATTCTGGTTTATTCCGGTTTGTTCTGGTTTATTCTCGGTCATTGTGGTTTATTCTGGTCTATTTCGGTTTATTCCGATTCAATCATGAAAAAGGCTGATGAGCTGAGGAAATTGCGAAAGTAGAATGGGCTAGGCTTTCCGGAGTGTTCTTTTATATGCTCTGTGATGTGACTGATTGCAAAATGCTCACAATTTTTCGTTTTCGTCAAATGCTCATAAGTTCCTTTGAAATTGATAACTGAGTATGAAACATGATAGAAGTAATGATTTTATGGTTCATATCGTACATCACAGATTACGTCTTTAGAAGAAAGTCGAAAAATTTTTAAAGATTTCTTTATTTATTCATTTATCTACTTATCTATTCATCTATTTATTAACTTATTTTATTTATTTATTCAATTATATTTGTTCCTTCCTGAGAAATTATCAAGTGCTATGCACTATCAAGCTTGGATGCCCCTATCATGCTGCAGTGAATTGAAATATATGGACGAATTTATTGTTAACTGCTTGCAAATATTGACGCTGGGGTGCTGAAGGTCTTTGGTTCATCGTTTCTGAGCATCGCCGCAACTCTTCTTCTGCAATTTCTCTAACGTTCGAAGACATATTCCGTAAAATAACACTAGCTTTTTCTCTTCCTTTTCTCCTTCTCGTTTGTATTGTTTATTTCAGTTTCGTTTTACGATGCTAAAATGACCATATATGGGTGCAGATCAATTTTTACCAATCCCCGAGGTATTTTTGATCGTTGCACGACACGATCAAGGAGCAAACTGCAAAACAATATTATCTCTAAACTTGTTAGGAATTAAACCAATCCTGAGAATGTATTAATATTGACTTCCTCAGTTTCTTAAGTGCTTTGTTAGAGACGATAAGCGCCACAATAAATGCAAACTTCAAACGAGGTATAAATCGAGAAGACCATTGTAATTAACGCACTTCTAAGCGGCAAATATTGCATTCAAAAGTTCAATTTTCATTTGCATAAGAGCTTCGGTTCGCCTCTTTCCTCTGAATAGTTTCATTGCCCAACTCCAGGTTTTTACTAGGGACCAGAAATCCATCCAGTGCCCAGCGATGAGATATTCAACTGGTTTCCTTGTGCAGGTTAGTTATATATCATTTATTGCTGAATCGTTTACTCACTAGCTACGCTACACTCTTATTGAGAGAACGCACCTTATTGAGAGTTGCAGCCTACTTCAAAAGTGATCGTGAGGGAGATTTTAGCTATAGCAAAGTTGCAACGACATTCAAGCGTGGAGAGTGATGATTTGCGACGAGGAGAGGTGCTTTCAGCTTAAACTGATTTCCGTATAGAATGAATCGTTATTTTTTTGTCGGAAGGAAAATCCGTTGATTCGACGTGATTTGATTCCCAAAGCATTGTGCTCTTTTCCGACGTTACCGCAAACTTCGCCACTTCATTTTTCTATTGCTCAACTCGCAGTGCCGGCTTTCTGCTTGTAAATACTCTCCTCTCAGTTATATCGGCGAATCAGAACTCACTTGAAAATTAAAGTTACTCAAATTTTCTGAAGCTTCTCGTAGTAAGTACTTTCATTATAAGTATTTACTTTCCTCTTGAATACACTGTAATGCTGACTTTCGCTGTTCGAGAGCAGTTATGGACGATCTTTCCTTATATCTCTTTATTTCATAGAATATGGGCTTCATTTCCGCAAGGATTTACTGCCTTATGCATTCCTTCGTTAATCTGTTGGTTCCTTTGTGAGTAACGTATTCTTTTTTTATCCCACTTCTACCATTTTAGTTAATAGTTCTTCGATAACCGATTATTAAACGGTTCTTTATTGCTGTAAAATATGAAAGAGCGATTTACATATTTGAAGTATTGTTGCATCAAAAATTTATTTCTTTCTGTCAAGCGGAAGAAGCAAAAAGTGGCATCAGCCGTCATCATGAAAATATGCGTAAAAAATCGCATTCAAATTCTTCGGTTTGTTCTGTCTGCATTATCTACATTTGCATGCGCTGAAGAACGTCTTATACTGCACTTTACCGAAGAGAGATCTCCGATACGATAATGCATTCGTTCAGGGGGTGTATTTGGGCAAAGAGGCCATTCAAAATGGGAGGATACTATTTTGCCTATCTTATTATTAGACTGGATTATGAAACCGCCCGGTCTGGTAGGAGGAATGTACCAGCGCTAAACCTCTCAAGTATTATAATAGTTTTCTCAGTTTCTCTTTTTCACTGTTGCTGTTGTGCTTATCAAAGTGGTCAGCAGAAATAACCGTCGTCTTATTGCCAGTGCAACTGCCACAAAAATAATGATGCATCTGACTCCCCTCCCCCTCTAAATATTTGAGGTGATGCGGTACTTGATACTTCCGCTATCGCGGAATAGCCGTTCTGCAGCTATGTTTTATGATAGTTGCTCTTACGAGACTTCTAGTTTACTTAACCTTTTTTTCGAATCTCGATAGGAATTTGATGGAAGATGGAAATTTACCAGTTATTCGTTTGTCCATCCAACTTTATCATTTTCCATCTTGTAGTGCCAAAAAATATTTATGTAAAAACTGATATGATAATATGCTCACTATGCTCAGTATTTTCCATATTGCAGTTAACAGTTAATTTTTCCCTATTCATTTTCTTGAGACTGCTTGTATAGTTGGTAATATCATTGTTCGTTTCATTTAGGAATGAACTTGAGTACAAACGGTTTCCATACAGCAAGCCCGAGTCATTCTAGTTCGTCTACTGCGGTAAAAGAGGAGGTAATCGAAGATTGTGTTCTCTTTATGTTTCACTTTCGAGTTCAACAATTTTCTATAATCGATGAAATATTCACCACTATGACAGAAGTTGAGAATTTTGAAGGAAAATTTTTGGTAAGCTTTCAGCCGAGCTTCACTAGTTTTATTTCTCTTATTGAAAAGGGCCTTATTTTTGTAACAGCTGATGCAGTAACTAGGAAAATAAACCTTCCATTTTTCTGAAATTATGAGCGTAATATTATTCGAAGTGCAAAGCGGATAATTGGAAATATTTCCAAATGAAGACCTCTCTTTGGAAACGTTACTTTGGATAAGGGCATGCATACCATTTAGTGCTTCTCCTTTAGGTACAATTAAGAGAATATCAACTGCTTGTTGCATATTATTATTTGTATTTATCAGATAATTAGTGAAATTTTATATTTCAGCCGACCACATTCAATTCGACTTGCTTCAGCTGCCCATCACTGCGTTTACCAACATGTCACACCACAACTTTTGGGCAACCTGGTTAGTTTTTGGATCACTTTGTAGACTTGAAGTGAAAGGCACCTTGCATCATATTGATGCAATGTGAAGTGAGAAATCTATGTGCTATTCGACTCTATGTATTAAGATTTCTGTTAAGGTTACTCAATTCTAAGATATTTCTTAGAAGGTAATCACTCGTTATACATATTTCGAGCTTTATGATCAGGTAATATCATCATATCACTACGCGAATAAGTCGTGATGATAATATCAGATCCTACTGAAATGTTGAAAAGCATTTTATTATTCACTGACTTAGTAATATTTCGTTTTTTTCATCGCCTTGATTTTTCATTCTTTCTGATACGTGCGTATTGTACTAATTCAGTGAAAAATTGCCTGATATCGATAGTGCAATGTAGAATGACAGTTTAAAATTTTCAGCAAGCATAAGTGTGGTAAAAAAAGGCCGAAATGGAAAATTTACATGTTTTTTCGAATATCAGCTATAGAGAGGCGCTTAAGTTTCCTATTTATTCTCACTTAATTCTTGTCCTCCATCTAATTATTTCCCAAATGGGTACTTGGAACGTAGAATAGACTTGCAAGAATGAGGCAGAGGATACAGTCGGAAAAAATTCCAGCAACAATGAAGGAAAATTGCGAAATTGAGCAAAAAAACTTTGAAAAAAGGAGTTGAACTTGCTTACGAACTTAACTAGAGGAAAACATCATAGGTGAAGCCTCAGATGTTCATATACCTGTGGTTTCTCACACTGAAAGTGACAGTTGAACGCGATGAGAAGTCAGAAACATTATACACAAAGGGAATATGTAAGAGACGGCAACATGAAAACAACGGCATGACAGAATATGACAGAATAGGCCAAAGGGTTTTAGTGTCATTATCCCTTGGTTGTCGCTTCATAGACCGCTCCATTGTCTTAGACATTTGTATATAGCTTAAGTCCCTAGGTAACAAAATTTGCGGTTCGAAGAAACCTAATATTTCAGGTTATGATTTAAATCATATTTCCAATTTGCTAATAACATTGCGATGGAATTTTTAGCGCCTAGAATGAGTACACAAATTTCCCCATCAGTATAGTCTTCTAAGTGATCGTTTTATAAATGATTATTTTTTGCAAGGCACATCAAAAAGAAACTGCTGTAAATCAGGAACATCCAACAACTGCGCAAGACAACTATACATTTATGCTCTTAATTCGCAAATCTTTCCGATTTTTTGAGATTTTAATTGTTCTCTAAAAACTCCATTTTTCGTAATATTCATCGATGGGTAATGTTGAAAAAAACGACCGTTGTAAAATGCATGCAGAGTTTTTTCACCTTTCAATATATATAATCTCGTATGAATTTGATAGATTAACGAGAATACCTCGTAGAGAAAGTAATCCTCCTAAATATAGTTTTCATAACATGTATAAAATTCGATATCTTTAGCTGCATTCGCTATCGAATTGAAGCTATCCGACATATGGATAGAAAGGCTTATAAGCATATCCACAATACTAGCATAGTAAGCTTTGAAAATGCAAATTTACTACTTTTCCCGTAAGTAGCAGATTTTTCCCGTAAGTGGCACATTCTTGCCGAAGATTTGCCCGGAATACTGAATTCGATAAAATATGCATGCGCTGTTTCGCAAGCTTTATTACCTACTAAAGGTGCATGAAATTTGTTAATATGATAAGCAGAGTGTCAATAAAAGCTTAAACTATGCTAAAATCATTGAAATTTTTGATTTATTCAACTGTTGGACGAAAACAGACGTTCCAAACTTGATTGTCTAAAGCGTTTTTCCGGTTGCTTTTTTATCTTATTCCTCAGCTAGTGAGTGATGTGGCTGCTTGAAGTTCTGAAGTATCGTAGTAGTACGGTACCTATACAGCAGTACTGCCTGTTTGAATTGCTACTGAGAAATCCTCCGTTCGCTTTAAGAAAACATTAATGGCCAATAAAATACTAGGCGAAATCAGTGGTCAACTTAAACTCACGCCCAAATTATCATGACCGTTCGGTCATTTTATTTTCATGGTCTTTAATAGTGGTCATTGGGTCGCAATTCATCAATGTTCATAACTTATATGCGGTTATTTTCAAATTCGATTGATTTTAGTCGTTGGTCAATTTTGGTCAAATGGTCGTTAAACACTCAAAATTCTCCGCAGACGTAAAAGGCCGACCTATGAACGAGTGAATTTTTCCGATTATCGTGATACATTCATAAGTAACTCATTGCTTCCGCTTTTCTGGCATTATTTCCCATTTATCATACTCAGAATTATCTTATGTTCTATGGCCTGAAACATAAGCATTTAAATATTTCAAACGCACTCTTACAATCTCATATAAATATATCATATTAACTTTGTAGTACTTCATGTACTCACTTCCTCATAAAGGAGAAGATCCGTGTGCATTTGCCTTATTTGCTGAAGCTTAGCTTTTTCCTCGCATTTTGCACAAAATCTTTATCGATCGTCTGCTTATGCCAAAGATTTTACTACTATATGCTTATATCGGCCTCTCACTTTAACCGTTCGAGAAATGCTCCGTCAGCAGTGTAATTCCGAATTAGTTACCTCAGTTAACTTAGTGGTCATTCCCGTGCAAAAAATCCTCAGTTCAAAGTTGTACTATGAACTCAGTAAGCACTTAGTTGATGTGCTCACTGAGATCGGTTCTCAACATCATGGGTTCTCAAGATTTACATATGGTTGACGTTTTTTTGAACTTTTCACAATTCTACTTGCATTTATTCGAAAATGCAAATATGATTGATAGTTTCAATGCGAGAAGCAATTTTCTGAACGTCTAAGGGGCTACGATTATGCGCAAAATATTGGCGCATTAAAGAGCGCGAAATTGCTGAAAGCGTTCGATTATTCCCAAAGGAGTGCCGCAAACCAATAGCCGTTGACGTAATGCCATTCAGCGTTGGGCACCTGCAATGTGATCGGACGCAATCCGAGAAGAGGTTTCAATGGAGTGAACAGGGTGGGGGGAGGCAAGCGTAATGCGATACGTCTAAGTGACATACGTGTATACTGTGGCAGCGCTAGCAGCAAATATCATGATGTGTGCGCTACACGCAATGCGGTAGCTTCAAATGGCTGTCAAAATTGCTTTCTCGATAATGCGCTCAAATCCACATAGGCAATTACACAACTCGCTTGTCGCTCAACAACAGTTTCATTTTATGGCAATCGCCAACTATACCATATTGCCTTACTGATATGTCTTTTTTAAGCATAAGCAAATGTTTAAGTTGAAACATAAATACAATGGCAGCTAACAGTGATGATGGCAATAGTCAATGTTTATTTCGCTGATTTGCATAATAATGCTATACGCACAATGATATGGAAGAATGCGAAGAATCGAAGGGAATTCCATTCATGCTTTAGAGGTAGTTAAACTTCAAATCTATATAATAAGCTACAATCAGAAACTCCGAACGCAACTTATACCTTACTAGGTCTCCTCGTCATCCATCTTTCCTACCAACCAGAATTGAACATCCTTTTCATACCGCCCTGAATTTTAATCTTCCCACATGAGCCCAAGGATGTCAAGATTTGAAATCTTCTCATTAAAATTCACGCTGGATCACACAATCTATTGCTAGGTTCTGTCGCTCTTGTAGTTGGCACAGACGTCATGATACGATGAAATATAACTTATTTGACTGGCTTTAAAATCTTTTAGTGCTTAGTGAGGCTCCGATGCTTTTAGACTGATTTCAAACAGATTTCACCCCCATCTATGAACAAACATACATTCATGGAGATTTCTGCGAAAAGCGGCATCTTTTGTTGAGAAGTGGCATTGGGACGATTCTTTTTGAGTAGGGAATCCATAAAGGTGATCAACGATGAAGTTTGCCAGTATAAAATTCGTTCAGCATTAAACAGTTAATAAAATTTCAAATATTGATGAAATGCTCTCATTTATGAGTAAATATTATTGTTGCAAATAATAAAGGATGTTAAAAATTAAAGGCATGTCATTTCATTGTATAAACCTTCCCAATTTATTCTTCAACGAAGATAATCGAGATCATGAACGAAATCTCTGCAAAAGTGCTTGGGCTGGAAATAAATTCGACATGTCTATTTTCTTCCATCAGTCTCGTTAATCTGTCCTCTTATACGCAAAATGAGATGCGAATATTCTAATTTTTTGATGTAAGGAACGAGGATAGATGTACAGTAGCCGTCAGTGTTTGAAGAATATGATTGTATGAGAATAACAGAACTTCTTCTCAACACTTAACAAGCGAAATCTCTTTTATGCTGCCATTGCAGAAATTCTCATAAAAGCGGTTAGTAACAGAAAATTTCATCTTTTTGGCAGCTTGCTGACTTCGAGGTCATCAAAATTCCACGTCGCTTCGTCGCAGAGAGCATAATTCCAATGCTATCTCATCTGATTTGTGCCGAAACAGTTGAAGTATATATACGTTCGGTACAAATGGGTTCGTTCGCGCAAGTATATATTCGTATGAAGAAGGAAGGAGAAATACGGGCTATGTTATATGCATGAATGTAGCCACTGATCTGTTTCAAGTTAATGAAGGGAAACACAACTCCCTGAAAGAAGTATAGCCTACGGGAATGAAAAAACCACGGAGAAAACGCTTCCCATGGAGAGGGAAAGCAAGCCCGAGCCAAATTTTAAAGAAAACACTTTCAACCTTCTTCTTTTTCTCTTGGGGTATCTGCTTAAGCTGAAAGGTATAAAGGTATGACCCATATGTGGCGCTAGAAGTTGTACCTTGGAATCATACTTTGATCATTGTTGATGCACACAATTTTAAAGCCATCAGCAATGTTGCGACAGCAAGCGCTAATGCGAGTTGACTGGCATGCTTCCTTTGGCGTACGTTAGACAGGTTTCCTTGTCCATGGCATTGGCCATTTTTTCTCACTCCCATCCAGAGAGTGATGCTTATATTCCTGAGTTTCTTATAGGAATATTCAAACAAAAGGAAGTGTAATTTCTGCGTCTTCTTACATTTTCTCTGATTTGCAATCTGACACTTTTAGCGTTGCGACGTTTAAATGCTATTTGAACGATGTGCGTAGTGTTTTTTAACGCATGAATAAATTAATTGCCTGAACACATTTGGCGAGCTATTGCTGCGCGGTCGTCGATAGTGCTTCACCGGCCAATATAGTATCCGAAATTATCGCTCCACAGGTGACGCGTCCTTACAATAAGGGAAAAGGAAGCAGGCGACAAAAAATGAGCAGCTGCGCCACGATGAGAAGACAATACCCATTGCGTGTAAATTAACGTACACTACGCTTCTATTTGAGTATAATTGCTTTCTTATGCTCTAAAAACCGTTCGTTTCTCTTGTCGATTTGATCATGTGATTTTATTCCCATAAAAGTGCTTCTCTATTTAGTTTATGGATGCTTTTTAAGGGACGAAAAACAAGGAAGAAATTAAGAGGAATATTTTTCACTTCTTATATTTGCTAAAATTGATATTATTTTAATTGTAATTTTGAATAATTTCTTAAGTTTTTAGACTTTCTACAGTATAGTATGCATAATTGAATATAGAGCTCTAAGCCAAGCGGTTTTTTGTCCATATGTGTATCATTTATTGTTTATTAACCTTTATCTAGAAAGCAACTTTTAAAGCTTCGGAAGAAACTTCATAAAAATTCATATCGTTATTACTCATTAGGGTCGCTAAAAGGACGGCATATCGGAATCTTGAAATTTATTCAATTCTTCCTACTTTCCTATTACTTTATTTGTCACACATGCCGTAAATTTATGAGAATACGTTTCCAACAAGAAAAAGTTTAAGTAATTAAAGTTCAGCTTTCATCTATCGGCTCATATTTATAGCCAATAAATGAGTTCTCAACCGGAAGTCGCTAATGAATGCTTAAAGCATAGTCACTTGTCAATATCATCAGGTAACCGTTCAACGACTAATCGTCCTTTCGTCCGTCACCGTCTTTTTTTTTTTCATAAATTCGCGACAGTCTTTGAGAGTGTTTATTGTATCGTAAAAGTTCTTCCGAATAAATTCATCGATATGAATTCGTTTCGTGAACGTTTCCTCAGAAATATTTTTTAATTTATTCGTTTGATACGTAAGTTCAACTGAACTCTTCGGTGATACAGTAGTCGTTACGCTAGCTAATTAAGAGTACGCTTGACGAGTGGCGTAATCGTATTGGTAGTTAGTGTTGCGTATAGAGGGTATGTGTCTATTTGTGTATTTTCACATGACGTAGAGCGCAATTCAATCAGCCGCTAATCAGCATGTTCGATGTTCTCGATGTGTATGCAAATGAGAAGTCAAGTTCTTTTCACAAATCAACGCAATACAATTGAACAAATTGTCGACAAATTCAATCATTCAAATGATGGCCCATAGAGAAAGTCGCCTTGATTCGTTAAGCAATAATAATGTGAAATTAAGTGAATCTTCCTTCCTTTTTTTTCAGATCCCTATCAAATACTGGGACCTACAAGCAGTCGACTTGCAAGTGCTGGTAAAAGAGTTTATTTTATCAAATTCATTCATTTAATTTGTATTACTTCCTAATGACATAGAAGATCTAATAGAGAATTTTTCGATCAATGGCCCACGTCTTATTCTTGAGTCCCTCTTTGCATTAGCGCTGCGCCCTCTCCCTCTCCCCCTCATGAGACCACGATTTAGTAAGCAACCGTTCTTCTTGTCGAACCAGAGACCTATATGGTCCGAGCTATGTTTTTATGAAGCAAAAGCACCATGTATTTTACTTCCAAAGACATCTAGAAGAACGTGAAGAGTGATTTCTGTGAGAAAAGTATATGGTAACTTGAATGTGAAGGAATGGAAACTTCAATAATTAATTTAGCGTCTTATGTTGCGATATTTGTTAAGTGTATAAAAATCAACTCTATTTCTTTATTCGAAAAGTTTGGAAGTTCTCAAATTCAACGAGAAAAAAATGATCGTAGTTTTCCAATCAAAATAAATACTCAGAAATCTAACAATATCAGATAATATTATAGCAATAAAAACTTGCGAATTTTAGACTTTTATTTAATTGGGAATTCTGAATTCTCGCAATTTGATTCTGCTCATCGTTTTTCATTGAGAAGAGAAGAAATCCTAACTTAAATTACCTAAGTTTCATTTAAAAATTCATAAAACACTCTTTAAAAAAAAGAACTTTGTCGACGATTTATATGCAAAGAATCATTTTCTTCATCCTTAAGTTCCAATATAATTTTTGACTCTTCCGGAGATGCACTGCTAAGAACACACTCGGAAATGTTTCAGGAAAACTATAAGCAGGTTTCTAGCCTTCGAAGTGGAAAAAAACGTTCCGTGGCGTAAAGACTGTCTTGGTTTGAGGAACATGTATGAGTTCAGTTGTTGAATTGAGCTCCTTAACTGCATAGCTTTTTTCAGGCAGCGGACAGATCCAACTATGGCAATTTCTACTTGAATTATTATCGGATAGTCGTTATGCGGAATCGATAACATGGGAAGGAACGAATGGAGAATTCAAATTGGTCGATCCAGATGATGTGGCACGTCGTTGGGGTGAAAGGAAAAGCAAACCGAATATGAATTATGACAAAATGAGTCGAGCATTACGATATTATTATGATAAGAATATAATGTGCAAAGTACACGGCAAACGATACGCATATAAATTTGATTTTCAAGGTTACTACTATTTGGATGATATTTCTTACGTTACTACCAACTTGTCGAATGTTTACGATGCAACAGTAATGTTTGTAATCGTCAGGCAACTATATGATCTAGAGGCTTATTTTGTCGAATAACGGATGCGTGCATCGTTGGATCTAATATAGGTGTCGATTCCAAGTTCTAAGTTGAATATTCGCATGAGATTTCGATGATTTGACACTTTATCGGTTTCTTCCAGGTTCTAGCACCAAGTAAATGGTTGATAGATAAGTTGAGGTTACTCAAGACGGTTTGTACAATTAAAAGTTCAGCCCTAAGCAACAGTGCAAGGACTGCTGATAACTACTGCACGTTATCTTTTCATTCCGTTGATGTTACGAAACCATCAAGTTTCGATGGGATCTTCTCATGGCAACAAAATTTACAACTGTATGGTAGTACAATCTGTTAGGCACAGCATGGGAAAATTTCTATTTTTCGAATGCTGACCTGAAAATAACCTGAAAATACTGTATAGATACTGTATACTGTATACTCGATAGAATTCAGTAATATAGATCAAAAGCTGATGAAACTCGACAAAAAAAGATTGCTAATCTAAATCGTCTCCGCTATACGATCGTTTAAAATTTCCTCCACTCACTGCTGTTAGGTGTCAGTTTTGTATATTTCCATGGTCATAAATACCTATTTATGGGCTAAACTATATAGAATTTAGCAGCCACCTATAAATAAATAAAAGAATATTCGAGCGAAATAAAGTAATTTGAAGAATTTTAATGGCAGCAGTTAAAAGGCTACTTATAGACATTCTATAGCGACATTACAATTCACTCTTTGAGGAATTGCACAAGCTTTACAACCACAATCGAACACCTCGTCAGCTGATCTTTTCCAACAGTCACGACTTCACTCGTCGGAGTTCATTCACTCACCATGGACGGCCGCCAACTATCGATCACTTATGGCACCACAATTTCAGGTCGGTCATTGTGATCGAGGCATTTTCCAGGATTATTGTATTTTTTCATTTCGAAAGGAAATGGGGAAAGGATAAATTCACTATGTTGTTTCGTTCACAGTTCCAAAAAATGGTACATCTCGAATACGTCCTTTCCTGTTACGCTTTCAAAGATTAACTAGATTTCTTAACGGTTTATCAAATCAGTGTAGAATAACTGTATAGCTGCGAATTAAAAGAAGCATCTTATGAGCACATTTCCAATTCCTAGTTTGATATTTAATTATCGCACAATAATTTCTTCTATTATTATATTGGTTCGTATTGGTTAAAATTACAATCGCTCACCTTAAGAGTCCTTTGAAACCACCCCATTTTGACGATTTTTAGATTCAGGATAACCAGAACATTCATCGAACCTTTAAATGTCTCATCTGATTATCTGTGCATGTGTCTGATTTGACTGTTTGTGTATACATGGTGAAATCATGAAAAGGCCAGCAACATTTCAGGTTCTAACTTTGGAATATTCCTCTCTTTTTCCTTCTTTAAATGATCACGCTTAAATTTCTTTAGAATCTTTCAATACAAATTTTTCCGTACTATTACTGGATTTTTTCTGGCAGTTATTATTTATTTCCAGGCTTCTGCCGGTGCACTTTTCAATCCATCGGTTGGCTATGCGAGTTTCAGCAGCTCAAATAATGGAGCGTTACAGGCACGCAATTTTCCTCTATATGCACCGTCGAACTATCCAAAATGCATTTAATATTTGCATTCATCGATGCTCTTTCAGCTACGCACAATTAGCTAGTCGTCATCGCTTCATGGGATAGCATCAAAAAAATTTAAATCACTCCAAAAAGGTCTCTATTTCCTCTTGAAATAAACTTCAGAAAAGTCTTTATTATTGTGATTTTTTGATGAAATTAAGTGCGCTTTTTATTTTAACCAAATTTTCCAAACAGCGCAATATGTGTTTCATTTAAAGTGATATGCTTGTTCACATGCGTTATGACTACAATAAATGTTTATCAATGCGATTTTATTAGCCCGCCTCGATTAAACAATGAATATTCCGTTAAATTACCTCTATAAAGTGTAATAAAAGTGAGTAAAAGACATAGCAAGGTGGCAGAAACCTAAGAGGGAGATTAGGAGAGAGAGGGGAAACGGAGAACGAAAGAAGAAAGTAATACGAAAGGAACATATGAAGGCGGTATGTGCATAATCCACTTTTCGTGTGACAAATCAGTTGGCTGTAAAAGCTGAATCTTCTCTGAAGAATGTCACATCCTGATCAGGTAATTTCTTTGGAGGAACACTCCGTGGCACCATCGTTTGAATGCTGCCATTTATCAAAATGGACGGGACTGTGAATATTGTGTATGAGTTCGGAGTTCAGTGTGATCTCGATTTGCATAAGGCTATAAATTTCTACGCAAATACAGAGTAAAAAAATCAGAAAAGAAGCAAGCTCTTCATCCATACGATGGATATGAACAGCTCGACCTCCACAGAACCTTAAACGTTCTGCTTCCTGCAACAAAACGGCATACCATAAGTATGCCTCGCAAGCTTGTGTGTAATCGAACGATCTATGACCGTCGGCACCACATTTCTCTCAAAGCGTAGTCTATTCAACGCCTGTCCTCATCTTCTGCCATCAGTTAGGAATTTTCTCTGACTATTTCTGTTCTGAAAAAAGAAGACGCGTAAACTTGGTTATGAGTTCGACCATGCGTGGGAAAAACTGAGCCAGAGCACAGACCGGTGGAAGACTTCGAGGTTATCTAATTCCATATGACTGCTGAAAAACTTGTAGATTTAGCCCAAATGTACGAAAATTTGCCATTTGAGGCACTTTTCACGAGCTAAAATTGCCGAACAAATATAGAAACATATACGATGCATATGTGGATAAAAAATGCGCATCGAGAAGAATGCGGCAATTTTATGAAAGTGCTGAAGAATCGGTGTCTGACATAAAATCAGCACTGGGTCGTCGGTGTTGCGAAAAGAGCGAAGTTTTTGCCATCAGATTGCACACCTGGCTCAGTTTTTCAATTCATAAACACTTAATTACGAGTACCTATTTCTGCAGATAATTGGAAGCGTTCGAAACCTACAATATAAACGTTAAATGAGGCGTCCAATCAAGACATTTTACTAAGAAATACCTTCGTTTCGAATGCTATCAGTTTAATCATACTTCAGCGCAATATATTTTCAACTCAATGTATTTTGCCATTATATTTATAATAATGTAGAGAATTTATTTCAAACGCAGGCTAAATCCAAACACTCTCCTTACTTACTAATGATTGATACTTGCAGCAGTAGTTGATGATGATAGTAACTATGCCACGTTCTGCTGTATTTTCTGCATTTATTTCCACCTAGTCATTTCATCGAAAAGAATTCAGACAGTGTGGTTCTCAGGACGATTAATTGTTCTTCAACTTCCAACTGTTGCATCTTGAATGTAGATTGTACTTATCTGTTGCTCTGCTAGGCAAAAATTCGCCTTAAAAGAGGTAGAACGGGACGCAATTTCCACACAGTTGAAGGTGAATGCTTCTTCCAGATTTCACCAGCACACCAGTGTTGTGTCAAACCGGAGCATATACTAGTCGAGAACCGAATGGTTGTGATGCAGTGATGTCAATCTCCTGGTTAAACCACTGGTTTTAGCACCTGAATAGCACCTTCAGTTTTTTGGATATAAGTATAAGGGCTTGGAAAGATAAAAAACGGTGTATTTCATAAACATGCCCATAGGGCGTAATTAATGCATATTCGTTGTTTCTTTGCTCAGGTAATTAGTTCGCTATCTCGAGGAAATGTGAATCCCCGTCGAAATAACTGTGACAGGTGGAGCTTACGTATTTTTCACTGATGAATCATATCGTTGATATTTTATTCTACTGAAAAACTGTTCCGCCTTCCGTTATTTTCCTTTACAGAGAAAAATGCTTGCCAATTACACTATTAAAGCAATGAAATATTCTCAAATTTACAATTATTAGTAATAGTTTTGTGACAGATTTCGCTTATTCCTCGAATAGTTTCCTTGATTCCTGAATAATGAAACCCTAAATGATCGCTAAATAAGTTGATAGCTGAATTTTGAAAATATGTCCTCAATGGAAAATGAATAGCTTTCTTCAAATATGCTGAAACGAAATTGATCGAACGCAAATCGTTATGATGATCTTCTAAGTCGTTAGCAAAAGAGAAAACACGATCGTGAAGCGATCAACTCAACTATGAAATGACCTCTATGTGGGTTATATGTGTCTTAAATGTTTTCAACTCATCAACGAATATGTACCTTCACTTGGTGGCATAAATATTCATCCAGCGTAGTAACGCTACTCCTTTATATTATAGTAATATGTATGATTACATTTTGTGCGTATTTTATCGATATAGAATGTATCAACGTTAATTGGAAATCGGTGATTGACGTATCTATATCTTGCACAATCGATCACCCACAAATAATTCAATAATAAGCGATTATCGACGAATAATTTTTATTTTAGTAAAAATCTCTTTTATTCTATTCTATCTATGTAACTTTTAATAACTGCCAAATCAATGAATGATGTTTTTTACGTTGAACATTTTTTGCTGAAAATTGAAATGAATAAATGAGAAATTCATTTAATATAAAGAAGTGGATATAGAAACAAATTTTCTTAAAAACTGATCATATGCTTACTAGAAACAAAATTCAAAGGAAGGGAAAATTTGTATGGATTGGCCCTCTTAACTGTCCGGACAAGGTGCTGCAGGAAACCATTGGAAGCTCTACAGCAACATCGTCAAGTATTATGCATAAGTCAGGAGTGGATCTTATATTTCAGGAATATCCCATTTCAGTGGAATGTCAAATATTTTTATCCTTACTTTATAACCAATACGATGAGTGTAATGAATTTGCTAGAGTTTAAGAAGCTATAACCATTTATTATCTTATGGTTATTTACTTCATGTATATTCTTTAATTTTTTGAAAGTATGCAATCACAGAGAAGATTTATTCAGTGCCGTCAGTGAGACTGGAAAAATTCACTGAGATCATTTTCCTTCAATTGCATAAATCGAAACTTATTTTTATGAACTGGAAAATTCATATTATTCAATATTTCAAGTGAGCGTTAATTTTGCTAAATACATAAAAGCTGTTGGTTAAAATTTCGATGCATAATCAATTGCTCATGTAGAAATTAAATAATATTCTAACTCTGAAGAAAAAATTATTGCTTTAAAGAAAATGTTTGAGAGGGTCCATTGCCTACCTCGTTCTCACGTGGAAGGGTATGGACCGCCACAACAGAGGGGAACGGGAGGAGGTAGCCGGTCATTTACTTAATAATTACAAGGACTAATCTTGGCGTCCAATTCTCAGTCTATGGTGAGAAAAGTAGATTGCCCAACCGGAAATATCATACTACTCGTTGTTTCTTAACTATTAGAAAGAGATTAAATTGCTCATCAAATTCAGCACCAATATTGGATCATAGAGCACGGCAAAAAATCAGCAGCAAAAACCTATGATGCAAAAATCGAATGGAACGTTTGTGGAAATTCTTGTGCAACTGAGATTATTGCCTTGAAGAAATGAGGAACGTCAAAACATTTTCATCTCAATATTTTTTTTTCGCACTTTGATTATTCTGGTTTGAAATTCAACAACAAATGAAAATCGGATTGTAGAAGAATATGAATAATCATGATATTTTTGTGCATCTCTCGCCACTCACAGGGACGGCGCCATTATTTTCAGTATCGTTAATTGGGAATCGTGCTGCAATCACGATTAGTAGGCATGCCAGAAATTCCTGAAATGCTTTGCAGTGTCGCTTTACTATGAATGCCTCCACTCATGTAAACTATGTCATCTGCTGATCGAGTCGATGCATTTGTAGACCTCTTCTCATAGACGGCCTCGCTGTACGGTCAGCTGCTTAATAAAAATATAGTTACGGTTAGGTATTTTTGCTGTTTAAAAACTTCCTCCAAAGCCGTCAAAAATGGAATGCGTTCGTCGTGGAATGAAAGTGCATTCATTTGTGGCATAAGAGCGATTCGAAAGCAATTCGAGGACCGCGATTTGTGAAAATCTATCGGGTTTGTTCGAAATAAGTTCCCAAAAGACTTTTCATATAAGTTGGAGAGAACGAGGGAGGGAGGAGAGAATAGAGGATAGAGGTAAAACTCACGAGGGACTGAGAGAGCTGATAAGCTTACAACTAGCTCAGACCCTGAATTTGGTGAAAAAATTCTATGATTACAACTCTTCCTTCCCATGAAATCACTTTCTTGACTTATTTCCGTATTACGTATGGGCAACATGCAACCAGTAAAAACCCTCCTTGTTCTGTTATTGAAGGAACTCAACGAGTTTTAGTTCTTTTGCTGTTGACACAATTTAAATATACTGCAATGTTATAAGGAATGAAGTCAACGGGAGCGACGAAATCCATAAAATACCAACAAGACCGATGAAATTCTAAATTTTTCTCCAACCCTTAAGCAGCGCTCTAAGCCATATTGCACAACTGTCTAGCCCTTCATGTGATCGGTCGTCTAACTGCCAAATGTTGGCGTTCATACTACGAATACTGTTATCGTTTTACTCATATTCCAGTTGACCTTGACCTTCAATTTCGATGTAAATAATGCATTCACAAAAAAAAAATACTCAGAGAAGAATTGAATTAATCAAAGATGTTATTCCAGAGATGTTTTAGTAATTCATTAGTGAACGTTAAACTTTGAGATCATAAAATTCGCCGAATAAAAAGAACGACTGTGCAATTCATTCGTCTTGCCGTACAAAAAGGAACAAAGAACTGCTAAATTTCTGTCCACAGACACGCAACGACATAATGATTGATTGAAGACGATTTGTACGCGTACAACACGTCTCCATATAAAAACAATGTCGGAAAGTACATTACACAACATAAGACTAGGCTTCTATTCTGGAGAGCCCAGAATGGAAGACTGATCTAGAGCGATGTGAGTCAGATCTGGCGAAATAGACCAAGACTAGGCTCATGTTTGTATGCAACAGCATTAATCATAAGATAGGAAAATGCTAGTAATATCTGTGCAAGCAAGTTTTCATAAATCTCTTTAATTGCACGAAAATCGATGAATTAACGAAAATTTACCTAATATCCCCACAAAAAAACTCTTTTTTTGAATCATTAAGTAGAAAAATACCCCGAAATATTCCTAAAGACTGAAATATTGCAAAAATTGCAAAGCTTTGAAGTTGTTTATAAGAGATTTGCATGAAATTTTGGATTGTCTCCTGAATTGCAGCAGTTACGGGATCTATTCCAAACATCAAACCTAACACAAACACAACACATACTTGTCCTATAAACGCCTTGATTTATGACACGTTTGTTGCATAAACTTTCCTAGCTATTTTTGTTGCAACATTCAAGCCGTCAATCGACAGTGGTTAGGACAGGGGAGGGAATAAAATTTCTAGAAACAGTGAAGCGCGGACATCGGGAAAATTGAAAGGTGACCATTTAGCTGGGGGTTAAAAGTTAGTTCACCCTGAAAATTGCATTTACGCATCCAAGAGTGCATTCAGAGTTTAGAGCATGCGAATCGTAAGGAGAGGTGTGCAAACACCACCTCCACAATGCGCAGTAGTTTCTAATCAAAAAAAAAAAAAAAACGCTTAAAATGCGATGGCCACTTCCACTAATATAATCCACGAAGCAGTGGTATCGAATCACAGCTGCTATCTTCCTCGTCTGGATATTACTAAACTTTGATTTCCCTAAATTAGCTGGTTGGTTATCGTCTAGTGATCCATTGCTATTCGAAAATCTATTGCTTCAGCCACAAAAACCTTCCTCATGAGTGATTTACTCGAGAAAATAAACTGCGTTATAGTCATAAGAACTTAAGCATTATCATCGTTGCATTTAACTTACCAAATCAATCACTTCCACAAGTTAATTGCAAGCAATAAATCATGTGCACACATGCGCTCGTATTTCAAACAATTTGAACATTCAAAAAAGTAGTCTTAAATAATGGTTCTTGCGTTTCGATTGCTTAAAACGCAATCCGTCCAAATTCATAAAGGATCAAAAGCTGTTATGTTGTTTAATTGCCTATAATGATTCCGTGGATCAACTTGAAAGTTTATCCAGCCGATCATCCTCTAGCGCATATTGAACCGCTTTAATTTCGTAGCTCTCGCTTCGTTGATTTCTGAGTTGAAATAACAGACAGACCAAGATATGCATGCATGCGCTTCAATACACTTTGCTAATGAAGATTTGAGGGATGATGTCAAAAAACTGAAGCAAACATCGCTGAGTTGAATAATTTTTTGGTTGTGCTCTGATTTTGTTTAATTAAGCTCGTGTGAGCTTAATTAAAACGACGCGGCAACTTTCTTGTGTGAAATGCAACTTAGCAATCAAGCTTACTTGAAATTTTCACCTTCATTGTTTCTGTCCCTCGCAAGACAAATTTCGGCAATGCTACCTAGCGTTTTTTCTCTTTCGTGTCGTTACTCGCTTCTACAGCTTTAGAATTACTTCAGAACTGGTTCCCTATAAAAACATGCTTCAGAGTATGCGTGCAGCCTTGTACACTTATAGTGTACACTAACGTAAGATTACATACGAACGTAAAAGCGTAGAGTATTGGCGTTTTCAAACCAAGAACATTTTAGGTACCCGGATCCTTCCTGAGAGGATTCCAAAAAATGACCCAGTGCCTTTCGAAATACTTCACTGTTTTATGAACTCTCAATGAGTCCAAGTTTATCAGTCGTTTTTCTAGATCTCTCGGAATCGAATGCAGGTGAACGACAGAAATTCCTGCAAAAAAAAATACTTGCTCTAATACATCAAGCTTTTTAGCAGAATGAGCGAGCGACGAATCGACTCTGTTGCCGTTGATTCAATGAGGAAAATAAATGCATACTGCTATGCCGTACAGCTCATTGATCAATATGTATTAGCTTTCATTTTTCGAAACTTCCTTTATCTCTTTAATTATATGTTGGTAAATTCAGTAATCAGCAAACAGAGAGAAATGTTGACAATAGCGGTGTAGCATACGTGTTTCTTTGTTTGTATTTGCAGCGTATATATATGTATGATACTTTGTGGGTTTGCATGTCCGTTATTTCAAAGGCGAAGGAAAGGGCTCGAGATGATATTTACGACATTTAGCCATAGTTTTATGATCGTGTATATTGCATTCGATATTCGATGCTGATTTACCCATACTGAACGATATTATGGATTTTGGGGTTGGTGAAAAGAAAATTCTGCATTCATTTCGTATCGACGGAAGCTCTCATTTTGTATCATCAATCGGGTAAGAGAGAAACCAATTTTTCACCGACGACTTATATTATCAATTAAACCGATGAGAATATGAAGGTTGCGTATCTTGTTATAAGTGAAAACGATTTGTTGAGTGATGAGGGCAATGCAAAAGCGCCCAGTGGGTTAGCCCCTTGCGCGCCTCTCAGATCGCTAAGTGCACTACAAAATTTGTTAAGCAAGGCGAAGTGGGCAACGTGACGTATTATGTGCGTCCATATGTATACATGCATCGGTATCTGTCACTCCGTTGGTTTCAAGTTCCATGATGGTGAAGCTTAAGTTATGAAGCTTGGCAGTTATAACCCATACCACACTCTACGTTCTACACCATTACCTTTCAAAAAAAACTTGCAATATTCGCCTTTTTCCCATTCTACCTGGATATGGCTGGAAAAAAGGAACCTTTCATAGAACATTTCTGCCAAAGATATGACTGAAGTAATTAGAACATGAAATTATAAATGCCGTTTTAAGATGTTTATTTTCTTGGCAATTTCTGGAAGCGTTTTGACAGGTGAATACATGTTGCAAAAAAACCATCTCCTGTTAAATTCCCCTCATTGACAGCCCTCTCAACTTGCCTCTTACCTAGTCGACTATAATGAGCAAATTATGGAACGTTCGAAAGGAACTGTTATCACATACATTTTTGCATTTCCACCTCCAATCACCTAGGTAAAACTATAGGCAGTGAACCGCCATTAGATAATTTCGTCAGTTCCCCAAGGAAGTATCGATATCCATATGATTAAATTCGTTCGATATCCTGCATAGATTTCTTATGGAAGATTATCCAATTGGCCTGAAAGGAGAGTGCGAATGCTGTAAAACAATCACAGTTTTTTTGGTAATTCATTCAAATTCGTCCAAAAAAGCTGATAAGTTCCTTTCCTTTTCAAAATCAAAAAAAAAAACAAACTCAAAGGTAGAAGATAATGCTATCGTAAAATTACACCCTCAAGATTTCGCATAACGTCCTAGAGTTAAGATAGTCAGATATATATAGGCAATAAGCATCAATAATATCCGCAAATATGGCCAATGAGACAATGTTTTCATAGCGAATATTTCAAATGGAGAATTGAAGAAATTACGCATGAATAAGCGAATAATGAAATTTCTATATTTACAAGTCTATTTTTATTTTCCACCACATTTTGTGTCTTCGCGTTCATAACCATAATTTCTTTCCATAACAGGAAGGGAAACATGGGACGAAAACATTAAATATGTGAAACTCTTCATCGACGAAAATGAACGTGATGAGGTTCGGTGAAATACTCGAAATGATTGAGGTGCCATGTGAAATGACTCATTAACAGTCTGTAAACATTGAACACATTCATATGGCGCGTGTTTGACATTTACACTCTCGAAGGTGGAGCACAGAACTTGCAGTCTCAGTGCCAACTGAGCTCAATGCTAACAACGCCATCCAACATGTCACCTTAGTGGCTCTTTGCCTCCCTGCTATAAATAAAGCTTTAAGAACGAGTTCTTTTGAAACTTACTGTCAGCGATGGCAAGGAATTTTGTTGGTAAATTAAAGTGAGGCAAGGGAGTGGGTGGATTAATCCCGCAGATGGTCAACATTATAAGCGATGCAGAATGGAGCTTCCGGAAGAGACTGCTATCAGGTAGATGAGAATCCGAAGGTATCGTTGGCTTCGAACTATTCCCAGAGAATCAAAGGGTCCATGCATATATCTACTCTTAGCTAATAGGATGTATAATTGTGGTGATTAAGCAGAAGCGATCGGATACCGCTCTCGTGAAGTGGTTGCTTGCGCAGAAACGATCAGCTGCGCATCAAATAACAGAACAGCTTCCGACGGAAGCCATTCAAAAGCTTGACCGACAAACTCTGTCCAACCCTATTGCAGTCGTCAAAGCTTACTCTGTCGGAAGCTGATAAATTGAGCAACTAACTTTTACCTCCAAACTAGTGGAGTGCTGGCTCAATGATCTTGATAGCTGTCGTAAGTTTGGACAAAAAGTTCGTCCACAGCATTAGATGCTATAAACTGAAAGCTTTTAATTTCTTAGCTTTTATAGTTTTTTGAAAACACATAATTTTCACAAAACGCGAAAGAACGCTATAAGTTTAGACCATAGCGTAAAGCGTTTTGTCCGTTCATTTCCTCATCTTCGCCTATGCACTTCAGCTGTGGTTTAAGTGATCTGTAAATACGGAGTTCTGCTCATCACAACCAATTCTTTACTAGCCTGTTGCTAAATAGAAATCAGTCTTATACATAAGTGGCATAAGTAGCTGTGTTGCTAGCGTCAGCCGCTCTGAATAGAGTCAGTGTAAAGCAGACAAATTTGACAGCGATCTACAGTCGATTACATGACCATCTCACCACTGGATTTTGAAAAAACTGAAAGAAAAAATTCATCCAAAGTTATTAGAGTAGTTGAAAATTTTCGATTTCCATTGATTACAAAAATAAAATTCAGAAATAGGCAGTCAGCACAATGTTTCTAATCGACCATTGCATCGACTTGCCCTAATTTCTATTACTGTTGTTCAAACTCTTACTGGCTAATTGATTAAGTTCACATCCTAAAAGATTTCAGGTCTCTTATGGGTGTTGCTTGGAAATTGTCGCATGCTAACCAGTGAAACTTCTTTTCATCCACACCAAAGAGAAAATCGAGTTCCTGAAGAGATTCATTATAGTATGTTATCTGCTCGACACATTTCATGGTTTTGTTGAGCTTCAATTACCTATGAATATGTCCGTTCTTTCGTGAAATCGATGACCAAATTTAACAGCTCAGTGAATTTTTAGTTGAATATGAAACCGGTATGACAGCGACACTATTAACCTTTGCATGAAAATTCATTTTAAAGGACTTATAGTGACTGAAGTTCGAAATGAAAACTATGCGCTAAAACTAACGTTAGCTCTCACAAAGAATTACAGTTCAATAATGTCTATGCGCACGATATTCAACAGAGTTCATCGCTTACAATTGGGCTTGCAGCAGTGTATTTGAAACGACTTGATTGTATACACGAAATTGAGGATTTGTGTCGCCGCATTTTATGCAGCAACAATAGTCGCTATTCGCCATTTGAGCAGGAGTCTTTCTCTCAGTGAACGATTCAGCTGCTCTCTTTATGTTCTTATGTCGGAAATTTCGCATGCTTTCCCAGATTTCTTAATTTTTGGTTTTCATTAAAACTCTTCTAATCAAATTTCCGTGGTTTCCTATTCAGTATACTATGAATCAGCTTGATTAAATTCAACCGCAGATGAAAAGAAGAATCTGTGATGGTAATGAGTCAGCCAAATTTGGCTTAAAAGTCATAACTTAGACCGGTTTTTACCGACTCACATGATTAAGTTTCCGTCATTCGGTTGCAACTGAATGCATTCTCTGGCTTATCATTCGAATGCAGTTTTTTCATTGGTTATTACCACTATGAAAGACATTATATGAGTCTTATCTAACAAATATAAGGTGCGAAAGTTAGTTTTCCTAATATGAGGAATATACAGTGAAAAAGTAATCATATTACCTCCAAGGTCCTTTGTTTTGCGCAATTTACGAAGCTGCAAACTTGTAATCCGAAAGCTTCAAAACTTCAAAATCGAGCCAAGCATGATGCGTTTTCAGAGATGAGTACATAGTTTTTCTCCGCTCAATAAGATTTGCTCTTCGTATTCTTCCTACACATATATTAGGCTAAGTAGACTGTGGAGAAAATGATAAAAATTCCCCAGATTTGATCTCCTCAAATTTTAAATATCGTAGTCAGGACAACTGCATATTGAATCATCACGAGTGGAGGCAGGGTGCGACATTGGAAGGTGAGAGGGCCGCAACGAAAAGAAGAAGAAAAGGAGAACTTATAATTGCATTGCTATAGCAACGCTTGCAATCAACATCCCGAGAGCTGCCGTTTTCGTTCGCTATCTGTGTGAAATGCAGTGTCCACAATTCGTTTAACTGAATCATCGCTAAGCCGTATACGTGCGTTTTTGTTCTCTCAGAATATAACGTAAGCATAGAAGTTTTTACGCGCAATCAAATACAACCACCGGCTGTGCAATACTACATGTACACAGATGCTAGCCGTGTGTTAAAAACCGAATAATGTAGAGGTGCAGCGAAAAGCGATCCTTCTGCCTGCGGTCGATATCTCGTCGAAAATTTCCCGATTATCAGATAATCCACAAATTCAACATGGGCATGGATGTAGCCTTGAAAATATTAAGTGAAAACGTTAAAATTCTTGGAATTCTTGGAACTGAAATATACGACAGAAAAATTTTTAAACTACCCTCTTTTCGCACCTTTATTTTATGTTTCATCCATGTTATGAAAATAGCTCGCACAATGTCACTATATTCGCTCTTCCGCGCACATTACGTGCTTCCGCTTGAATTCAAACCGGTTGCTGATTCATCAAAAAGCTTTTATGTGGTGGCGGAAAAGATCCACTCTGTGCTTGAAGTTTGGTAGATGGGTGGCATTAACAGCTTGGAAGCAATTTTTTTTCGATCTTTTCTATGAAGATAATTCATTTCCTAGTCACTACTAACTTATCATGAGCTATTAGTTCGCCGATTCTGCCTATTTATGGTACGTAGTTCCTCCACATTTTCGTAATAAGTTCTCTAGTTCGATGCCACCCACTGTCCGCATTGTTTAGTCGCTAGAGTTAAGCAGTAGTATTACGCCATAGAAACTATGATGAGCAAAGGACACCTATCCAGGTGGAACTCTTCTGGACTCTTCAGCAGTGAACGTTCGGATTTCAGTCCAAATTTTTAAACACTTATAAAGTTGCTCCTCAACTTTCACGCAGTTGCAAAAAAATGAGCCGTTTATGAGCGACTGCTGCTGAATTCTCGAAAACTATGCTTTCAAATTTGGTGAAACTTTAAAATTTCCCTCATCAACTTGCCCCGTTAAAACTCCTTCTCATTCCTCGGATATTCTACATTTTCTTTGCGTTCGATGTGGTCTCGATAAGCAAAAAAGCCTAGCTAAGACTATCGATGAAGCACTCTGCGTTTCACTTCTATATTTTATTTCCAAGTCGCCTAAAAACTTCATCGCAAATCAACGGTTTTCAATCATATTCGTCGTCGAACGCATTAACCCTCTGATCGAGAAGAACAATTAAGCGGAAATTTAATGCAAAGTATAAAAGTATAAAATATAAAGTATATTATATAGAGTAAAAAATATATTATTACATTGAAAAATGAATTAGGAAATTCTTCAATTTAAATTCTGAACGAGAAACTCGTCAGATTTGTTTCGTCTCCACTCGAAAATTACTTCTTCAATTGGCGAAAAATTTCCCTATTGTTTTGTCAACAATTAAGTGTGCATATTTGCGTTATTGAATTTTTCTATTAAAAGCTCTCTTCTGCGTCTCTTAAGAGAATTTTTGAGATGCATACTTATCCCTTAACAGAGAACATTTTCATCTCTTTTTTTTGTAATGCTAATTTAAATTTTTTGCAACGATTTCCATTTCAGCATCGTTATTTTTGAGCGTATATGTGTCCCTTTGTCCATATATCTGTCTGCCTCTTCGAGAGTCTCAACTTTTCAGTCATAAAGAGCGAAGCAACCGAATTTGATGGGTATAGTACGACCTTAGGATAATCATCAGACCGTCTTGACAGATCGAATTTTATGAGATGTCGCTTAGCAGGAAATGATTATTACAAGTTGCGATTATAAGTGTGCATTCACATCCATACCTAGAGGTGTACACTTCATGCATGCCTTATTGCACTGAATATTCTTAGCATTACATCAGGACGTAAAATTCCAGTACAGATTTAAGCAAAATGAGCTATTTGGGAAATTAATCAACATCGGGTAATTTTTCAAACGTAAATCATCATGCAACGATTATATCCGTTTGGCATTTCGTAATTTCGATACTCACAGGTGAAAAGAAAGCGTTTAAATTTTGTGCTGATCGTAGGAGAATTTCGTCATAGATCCTAGTTAACTTGATTTTCTCCTTTCCTCTAGGAAGCCTGTGAAAATGAATAATAATGCTGAAGTAAAAGAAGTCTTCTTCGCCACTCTGGGTTCTTTCGACTATTTTAATAAGAAAAATACGTTGTCATTAATGTTGTTTTCCTTCAATGTAGCGTCTTTCACGAAAATAATATTTAGTAAAATTAACGATTTACCTCAGTAAAATTTTACAGCTTACATGCTAAAGAGGCATTTTTAGTAAGAAAATTCTCAACAAAAATGAATTGTGTCGATTAGATGTAAGTTTGCTTATCTGTCCGTTCCTTGATAGTTGATGAGTCGACTAGACACAAAGGAAATCTGCCTAGGTGAATTTTCGGCTTAAAAATTTATCCTGGCGAATTTATTCTGAGCCAAATTCATTCATCAGCCTCATCAACTATGATGCACACTTTTTCTGTCACTTACTAAACCGAAGGGGTTTCTTGCGAAACGCTTCGAAACATTTTTGCGCTGTGGATAATGGTGAAAACCGAATAATGCCATCGATTGCATTTCTATTTGAATTCGTTTACATTTGTCTACAATATTTTTCGATTGGCATCTAAAAGCGTCACAAGACGGAATTTTTTCGCGATACTTCTTAATATGAGAAAGTGTCTCAAATTGGCGTTCAGCTTATCAGTTTATCATCAGCTTAGCAATTTACAAGCTGGCTGATAAGCTGATAACTGAAAGTTGCAGCCGTTAAGCCACATGTGCTCGAAAATGTTCCCAACCCAATTCTTTCGATTCCACGAAGAGCTAGCTGCTCATCTTTATCGATCGTCCTTAGTTCAATATTTGTTACGCCAGTTGCGCTTCAGCACTTCAGTGGGATATTCTCACAATCGTTGAACAGAAACAGCTCCCGCCCAAATCAGATCAACTCAACTGATTCATCCTAGCAATCTGCATCAGCAAATCTGGCTTCCATGCAAGCAAGCGATACAGAATTGCATATTTTTTAGATCATTTATTCCAAAACAACTGCATTTGGAACATCTCAGTGGAGCTGTTTTGGAATAAACGAACGCAGTCGATTTATTATCTCGACACTCGGAATTCGATAATTGAACAGCTGTAAAGACCAAATATTTCCAACTAAATCAAAGCTGATTTATTTACGCAATATGTTCTCTTTCATCAGTCCTTATCACTTATCAGTTTATAAGATAAAGATTGTTTTTTGAAACTTGAGATTCACCACTTATTGTCTTCAAAGGCTATATATTTACTGTTTTTTGTGCAATAATTTAGCGCCATCACTTTATCTTATCTTAAGAGTTGAAATCGATGAAGTATTTTATTTGGTTCGTTTTTTCTTCGCTGCTTTTACCTCAGCAACGGATCACTTCTTAATATCGGTGAACCATAAATCTGTATAGTCTTAGTACCCATGATGTATTTTTCTTCTGACTGGATTTTTTTTCATAACTTACTTGTAATTTATGATCGCTTTAATGTCGTCATAATAATGATATTTGATAATAACGACCGTATTATTATCACTCAGAAAATGAATAAACAGATTTCCTACGTTGTTACCAGATAACTGAATAAAAAATCGACTACACCTCACCACTTGTGCCTATAGATCTCAATTGTTTAATCGAAATTTTTAATGCTGAATTAACTGCTATTACTACAATCAGTCATTATGAGACTAACTAATGAGTGGAGGGAATTTTCTTTTCGCCTTTTTTTCGGCATAAATCAACAAACGCCGACTGAATTTACGAATATGCAGTTTAAGAGGTAAATATTCCATAAAGAAAATGCCTTGTGGAAGCAGACTCGTTGATTTTTATCCCAACGATAAACTGTTATGGAGAGGAATTAGCTATAGTTTGACATGTTTAGTGACGCGAAATGGCTATTTGTTAAGCAATCTCGACAGGGCTCGTTCTTCGAATGACTTTTTTCTTTAGCCGCGGAACTTTTGTGTCGAACGGATACTAGTAGTCGCTACCGCAGCTCTATGTTTAAAACTTATCCAAAACCACTTTTATAGTTGCTGAGATTTTAGCAATAATCACAATTTAATAACCAGTGAAAGCACTGACCATAGACATCCTTGAACAAAGAATAGCTCGAATTCTGTGAGACACCTTAACCGACTGAACTCGTCTGCTCCCCCACCCTTCCCTCTTTATAGCGTTCCTTACCTCCATTATTGATGACGCATCGAATGTGATGGCTGCGTAGTTGCAACAGAAAGAACGGAACTGACATCATTGCAGTCGAGATTTTTGAAGTTTGCTGTAGCCTCAGTATAAGCATGGCTCATACTACAATTGCAACTGCTGTTTTCCGGTGGCTAAATTTGCATCTTGTTGAATCCTTACGCTTGCATATTACTATCGACTTTAAACGATTATTTCCCCTCGAAAAAAGAGAAGCTGTAATGAAATTGTTGCCGTTATGTTTTGGCACTTTGGATTCTCCAACTGAAAAGATAAAGACAACAAATATTCGTTTCAAGGTAATCTACAGTGGAGCAGCCAGATACGCATCTATGTGGTAAATGAAAGACCGCAGGTTGAAATTTCGCGTGCATGCAGGATTTTCACTTACATGGAAATAATGAAGTCGAAAAATGTAAAATATCCACATGAAATAATAGCCCTGTGATAGAGGCATACCGCTAAATTCTATCGCTTAAATCTACCGGTATCAGAGACCATGACCGATGTTCGATGCCCCATCAAGCTTCGTTCATTGATTAATAACGCGTGCCTTGTGTAGAATTGATATGAATTATCTTTCTTCATCATTCCGAAATAATATTGCGTCGAGAACGTTAGGATAAAATCAAACAAACGAATTGAACTTTCTTTTTCTTTCATATTTGTTCGTCGCAAAGTTTCTTTTTTTCTCATATTTGTTCGTCGTCGTCGACTCTCAATTATCCAATACTTTGTCCAGTTACATCGCGTCATATTGAAACGATGTTGCGGGGATCCATAGGTGCTACCTCAGTGATGGATTTGTAAAATCAGGACACTACATATGATCCGCTTGCACATCTCATGACCATTAGGAGTTCTTCTTGATGCCTTTAGTTGTCTTTGGTGCTTTCTCATCCTTTTTGATTGAGAAAAAATTTCAAGCTGAATCGGTTGTAACGGGACTGTTCATCTCCATTTGCTTCATCACTGTTTTTGAATTCTAAAAGTGCAGTGAATGTTGTCTTTAAAAGCCACATGGACATGAATAGGGAGAGGACAACGATTTGAAGGTACTGTACTTTTGAAGTACTTCATTATGTCAGTCATCTCGTTACTGGCGGATCATAAATGATATGTTTTTACCCAAAATTTGTCTAGCGGTATTACATTTTTCGTGGCATTAGCTATCGACGTTCAACTTCGAATCGATTAACCTGCCTCCCCATCCCTCTGCTTCTCCTCTGTTATGTTCTGGATCCTACCCGACTAATGTGCTTTCCATCAGTTTAAAACAGAGAATTGGCATAACGTTCATTCGACAATACATTCCCTCGCAGTTGGTCGACGCAGCCGATGAAAAGCTGCTGAAGCTCTTCGTCGCTATGAGACGATTTCTTTTTTTCTTTCTCCATCCGGTCGAAGCGTTCGATATCGATTTCAATTTTCCTTCATTGTCAGTCGTTGCGTCTTTGTCATCTCTTATCCATGAAAAGGACGATTCTCTATCGAGAAAAAAAGCAAGAACGCTAATTGCAAATAGTGCGACATGACGTCCAGTTAGAACAGCATACGTCTTCGATGAGCGACAAATTTGTTTCATTCGCTACTCGGTCATTTGCGCCGATTGACATTTTAATTCACAAATTGGGGATTGGTAGAGTTTTTACTTTTATCTATTCTTGCCTTCTTTGCTCTCAAGAGTGAAAGATTGAAAATTATAGCAACTGGCAGGTGGTTCCACGTTTAAGTCATCATTTCCCTCAATATCTGCGTTTCAGTGACTACAATGCAAACCTCTACTCGCATCGAATCATGGAGAAATTCAATATTCTCATAAATGCTCATTAACACCTGACTATAAGCACGTTTTTTAACACCTGCCTTTTTGGCAACGTTAAAACGGACGCATGCGACAACCAATTATATGTGATCTTCGCTTCGCACACATTACTAAATGCGTTTCTTTTTTATTTCTTTCTTTATTTCTTTATTTAAATTAACGCAAGAAACTATGGTCTATAAGAGTCCGCAGCGCCATAGAAAATTTAGCAACTTCCCATGAATGTTCACAGAAGAGCAGTCGTGGGCATTTCTTTGCAAAAGTTGTGGAGATTAACCGCTCTCTTCTTCGAACTTCTCAATATTCTACATACTCATTAATTAATATCCAGGCACGTACAAAATTCAACGTGTTCACATTATTGCAGACTTTGTTGCAATTTCAATAGATGAGAGAGGATCTCAGGTGTAACTTTAAAATCTTCCCACAGTCTCGGAACGATGTTAATTCGATATTTAAAGCATCTCGGTGAAAAATCAACTAGAATTTTTTTGGTGTAGCAGAAGCGCATGAGAATAACTATGTTCAAGAACAGTACTGTCTAAATTGTTGCACCTATATGGTATATAAGTTTTTAGTTGCGCATTTTTTGAGGGATTTCTTGAATTTCTTTGACTTATTTAGTGCAAAAATTGCAGAATTTAGCTGCAGATCGAGTAAATGGTTTTCCAACTCAATTCACACCCGCTTGCAACAGCGCAAAAGTTATCGGAGAGCGTCCTCTTTGTTTAGCTTCTATTCACTCATTAAAGTATGGTCAATCGAATTCCACAGTATTCGTGGAGGAAATTTTGGACACGACTAGTGGATTGGGCGCACTTTCGGGAAATGTCGCGTCTCGAGAAATTGCAGCGAAAAAAAAACCTCCCCAGACTGAACGACTACTTTGCGTCGCCCATTTCAACTTTCTTTTGCCATCCATCGATTGTTGGGCGCTATGACGCCAATGCACAATTTATTTAACAAATCAATTCGAACTTCCAAGCCACTTCTCTATAGATGAGAAAAAAAATTGGTGCCATTCTAACCGAGAATATCATATATATAGAAAGACGTCTACGCGTAATCGATTCGTAAAGCTTCGCTTACTAGTGATTACTTTTTGAGAGGCGGATATACGGTTTCGATTATTTTTTTTGGAGGCTTAAAAAACGATGTAAAATCCTACTGATGACGGAGAAATCTTAACAAGGAAATAGCCAGCAGTTGTTTGTTATGATGAGTAGAAACAAGGTTCGAAAATCCTGAATTTCTGGGAAGTATAAGAGGTAAAGTTATTTTTATTAGAACATTACGATGAAAAATAATAGTTCAATCCAAATTTGGTGCATTTGAAGTCAGTCCTTCATTTAAAGGCAAATAAGTATGCCATAAAGATCCGGATATATGGTTGTTGCTGTTTCGAGATGATTTTAAAGAGATGTTGAACAATCGGACAACCGAAAAAGGTTACCAACATTTATATCATTCCATATTTCCTCCACTAGAAAAACTGGCCGCTTAAATATATATTTAAAATAAAGTGACAAAATCTTCCATGGTGGATTCCTCTTATGACACTAGTTGATTATAAATTCATTTTTATATTGCTTTTACCTATAGGGAGAACTCTATCTGGTAATTTTATGAAATTTTCTCATGAGAAATAGGAAATCGTAAGGAATTTATCAACTCTAAAGTAATTTATTAACTGTAAAGTAAGTTGTTCAAGTTTCATTTCCTTATTTTATTGAAAGATTTTCCCGTAATATGCGATAAGATGCGGCGTTTTTTTTCCGAGAGCTCTTTAAAATTTCGATTCTGATGTGAATACTTGCATCAAAAAGTCGGATTTGCTTGATGCATTTGCCTAATGCATTTATAAGCTGATGCGCTATATCTGAACGCATGCACATATTGGTTAACTGGATTGCATTAACTGGATGAATTTTTGCCCAATAAAGTTGAAGATGCGAATTTCTCTTATGCAGTAGTGATTTTTCAGATTTAGTTAACAAGTTTGTAAGTAAGTTATTGGTACCTAAGGGAGTCGACAAATTTGAACATGAAAATGAAGTTTTTTCATAAAAGGCCAATTAAAATAAACATTAAAAACGAATCCCCTATATAATTTATTTATAGTTGTTTGTAGAAAAACTAGTGAAACCTGGAGAGAGGGAATTTAAAGATTTAAGAAAAAGCAGATTGCGAATATAAATATGCTCATTGTCTGATTAATGACGATAAATTATAAATGATGGGTATGTTTTTCATGGATTTCTTGCCGTTGGTTTAGTTGATTCGTTCTTAGTGGACAACCGTTGACTGTTCAGAGAGTATATTAGCCGTCCAGTTGTTATTTTGCGTTATTTAGCCTGTTCATTTTACAGTCGCGGTTGTTCAGTGAGTGTAATTAAGTGTTATCTATTGCCTACGGTGACAATTTACCCTGGCAAATAGCAATCAACGTTCGCATTACGTCCACCCCACAATTTGCCCCTATGCATTATCTATGCCCACTATGCGCAATTGCAGTGAAAGCCGATAGCTGCGATCGAATACTATAGCGCCATCCATACTTGTATGACGTGTGCGCATCGATGGGTATATGCAATGTCCGAAGTTTTTTTTTTGAAAATTTGATCGATTTTTCGTTGTTTTATTCACATCGTTGAAGAGAATTCAATGGAAACAGTGAAATAAGCGAACTTTGAAAGCAGGATTAATTTCTATAGTTAATTATAGGAAAATGGTATTGCAGTCTGCTATACCATTTTCATATAATCAAATCAAAATAGTCTTATCCCATGTTACCACATTATATTTGCTATCGAACTACAGAAAAAGCAGATAAATATTTCATAAATTGCTAAAGGAAGATGGGTATCATATAGTTGGCAACATTTGAATTCCACTTGTCTCGCCAACCGACCTCATAAATTGAAGAGGAGTAATGCATATAGATTTCATTTCGTTATATCATATACAAGTAAATTGGACCGCTCTTTAAAAATCATAATTTTTTAAATACTTTTTAAACTTTACTTTGCTAAACTGATTATTACGACCATGTATATGTATACGTATCTGTATATGCCTCCCTGCCCTTCTGTCTTGGAACTTCAAAACCTTCACTGGTGATTATACAGCCACGAATTGGTACAACAGGTATTAGAGAACGATTTCCTGCCATCAATTTTCATGCTGATTTCGCAGAACCATTGGTTAAATATAATTTCGCAACATGTCCCTTAAAGTAGAGGAGAAAGCATACTGTGAAGTGTACATCGTAGAATCGACGATGATAGTCGTTGATTATTCAGATGATCCATTAAGAGCGGTGGTTTATACGTAATTCTTCAGATGAACACTTTATATGATCAGCGGTTTTATCTAATCGGTACTTTACCGACAATGCTTTACATCGCTCGCCATAGAATCGAAGATCGGCTGATGGACTACTGGCGACGATATGACTGTTATATTGCTGAATGTTTTCGCTACGATGCAACAAAAAATGGAATTGAATCCAAGAATCGACAACACCGCTGAGTAAATCCAACATGTGTAAAGGAAAAGCGGAAATGTTTGATACTGATGAAAGGAAACTACACATTTCCAACGCCTAATGCTATTTGGCGCTCTGCTAGATTTTAAACTTCGCTGATCGAATCAAGCTGTGAGACGACGCATGGATAGCAATCGACGCCTCAAACTCCAACTTTATTCCTTACAAATGCTCGGATGCAGATTGCTCTTAGCATGATACGAAATCAATCAGATCGTGTCTAACGCATGAATTTTATGATATAACTTGCTAAAAACTTCGTTTCAATATACTTTTCGTGGATTTAGAATTTTTAGCGCTTATTTTTATTCTTTTTATCCTGAATGATTAGCAGTATTTCATTGGACTATGACTGAGCTTGCACTATGTACTGCTGTTTTTCCAGGAAGTCTAATGTAATAGCAAACAGGTTTGGTTGGATTTTCTACGATCGATAGCAAACCTTGAAAAGTTTCAATGATGCTGTATTCATCGATTTTAGCCACTTTCTTTCTTATCGAGGCATTTAGGCGTTTTTGATTTCCAAACAAGTTGTGCTGTATTTTCCGAGAAATGGTGGTTACAAATTTGATTCTTTCCTGAAGTTTTATCCAGTGGGAATGAAGCAAAAGAAAATCTGCATTACGTGACTTCTGGAGTGTCTATTCTTTGACATACTACCAACCGGTTATCTGCTTGTAAGTAGGTAATATTTGTTGTTTTTATGCCCTTAAAAAATATCTTCCATCAGAAATTTGGATGCATAGTGCGATGCATTATTTCACTGTTTTTTGTGTTCCTGGCATACATATTTCGACACATCACTTCAATGTTTTCTCTTAGTGTTTGAAAGAAAGCAATATTAGAGTGGTTTGTTTTGCTGTGCCTTCGTTCTGAAAAATTTCTATAATGTATTGACTATCGTGCACTTGCAGTAGAATTCACTTCTTTTGCGTCCCATTTGAACTGTAATAAGTTCACCTGCGGAAGTCGACTCCACCTGATAATATTGTGCGTACCAGGATTAGTGGTCCAGATCCAGGACGGTATTATTTTCACCTGCGGAAGTGGATCCTACTTTATATTATGTGTGCATCTGGGAGCAATAGTCCAGGTCTTTTAATTATCCATTTGGAATATTGGCTACTTATGTATAGTTTTTAAGATATTCTCTAAAGCTCAGCCTTTAAAGTTTTCTTTTCTCCACTTTTAATGCTTTTTCTTCGACAAATTGATGCATATAAAATTATGCATACAAAAATAAATATGCATTTTAAAGGCTTCACGAGTTTCGTGCCACTTTAAGAATGTAGGGAGGGAATAAATTATCTCTTCTCGTAGAATTTCTTTCCGCTAACTGATCAACTCAAAGCGATACGAAGAAATTTTAATATCAGAAAATGAAGAACTTTTCAGAATTTTTTTAAACGTGGTCATTTGTTACAGATTGTTATTATTACAATATGATAGGCGGAGAGTAATTCTTCAAGAATACAATCTTCTATTTAACGTTAACATAAGTTTAGGGTGGATTTATCAGTGAGCTTACTAAAAATTTACCTGTTTACTTTACTTACTTAGTGGAGTAATATTTGCAATTATTAGTTTCATTCCATCTTTCATTTAGCGATCCTATAAGAAGCTATAATCAATTCATTCATTTATTCTATACGATGCCGGTAATCGTTAGGAATATGCTGTAATGAACAAACGCTATCTGAAATAGCTTTAAAACGATTTACACAATGCCATGCACCCTACTCTATTACAATTACGTTTCGCCCACATTCATATATGTGGGGTTTTTGTTTTGCAAAATTACTTCCTTCGATACAAAATATAGGTGCATATCGATATTCTATAATTCTACAAAACGATCCAGAGAGCTTCTAATGTTTCGGCTTATGTCAATCTATTTGTTTTTTATCACATTCATTTATTTACTAGAATATAACAATGCTTATTCGATTGCAATATCATATTGCATGCAAGATAGCGTCGTTCATTTAATCCACCAAATTCGGCGCATTTTACATATGTCTTGGCTCATTTTTCTCATTCTTCTCTTACTAATCTTTTAACGTTGAATCCATATGATATAGTCTAAACTACGAGACTTATTATGCACTAAATCTCTCTTCTTTAAGCGCTATCACATTAAGTGAATCCATCAACGAGTGATATACCGTTGATTATTACGGATTATGAAGTCTGGATTTTGTTGTCCTGCAGCTATTCGCAAATAGTATCTAGATTCCGATAAAATAATATTGCAACTTTCGCTAAAAACAACTGCATTTAGAAGTGAAAGATTCAAATAATGATAAAATATCCTCGGCGAAACGAAAGGTTTTCAACTGAGGAACCCGAACTGTGCATTCCTAAACTAACCAACGAAGTGTTCATGTTTGCTAAAACAATCCATTAAAATATTTTTTATGTCTTATTACTGAAATATTTCATTATGGTCAAAGAGGAGTTCACTTATTTTGCTAGAATTCAAATATATATTCATTTTTAGGCATTCTATATAAATTCTTTTTGCGTGCCTACTTCCGCCTAACAATTATCTATTCTGTCGGCTATCTCGTAGCTCTTTGTGCTAATGTCAGAATAGCAATATGAACCTGAAATAATATGAAAATTCTTGTCACTTAAATGGTACGAAAAATTGGTTGATAAAATTTTAAGACCATTCTAGACCATCCAATATGGTCGGTTTTCATGCATGCATACTGCCGTTGATCTCGACAACTCTTTTTTGTCCGATAAATCGAGAGCTTGATTTGTATATGAGCTCGTAGTGGTTTTGATCTTCTTGCTCGAGAAGGACGATTTTTGCTCTTACAATCTCTTCATTAATTCAGGAGGTCGTTTTCTGGAATAGGTTCCTGCCGCTATTATCCTGAAATTTTTTTGCAAAATCATTTCGGCGATGTTCACAATAACTTTGACGAATTGAAATAACTTTATTCGACTGAGTTTAAGATCGAAAATTTGAGAGAGATCAACTTTGATAACTAATAATCATTTGGAATTTTTCAATTTTCGTTCGCAAAAAAACGAAGAACTCTGAAAGAAATTTCTTTGCAAAATTCCCCATCGGCGAAAGAATTCTTCCGATTGCTTCGTCATTTTTTTTCTCTGAGTCGCTTCAATTATCAGATTTCATCAACGGACATTTCTGGAGGGGGACGTGGAGAAATTGAAATACACTAACTGCCTAATAGCCGACCAAAACCTTTGCCTTCTCTTAAATATTAGAAAGTTATTCCTTGCATAAACAACGTCAATTTTATGCATCATTTATCCCTCTCATAAGTAATATTATTTCGACTATTTCAATGACACCATAACATTTGTTCATATTTTAAATGTTTCATTTTTTCCTATTAAGTGAGAATCCTCAAATAATAACAGCCAGTAAATGTCTTAAGGGGATTGTTTTGAAAGAAAAAAGGAGGAAAAAATCAGTGGAATTGATAATAATAAATTGTGGCTCGCTTAACAGATAAATTATTGATCGATAATCTGATAATGTGTTATGGGAGGTACTGGGAGGTACCGACGCTACTCCCGATGACATCCTACATTGCTAAAATGTAACGCTGAATCCAATATTCGCTTTATTCACTAGTTCAACGTTGTTAATTGCTAAAATAACGTTAGAATTCACTTCCTCGCAAGTGCGATGATTTATACTTCTAGAAGTGCTATATTTATTTAACTGTTGAGAAGTTTGAGGTTTATCATTTTCGTTATATCAATATGGCATATATATGCATATATTTTTTTGTCTTTATGCTCGTTCGTCTGTTTATCTATCTGTTCATGTCTGTTGCTGTATGTGGTAACTCCTTAACTTGATCTCATGTCGCTCAAAAACAACGTTTTCGAATGTTGGTATGATTTAACTGAAGTCGCCCCATTTGATGGAGTTCGACGTTCTCTGACGTGACATTTAAATAAGTTATAAATAGCACGTTTTTATAGCAGCGCTTAGAATGCTCAAAAAGCTTTGCCAGCCGTAAAAAGTACTGCGTACAACGATTCAGGTGAAACTCCTTTTTTTGGATGGCAGTTGCCTATTTTAGAGTGGATTGAAGTTGCTGCAAAGGAAGGGGTAGCACTTAACTTCGCCAACTTTCTTGACGAGTATATGGTGAAGTAGCGAGTTTTTTAGTTAAACTTTCCTGTGTGGTATTATTGAGTCTATAAAAGTAGTAAGCGAATAAGAGTCTTCGTTTCGAAGTGTTTAAATGTAATGAAAACGTAGAATTTTCTGATTAACTGGATGTGGGACATATAAACGGAACTTTTACCACTTATCAGATCATTTAATGAATATGATAAACACAAGAGGAGATATATTTTCGAATTAACTGTAAAAGTCTTAATTCGGGAGGGGAAAATATTGCCCTATAAAGCAAGTTACATCTATGCAAGTTTTTATCGTTTCCTATGCCTAATGCTGCTAAAACTTGGAAGCATCATAAAGAATGATATCTATAAAGTAATTAACCTCAAAATCTCTATCGACGAACAATAGGAATTTATAGGGAATATTTTTCTTCTCAAATTTCACCCCCTGTATGGTTTGAAACTTCAGAATTCATCGCCTCCATTGAAATTCTGTGAATCGTATATCACGACAATCGAGATCTAATAGTCTCCTGAATAACTATAAAACTCAACAGTCCAATAAATCACTGAACTAAGTATAGCTTTGAGTTGAATGGAATTAAATCAAAGCAAAAAAACAAGACTTTTTTCAAGGAACAAACAATGAATCAAATAAAAAACAATGAAACAATGAAATAAATGGAAGATTTTTGAGCGGTTTCTTGCCGTTTAGATAAAACTTTTAGGAAACTATAGGTGTGCTTTCCTGCTCGTCCGCTTTGATGATGCTGTTGTTCACTTCCGTTGCACTAACGAATGATTCATACGGAATGTTACAACGAAACATTTCAGAATTACATTTACACTTATGAAATGATCTTCGACGTTTCGAAGTTGTTGTAAATCACTATGGCCAAAAAATAAATTCACTTCATACGTTTAGTCTTACAATTACCCATCAACGATTTATTTTGATGAAAGAAGCTGAAAAATTCTATTTCTTATGAGTTACTTGATAAATATTTGAAAAACTGAGAATAATTTGCCTAAAAATTCGTTAATTTGTCTAAAATTTAAGTTTAAATTCATTGTTTCTATCGATTTCAATAAATTGTTTGTATTATTTATCGAAAAGACAATGAATTAACCATCAAAAAACAAATTCCAACGAGAACGCCTATCAGCGTTTGAATAGTAATAACACAAATTAATTATTGGCATTTGAATTCTATACGCTTTCTTCTAAATATTAACTTATGAATGAAGGAAATTTTTGCCGAAATGATTGACCAATTCAACGAAAAGAGTTTGATTAATCAAGAATAGGTGGATGTTGAGGACGAAACCTTTTAATGAAAGATTCAATTAAAATCATCCATAGGTCATATTTAAATTATAGTTTTGTCATATTTAAATTATAGTTTCGTCATATTTAAATTGTAATTTTGTCATATTCAAATCATAGTTTTGTCATATTCAAGTTATAGTTTTGTCATATTTAAATTGTACTTTTGTCCCATTAGGTTGTGATTTTGAAGATTTTATTAAATATTTAGAAATTTCTCAGAAATAAACAAAGGAATTTTTATATGAATGTTTAAATACATATAAATAGAAGATATGAATATGAACAATTTTTTGCAGATTTTTGATTTCGTTATCATCGTAGACGCATTGAATCATAGTAAAAAGATAAATGACTGAATGAGAGCGATATTCAACCATGACAATTTGCTAAACTATCGGAAATCATTATGATAAGTAAATGATGCAATTAAGTGATGACCGATTGGAGGTGCGATTCATTCATTCATCAATGCGACGATATATGATCGGAAAGGTCGAAAGTTCGAAAAAAATTTCTTGCAAGAACCTGTTCGAGAAGTGCTCATAGTTACTTAATATGCTGTAGAAGACGCATGTACAAAGGCTATTGGTAATATTGTGCCTGTAATAGTTTTTCAGTATTATTTTCTACTTGTTGCGTCCTTCACTCGTATTTAGATATTTCCTCATTAGTACTTCCTTCCCGGAGAAAATGGTGCATCACGACTTGTGAGAGAACGAAATTTATAACCGATGGATTCGGAAGGAATATAATCTCCCCGAAGAATCGAATAAAATGGGAAAGCTTGAAAACTCCAAAACTCACTAAGGAAAAGTGTCTGGATGAGCGCAATACGTTGTTCATCTGCAATGCACACAGCACAGGCTTGCTGGCTGGCTGGCTGGGGCTGCGCAGACCAGCCAAAAAAACGAGAGGAGAAGTTCCCTTCGTCATGATGGATGTGAGTGCGGAGCCGAGGGCGGAGCCAGCTCAGCGTATATGAAAGCGACGCAGGGTTGTAAACAATTCGCAGAGCGTATACCGCTACCAGTGTGCTCGTGCTTTATGTTGGCATTGTTGTGTGTGTATGTGTGTGTGCGCGCACGTCTGCTTTTTTACTATGCAGTGGAGCGCAGAGGTTTGCAGCTGTTCCATTTTGTTGTGTGTTAGGCTCCACCTACTACCTTAAGTCGAGTTCGACATTATAATCCCTGAAAGTTATAACGCCTTCTCTTGACTTCCTGAATTTTATACTCATGATAGTTTATAATATTGCAATCTGTACTCATGTAACTGAAGTCTCTTAAGACTAAGCAACTGTTTTTAGTCACGTTTCAAGTTGCGTACCATTGATTGCTGATGAATACTGGGGGCAGAATGAGCAAGTGTGTCTCCCATGTTTGCAGTGCCCTCGAAGTGTTTGCTGATGGGACGGCATCCGATGTGCTAAATGCATTCGATGTCTGGATGTGGATACTTCTTTTCTAATGGCTTAACTGTTGCAAATTCCTCACCGCTAATAAATATTGATTTCATATAATTAGCATCACTCAGCTTCATCTTTTTAGTCGAAGTATTGAGACGGTGTTCTGTAATTACATATGAGGTATAATATAACGCCTCTGTGTTATGGTTTTTCATTATCGTGTCTTTGCACATCTTTCATCCATTCCCGAAGTTTTTTGCAGTGCAGCTTAGTTCCTCGTTTCTAAGCCTTCTATTTCGAAGCTGCGTTGAAAATAACCACGTTTTATAACGTCATAAGCACTTTAAGCCTGCTTATAGCCCAAAGCATGGTATTTTTCCAAATTCTCCCAGTAACGAAATTCGAGGCATGAACGTTATTTGAAATCTCGTTGTTAAAGTTAGCTAACATATTTCGAATTTTTTTGACTTCTGTTATGTCTCCTAATACTGCAAAATGTTATCAGCTGTTGATAAATTTGATAGGTGCCATTTTTTGAAGTAATATTTGTCGAAAAGCGTTACAGAATATTCGCCAATGTATTGAATTTAGCCGGTGCAGTTTAATTTATCTATCATAAACGGATATCTCCAATGCATTATTGCAATCTTTTTCCTGATCTCACGCCTTATCTTAATCCTTCGTATGCGATATTGCGTCCTTTTTACCTCTACAGCTAATTGAATTTTGAACTTTTATTTTCATTTCCTTTATTTTTGAGAATAAATTTGACAAATTCCTTGAGGAAAATATTTTACACTGAATCGATCCTTCGCCTGTAATGAATAATGAAATTAAGCAATACTTAAATAACCTATAAACTATTAAAGGTGATCTCAATATTTCCGATGCTCAACAAATAATGTGGCTCTGTGAATTCCTTTTTTTCCCATTTCATTTGTTTCATTCCTCTTGCTGTTTTCATTGATCCGTTTATAGGAAAGAAGCAGTATGCTTTATCCAGCGAACGCTGAAAATTTTACTCTTCGATGTCCAACGCAATATTGGTAGGAGGCATAAAAATAGTAGTATTTGTTTATATTTATATAATGTTGATATGTATAGAATATACCCATGTTTATTCGTTTATATTTCTACTCATATGTGCTTGCATAGAAGTTCTATCACTTCCCGACGTAGTATGTCCCACTGATGTCCTTGAAATATGTTATCGGCAACCTTGACTAACGATCTTACCGCTTCGCGTGACGTGATACACCTTGCTAGTCGAATTTTGTTTCATCCACTTCAACGATGCTTAGCATCGACCTGATATAAGCGATTTGTTAATTCAGGAATCAATAATTTTTGGCTCCAGATTGAGGATAATAATAAATTGAAATACGGATAACGTTGTATTTGAGAGTTTTGATTTGAATTACGGGTTACTTCATTATGAAAACTTCACATCAACAAGTGTCTATGTGTAATTATTGCTACATCCTATATCTCGTGATTATTGACTTATTCATGAGATATATAGCTGAATCATTGTGTTGCATAGGTCGACATGTTGCTCACAAGTACTTGTTATATCGTTGGTCGATCTTTTATGCAAATATTGGCGCATCCGAATAGGAAAAATTGAATAGGCCTTAAAAAATATGCTCATTAGAAGCTTTTTAAATAAAATCAGTAATTACCGACCGCTTCATCATTCCTACAGAAACGAGAACGAAGCAAACATTATGCTTAAATCATTCGAAAACTTGTGAGGTCACTAAGACTATGCTTTAAGTGACTCTTATATTAGATATTCAGATTAGATATAGGTGAGAGGGTACAAGCCTAAGGGGCTATCGAACGCTTTTCTACGCAAGACTTAGGAGCTGCTATTTGTAGATGCAATTTTTGAAACTTTATTTGGAAGAGGACAACCTACTGAATAATAAATTTCGAATATAGAAACCCTTTTGAGCGAATTAATCTCCCTCTCCCCTTCCCTGTTCCCCTTTCTATGCCTTACTCTGATCAGTTGCATATTATGCAACACGATTGCGGTATCTTTTAGTTCTCAACAGTAGCCAAATAAGGCGCATTGACCTTAAATTGAATGATCGTACTGACGCTGCGTTGGTTTCATTAAGCTAGCAGCTCATCGGTTAGGTGGATCGATTTTATATTGGGCGCAGGGAGGAGGGATAGGGACATTAAATGGTCCCACTGAACTCATATTAGAATTTTTAGGTTTAGAGAATTTCATTTTTTTTCTCAAAAATCTTTTTTTGTTTGGCATACTATTTACTCATCCCATACATTCTGATTTATTTTTACTTTTTCATATAATCGTAAGTATCTGAACAGAAGGGATTATATCAATTCAATTATCGACGTCGTTCTATGGTCATATTCTCCTTTTATGACTAGAGTTATTTGGTGGGCGAATCATTTGCATCTCTATTCGTCTCTGGATGTGGCCCTACTCATCTGTCCATTTCCGGATGGAGCTGCACTCATTTATCCGTCTTCGAATGCAGCCACACCCATCTAATTGTCTCTGGAGGCATCAGTTTTGTCACGATCGTCTACCAAATCTATAGCGCTTGTCAGCTCTCAGCTATTCATTCTTAGGCCAATTTGAAGTCAAGTATAACCGATTATTTATTTGTTGTTTTCTTTCCTTGATATTGAGCGAAAAGATAGTCATTTAACTCGAGCGAAGGGTCTATTTTTTGTCTCTGTCTATAATAAAATTTATGAGAGCATTTTATTTTTGTTTTACTGAGACTGAACTATTCTAATATTTTCTCGTACTCATTTACGATCTTTTTATTATGCATTATAACTTACTATACGATTAGTTCATTGGCGAAGTATTGCTGTGTGATGATAGTATCAACTTGGAAATTATAAGATGGCACATTGGGAATTTCTGTATCTATATCTAAAGATACCTTTTGCAAGAGCAAACCTATTAATGATCCACGATAGTGAACCACGATCCACGATCCACGATGTTAATGATAATGATCTATGAGGCTGAAAAAAATGGCGATATGGATTTGCGATTACATTTGATAATAGTGATTATCAATAATCGTGGATTTGATAATAGTTGATTGGTGATTTGATAATCGATAATTGATTGATAAGTTATAATTAATAATTTGATAACGTAACATTCGCTATATTTGCACATTTACTATCGGCGCTATACTACATTTTCTTATCATTAACCAACCATCTGTGGCATAATGCAGCGTAACTTTTTGTTCTCTTAGTTGAAAAATCGGCTATTTTTATTGATATTATAGACGGCTTATATTTCTTTTCGATATGGTGAGAACTTATAATTTTCGATACGCCTATAATTAGTCGATCGCTAAACGAATTCATAAATTTCTTTTCCTCAAGTGAATTGAGGTCTTCATGAATGGAACTTAAAATCTTCCTCATAAATGTCGATAGTTTATCGAAGTAATTTTCCCCGATTTCAATAGATTTTTTCGACGCTTTCATGTGTTTTCCCATTTATTTTCACTAATCACTGATAAATGATAATAAGCAGTTACAATATTGATTATTTTTACTCTCTCATTTTCTCTCTATTCCTCCCTCTGTCTTTTTCCCTCCCTCTATTTCCATATTTGTTTACTAGCAAGTTGCTCGCTTAACTGCTTTTCCCATTTTTGGATGCTGTTTCATTGCAAATAGTAGACGCGCCCATACGACATTCACCTCCACAAAACTATCTTGAATAGCGACATTTATCGCAGTGAAAATGCATCATATGCATTACGGTTTCCGATTTCTTTTCCTGAAACATTAGCTATCCAGTTTTCTACGACTTTCATTCGGAGTTCTGCTTCGTAAGGCGAGGGGAGAGGGAACTGTTAAAGCGATAAAATTTTTTATAGAGCAAACCGATAAGTCTTGTGTGGTAAAAATATGTGATTTTTACTCGCATATGAGTTTATCTGTCTATATGCTTGGCGATATCTTTGGGAAGAACATAGACTGATAAAAGTTCCCGGCATATTTATATCCTTTTATTTTTTGTTTTTCTTTCTATAGAAAACAAATATGGCATATATTATCAATGCCTTTATGAAAGCTGTAATTTGTTAATTTTATTCTCTTTGTTAGTTATTTTTTAGGAAATGAATTTTGTGCTCAGTGCAAATATTAGTTCATCTGAGCTTGGTTATGGTGACGAATAGTTTATCGCATATACCCAATAAGGTAAGAAACAAGAAGGAAAACTGGGATAGCTTGAATAGCCGATGTGATCCAGCAATCGAATTCCACGCTGCCTCCGATCACCCTGCGGACTTCAAAGATCATGTTTAGGTCCATTCGGCCTTATGACCGCTCCGAAAGCTGGAATGAATACATTAACACATCAACTTCTTCACCCTTCCTGTTCCGCCTGAGGCATGCTGCACAGTCGTTTGATCTGAATCCCATGACTCGCTATTTCTGCTTGATCCATAGCCAACTGGTCCGCCTTGCACAATATTGTTGTATTTGAAATCGGCACAACTTAGAGTGTTGCCTATTTCTTCGGCTATGTGCTGCATTTTATTTCTTCGAAATTAATTTTTAATTTATAGCTTAGCTAATCTTATTTTCAATTAATTCTCCACAGCGACTTTTTTTTGAATTGTTTTCGTTATTACCTTGATTATCGCAGTTATATCGCAGCAAGGTATAGCTTGGCATACCTTTATTTTTGTTAGTATTTAATATCGTCTATATAATTGTATAGTTTCAGTGATCATTTATTGGTGACTGAAATGGCGACAGAAACGAGCTACGTATGTTTTCATTTCGCTTTCCTATTTTATAATTCATCGAAAGCCTTTAACTTTTACATATTTGCAACTTCTACTGAATCGTTGTCTTTTTAAGCAAAAATGCGTTGCAAATTGCATTATGTTTTGCAAAATTGCATTTACAGTTTATATTGTGATAGCGCGATTTCTATTCTTATCAGTAATTTCGCTTAATCAGTAATTTATATAAAGGAATCTTCCGAAGCCATCAGCTGTAAAATTAAATGGAATATAGTGTATATGAAATGATCGTTCGTAAAGATATATCTTCCCAACTCTTATGATATTGTTTGATTACATTTTCAAGCTTTTTGTTGCAAGTAACTAATTGAGGAAAGAAGTTCAGCTGAAGATAGATGAACGACATAGAACGAAAGTTTTCTTCAGAATACTCAAGGGATGGATTAAAAGCAGCGGATTTGCGAAAGCTAAAAAGAGGAGGAGAAGATGGTTTTCATAAAATTTCAACTGGTGTACATTTTTTGGAAAAGTTTCTTTGAAATTTTCCAATATATCGTCAGACGTTGACAAATTCTGAGTGAAAAAATCTGCAAACCTAATTTTAATCGAAATATTCTATATTAATTATGTGATAAAATGAATATTCGATATTTTAAAGTAAAGTAAATATTTTTTCCACATATATTTAGAAAAAAGTATTGTTGCACATTGTTGAGGCATATGAAGTTTCAGCCAGTGCCCTATCGTAGCAAGCTTACTGAGCCGTTCGAACCTGGGCAAACACTCATAATTAAAGGAAAGACTGCCGAAGATTCAGTTAGGTATGTTGGCGTATCGTTTATTTTTAATTTCATATATATTCTCACATAACAAAAAGCATATAAGTGTGATAGGCTGACAAATTTTATCCCGAACTTACTGCCTTCCTCTTAACTTTTGAAATAAGAAAATCGTTTTTTTAACGTCTAGTTGAATAGAAATTTCAGTCGCCTATAAACATAGAGGATTGTGGTACTTATATATTTCATTAGGATTTATCGTTTTTTTAACGTCTAGTTGAATAGAAATTTCAGTCGCCTATAAACATAGAGGATTGTGGTACTTATATATTTCATTAGGATTTGATGTGACCACTTAGATAGGCTGCTAATACCATCTCGTGGAATATCTTAAATTTTGAAGGAAAATTAATTCCACTTTTATATTTCACTTACCATTGACCTTAGGATTCTTGATATTCGATTTAAATCCTTTTAAATGAAACGCTAATATCAGGGGGGTTGTAGCGCGATTTTCGGAATGTGAGTTTTAAATTATTTCGTAAATTTCTCTTTACTTAATTTCTCTTTAAACTTTATTTATGATTATGCATCATTATTTCGGAATTAAAAGCAGTATTTTGCAAGAGCATCAGTGCAGCGGGGATTGTTTCAGTGGCCAAGTCGTTTGTTGGCTATTTTTGAAGAATGCATTACTCTGACGGAATGAGGTCCAACATCGTAAAGCCTTAAATTCTGCCTCGAATCTAAAATTGCCGAAAAAAGTCGTCAGCTTCTGCTGACTTTGGCTGCAGAAAAATAGAAGATCTAACTCTGAAATTCTGACACCTCCTTAAACGAGAAGCTGACTCTAGGGACGAATTGCGTCATAAACTCCTTGATCAGCTCATGATATGATGTGATAAACTCCTTGATCAGCTCCTGCAGTTATCCATCACTGGCTGTAATGACATCTAGAATGAATTAGTCGTGTTTACAGGTTCACGATAAATCTGCATAACACCTCGGCAGACTTTAGTGGGAACGACGTTCCGCTCCATATCTCTGTTCGTTTCGATGAGGCAAAGGTAAGCAAACATTACCGAAGAAAATTGAATGCTCGCACAAAATAAAGTGGGGAATTTATACTCGTCTTATGATATCGTTTTCGAATCTATAGCTAAATGATGGTGGGCCGAAGAGTATGTGGAAGTCGAAATTGAATAAATGGCTGTCCTTGAACCATAGGTGGTAGCGGATAATGGGCCTTAATAACCTATAAAATAGTTGGTTGAATGCAATTCTCTCACCTTCCCTCAAAATGGTTATTTCTCCTTGAGCGCATTGATGCCTGTAGTAGACGGAATATTCTGCACTTTTAAACTAAAAAAGCAACTTTATTTTAGGTAATTTTGTGACCTCTTAATGATACATATATATGCACAAAATTCATTGTGACGCGTTTCATATAGAAAATGTTTTCTTTTGCTCTACTGCATCATCTTTCGTTATCCGTCTACATTGCTGTGCTGGATGCGGCCATAGACGCCAGATGGTGCGCTAGTCTTCACTGAGCAGCTCTTTTTTCTATTAGCAGATGTCCTACATTTGCTTGCGAAATTGTGCGTCGAAGAAATAAAAATAAATCGAAAAGTGCGGTTCCTTAATTAGCCACCGCACTGAGTGTCGAATTTCATTCACTCGTAGAAATTACAATTTATTCTAACTGTCTAGTCGTGAAAAAAAAATATATATATATATATTAGGAGAGGATTTGATAAGTATAATGCTCATTGTCATACTTGTGAAACCACTTACAGTGGATAGGAATTATAGACGGTAACTTAGAAATAAACGTTTAGAATAGAATCGGTAATTTGAGTTTGAAAGTAACGTTGGTAAGTGGTTTCGTCGTCGAGGAAACGTGTTTTTTCTTCTGCCTTACCCAATGGCTGTTCCGTGTTGCATTTTTTGTTCTATGATATTTCGCTTTCCTAAGTATTATTTCACAAAATTGTTACATCGCATCTTATAATTTTTAATTTTTTGGTTCGCAAGTTTTCATGAGCGACATAGTGAGAGTTTTTCCGTAAGATAGGCTTAATAGGTAATGGATAGTTGTTCAGTGGGATAGAAGACATATAGAATGAAGATTATACTGGGTAACTGCCATTTTTTAACGCGAATTCCTTATTGCTATCGTTTAATTTGCAATATGTGCAGTTTAATGCGTCGTTTTCATGCAGATATACTGAATATTGCTTTAAGTGCCCTTCCTCCCAACAGATATTATCTTATGCATCCGATGTTGCATTATATAATCGGACATCGTGAGATATTTTAAACATCTATGAGTCATAAATATTTTCGTTAGTAAATCTAATATAGGAGTGACGTCAGGAGCCGTCCGTCTCAGGTCTGTCGCCCCAGATCGACGTTCCCAATTTGCAATGATCCTCAACTACTCTTAGAGAATAAGCAATCCATTGAGAGTGATAAGCAATCCATGATGATAATGAATATCGCACCGATGTATTTCTGCGGGCGGTAATTCCGTCTTCACGAAGGACTATCGTTTCGGCTTGTTTTCCAATACTTCCTTTTCCATATGAATCAGAAATTGCTTTCCCATTGAGGATTTCCATTCGTGTCGACGAGAAACCGGCTCGGGTTACGAAACGCTGAGAGCACTGTCTAGCTTCCCGTAGAGATTGTGCAAACTGCTATTTCAGTAAGAAGTAGACTTGCAAGTTTCTACTCAATGTGGAACAATTTTTTTCAACTCTGCCTACAATAATGATTAGTGACATCATTTATTGTACGATGTCTACAAATTTCAGATCGTCTTCAACACGTTTAGCAAAGGTGAATGGGGCAAAGAAGAGCGAAAAAGCAATCCGTATAAGAAAGGCGATGATATCGATATCAGAATTCGAGCGCATGATAGCAAATTTTCGATCTCTGTTGATCAGGTTAATTTTTTCTTTCTTTTCTTTTTATCTTTAATCGACGCAGTCTATTAAATCATCTAGGCATTCCGGTAATTGCATTGTTGCATTTATAAATTTCCTTTATGTTATATTCATGAATTATCATTTATATCTATAAACTAGTACTTTAGCGTTCGCTGTGACTAGCAAAATGAAAATTTGAGCTCATCGATAGGCTATCGTCTTATTGTCGCTTAATAACTGAAGGGGAAATTTTTCATTAATATTTCATTACAGGGCAATTCGTTTTTCTTCATCCCCCCTATCGTCTTACCTTTGCGTTTGGAATCGCAATCTTTGGGAATTTTATTTGGAAAATGTTCACCGAGAATTTTCCACATTTCGTTATAACTAAACGATATCAGTAAACTTTCTTTTAGGTGTTTTTTCTTATTATCATATATTCAGATACCTTTGGATTTTCCATACTTTTTATGGTTTTATTCCGCTTAAATATCGGTTTTTATATTCTAAAGCTGTTTCCGGTTTTCACCTATTGTTTATTTAACCACAGTTGTTTCATTTCTCTTATTAATTCAATATATATATATATATATATATATATTTTTTTTTTTTTTTTAATCCTTCAATGACGAAGATTCTATGAGAATATGAGAGAACCGAGTTGAGGAAAAGCTATTGCTTTGTGCTTGCATTCTTGACAGCTGATGCGTTCGCCCAGACATATCTTCAAGTGCAGTAAAATATTGCTGCAAAATCTTCCTTGATCAGATTCATCGATTTTTTTCTTCTTAGCACCAGCCGCATTCACAAATAGACACCATTTCCCTATATATGATACTACTCATAAAGCATAAAACATCATATTTTCTTCAAGAATTTATTTATCTCCCTTTCGAATCGAATAAATTAATTCATGGATATGAGAATTTCTTCCTGAATCATGCGGAAGAATGAAAATTCAATTCAATAAATGAAATATAGTAAATGAGTATAATTTTTAATGTATTAGGATAAATTTGCAATATGAAAATTGCAATCATCCAGAGGGTTGTTTCTTGCAAGAATACTTTAGTCATTTTGAGACAAATAGCAAATTCAGCCAGCAATCGATGCTTTTTAACCATTTTTCTCTCTTTTCTGAACGGATGAAGGAAATATTCACGGCGAACAATTGTCATTTCATCCCGATTGTTCCTTTTTTCGTGCAATAATTATTGCGTTCATTTTTGCAAGGAGAAATTACGGTTTGGAAAAGAAAACGAAATCTTCCAATGAAATCAGATAATTTATTGAATAATGCATAAAATAATCGAATTCATTATCGTGAAATTCTATGAAGCGATACGTCAACCGCTAAGCAGATAAGAAATTTTATGAACGTACAGTGTCTGAATAGTTAGAGAAGTAACAATTACTGTGAATCTTTATTGATCAGTTAATCTTTTGTTTAAGGTGCCTAGTTGAAGTGGTATGATTTCGATGGATCTTTGAAATTTTTCTGATAGCTGATGGCTTTTGTGGGTTTTTTTTCTCTTTATCAACACTCTTTGTTATCACGATGTTTGTATGACACTGTTATTGAACTAATAATGCAAGACGAACTGATAATATCAACAGTAGAAGCGTTAGATTCTTTTTGCCGTTATTTTTGCAAAGACTGGACATTGTTTGACTTGCAGAAAGAGGTGAAGGAATATGAACATCGCGTTCCACTGTCGTCTGTGACGCATTTCTCTATTGATGGCGATATCCTCATTACCTATATTCATTGGGGTGGCAAATATTATGTAAGTGTCCATCATCGTTTATTTATTTATTTCTTTTTCTTCGCAGATACACTTTAGGAGCTGAAAATATAAAGATTTCTTCCTAAAAATTATTAAATTTTCTTGAAAGTTGATCTCAAATTTGTCATTAACGATTTCCTTAAGTGTTTAGAAAGAAGACTATGAAATCGGCTAAGTTTCTCGCGACTTCTGAATTAAAATACGCTATAAAGAGAAACGATTTTTATATTTTTCCGTTCGTTTAAGCTGAGAAAGCGATCGCATTTGATAATAAGATGACCACCGAGTCACCACATTTTTGAGATAACTATATGAATTTTTATGGAAATTTTATTCGTTCTCATGGAAATTAAACGAATTTTTTTCTTACTATCTTATTAGTTCCAAATTTTTTAAAGCAAAGATATTACCGGAGGAGGTAGATTTTTGCTGGATTACTCCTATCTTGTGAAAACGGATAACCTTGAAACGTGAAAAAACGAATTCAGATTACCTAAATTTCAGCTTTTTTTATTCGTTTGTTTTTCTCGGTTAATCAACCCTATAAATGAAGATAGAAACAACAATAGGAGGTTTGAAAATGCAGCTAAATAAATGGAAGCGAAACACTGTTTGTTATTAACTCTTAGTAATTTTATTTCTTATTACGTTCGTTTGATGCGTTGGACTGTTTGTTGCGGTGTATAAAATTTGTAGCACTGAAACTAGTCTCAGCATTTGTGGCAATGTTTTTTGATAGTGGATCTTCAGTAGGGTGGAGAATGGAATGCGTTCTATGTGATGCGTTATCGTTCTTTTTGAATAACTTGTATCGTTGTTGGTGTGCATAAACGTTTTTGTTGACGGCTTTATTCTTCCGGTTCTTCTTTTTCTCTTGCGTTATTCGCACATAACGTTAACACCCGTCAATATATACGGAACACTGAAAGTGTAACCGACCGTTACGACGAATGAATACCGGATATAATTGTTCCGTTTATAGCCGCAGTAAACATCGCCTAATGAAATGACGCTGATAAAACACTAATGAAATCAATTGATTTCACTTATTTACTAATTAACGATGATTAACATCAAAACACTAATTAATTAACGATGATAAAACGAAAATCATTGGTGCTTTAAACAATTAATTGAAATTAATTGTTTAGAGCACCAATGATTTTACTTTTTTATTTCCATATCTATATTTCCCAATAGTTCGAGAAAGGTATCAAGATAAATATTCGCAAAGAGAAAGTAATTAGAGCACACTTCAGTACAAAAAAAAAAACAGAGCTCGAGGAAATACATTCTCTATCTATTAATTCGCCGAGACTATAGAAGGCATATAATGATGCAGAATAAGTTGGGTGCTTCGAATTAGAATGTTTCCATAGGATTCTTCAGTGATGTCGTTCATATATATATATATATATATATATATATATATATATATATATATATATAACTGAATGAAATCACCAAAACCGATTGGTGTAGTTTACTCGCTGTCATATTTTTTGATCATAGATGGCGATTTTGATAGCTTTTAGCTGACTTCAGCTCCCACCTAATAGGGAGTTTGGAATACCTTGATCACTGCAGAATGACTGATTCATTGCCCTGTTGTAGTCGTTTTTGTTCTAAGCTATCTTCATGAGGCGGTAAAGGAATACAGCGTTCAAATTTTGTGCATCTTTTAAGAAAGCACATTTCCATGGACACAAGGTTTATTTAAGGTTGTTTGGTGGAAATAAAATCCTCAGCGTGCAGAAAAAAAGCTGATTTTATGGGCGCACAGTATGCGTTTTTTTAAAAAATAATTTGAGATCGGAAATCTCCCAGCAAATTGCGTTTATTTCCGCAACGAATTCGAAACCTCGAAAAATGCGAAACAATTTTGCATTCGCTGATGGTCGCTCGTTTTGCGCATTCAATCACATTCACTTCCGATGTATTTCTTTTAAAGCGTGCTCGTTTCATTCATTTTACATCGATGTTCTGCTACAGAAATAAGAAAGGGAGATTTCATCCCTTATCTTAAATAACTCTCCTCAGGTAGCAGAAAGAAGGGAAAGGAGGCTCTGATAGGTATTCATTCTCTCTTCACCATCCTGTATTCGATATACGGATTCTGGTGAGAGTTCCTCTGGAAAAAATTGAAAGAATTTTCTAAGGTTCTCATCGTAAGTTTGATTCATTTACATAAAAATCAAATATTAAATTTCTAGAACTGTTTATCATACGTTTAACAAGATTCGATGAATTATAATAATATCACATTTGTGATCTTTAATTTAAAATATTTTGCTCAAACATTGGTCGTATGTGGGACTTTCCCTTCATGCAACTAATTGAAAAGGGATTACTTTTAGCCCGTTCCATATGAGAGTGGATTGGCTGGTGATGGATTGGCACCTGGGAAATCACTTCTCATATTCGCGACGCCGGAAAAAAAAGGCAAACGATTCCATATTAATCTTCTCAAAAAGAACGGCGATATTGCACTACATTTCAATCCACGATTTGACGAAAAAGTGAGTTATCTATTTTTTATTTATTTGATATATGTAGATTGCTAGAAATCTTTGACTCGACATGCGACTAACGATTGAAATCTTCCCATGGGTAACTCTTAAACATGAAATCTGCAGTTATGTGTAATAAGATGACCTGCCATTTTTGCAGTAAAACGACGATCACTTCCCCACGTGTGCTGAAAAGATAATTTCTCATTTCGTAGGAAACTAAATTATATTCGTGTGAAATTTGTCGATTACCTCTTTAGATTATCGTATGTTTTATACGCAGCACTCACTAATCATGCCATTATTATACTTCATTAATGAATTTGCATTCAAAGTTCGAAAAATTCATTTATTATTCATACGATTCCTCTCGATATCTAAAGAGATTATACCAATATTCATATGAAGTAATTCATCGTATTGCACATATAATGTTTTTAATGATTAAATTTGTTGTAAGTAAGAGAATTTTTCATATCATAGTGGTAATTTCCATAATATTTTGGATTGTATGTTTGCATTTATCAGCAAAATGTTAGCAGTGAAATATGTAAGAATTAAGGATTACTTCGGTTTACTTGTAATCTTATATTTCTTTATACAAATAAGAACTGCTTTATTTTGATCTCTTTCTTTTTCCGCCCCACAAATTCAATTTACATTGCATTCCTGAGACATTAAGCACATAGATGCGAGTCTGTTCGAAGAGAACAATAGATTTCTTTCATATATAATTTTTATATTTTCTATAAGGATTTTTTTCATATTTTAAAGTAGCCGTAATTTCCATACATAATTACTTCCGTTTGAAATAAGAAGCAACGGCCATTCAGTTTGAATTCCCGTTGTTATCGGCTTTTTCTCATCGTAAAATTCGAATGTTACTTCTGTTTTACTCACGTAGTAGCGCACAGTTGGAAATATTTCATCCATTATATGATATCTCTCTTTTAGTTCCGCTAGGTTTGTAATAAGGCTGTTACAACAGTTTATTTGAAATTCTTCACCTTCCTCAGGTGTGCGTCAAGTATCCTTAAAACTCCGGGTAGATAAAGCCGATGATATATTGTTTTCGCTTCATGCGATTTTATATGCATGCATTTGGTATGTAATGATAGAGCAGATAGTAAAAAGAGCCCGAATAGAGGAGAGGATGCGATCTAAGGGATTCGATTACCTCCTTGAGTTGAGAGCGATATGAAGTTGGCATATTTTTTCCCCTTCAGTTGCATATCGGATGGTCTATGCACTCTATGAACTTATATACATAATTCGATGTGAATAAATGACATTCACACTCGATTCTTAGAATTTCAGAAATTTTTTTGATATATGATAAACATTTGGTTTGATATTAAGGTGCCCGAGGAGAGGCTTCTGAGAGTGACGAGGGAAGGGAGTTTTTTAAATGTGCGAATGAGGTGCTTATGTTAAAGAAAGATGGTTATAGTGAAAATAACGAGGGGTATTTCATATATCGTTGTATTTAATTTGTTGTCCTATATTTACCTAGGTAGAGAATTATATTTGAAGGCGATCGTACGCAATTCATTAATCAGCGGTGAATGGGGAAATGAGGAACGTGAAGGAAAGAATCCGCTCGAGAAAGGAATCGGCTGTGACCTCGAATTTAGAAATGAAGAATACGCATTCCAGGTTCAATTTTTATTTATATTTATTATATTTCCGCATAAATCAATTCATTGTACATCAGGTAACAACTGTTCGATGTGGAGCAATTTTTTTTTCAAATCTCACAGAAAATATCTTGTGATGACTAAGAACGAAAAGGCGCTATTCGAGTCTGAACTTCGTTCTCTTTTCATCTCTGAAACGAGGAACGTTGATCTGAAATTGATGTCTTTGAATTGGCTAATAGCTTAAGTCCAATTTGCCGCTCCACTGTCATTCGTTGAAATTGCGAACGCTGAATATATTTTCCGAAATATTCGCATAGAATTAAACGAAACGTTTATGAGAGCATCGAAAAGGTCGCTTAGTAGGAAAACTGAAAGAAATATGTAATGGCGACCTTGTAGAGAGAGAAAAGAGAAATTCAGAGAAAAGCGTCTTTGGCAAAAAAAGCTGAAAATTCCCGACAATTATGCTCCTTCGGTTCATTGTCCCTAATGGATGTAAAGAAAAATCTATTTCTCATTCATTATTTTATCAATGAAAACTTCCACTAACATTAAAATAACGAATGTTTTATTCTTTCCAAGTTTGAATTTATCAAATTCAAACGATCCGAGTGAGAGGAACGTTTGTGGAGACTTTTCTTTGATTATTTCTCTGATTTCTGTGATTACAATATGGTACGATGATATATTTCGCGAGCTAAATACGGACAACAATGATATAGTTGAGTAGTAAAAAGTACAAATTTGTATATTTATTTAAATGCGTTACTTTTATACTTATATAAATATATCGTAAAAATCAGTTACCAAAAATAATGGTAACAAAAACATCACTGCTTACTTAACATGTTTTCTTTGAATTGAAGGTGTCCAGGAGAAACGAACGTTATAAAGTCGAAAGGGAAAGAAATTTAATCCTCGCTGAACAATTCTTATTTTGCTATGTTGATCCTCTAACATTGAGCTTTTCTTTAATATAAAATAGAATGGTTTTCTTTTGCAAATTCTGCGCTGATTGCTTCAACAAGTAATATCCCGCTTATTTTAGAAAGTTTCTTTTGCCTCTTATGCCCAGTAATGGTCGTTTGTTTTTTTCCCGAATGGGAAAAGAAATTTGAAAAGTTTATGGGTGGCACAGTTATGTAGGGATAAGTCATCCTGTTGATTCATTATTCTATCTGGAAGGGAAGAGTCATAGTGTTACATCCTTCCCTTTCATCTCTCTCTCGCGTCCTGTTCACAAGTTACCGTTCCAAGTCGGACTGATTTCGAAGAAAACGTTGAATTTTCAGCGATTTTCTGCACGAAATAAGTTGGCTTTTTTGGCACAAACAAATAAAAAAAGTTGAAGGTGAATTTTTCATTCAGAAATTACATTGTTTCTTTTGACGAGTTTGGCAATGATCTGGATGCTTTAAATATGAGCCCTCACCCTTATAAAAGTACCATACCTTGTAATTTTCCATCAAAATTTCCAGCCTCTTTTGAAGGTCATCTGCTCTGAGCTACCAGAATTAAGAATTTCACTTCGCCTCTTCTAGGCTCCTGTTTATGGTCCCTTTCCCGGTTGCCTCTCCATCTTTGCGTCTTCTAGTTCTGCTTTCTTCCTCCCATCTTACTCGTCTATTCCTCTCCCTTATCCACCTCCTGTTATTGCATCTCGAATTTACTAGGATATGTCTGTAGTAATTTTTTTGCCATTATCCAAGGCCAATTGATGAGAGAAATTCGCCAAATGATGGATTATCGAATAGTCGTTGTCGTGTATCGTATGCAAGTGCTCACGTAGGCGTAGTTATATGTTTTTCAACGGTGATCGGCAATACTTAACAAGAGCAAAAAAACTTCGGCTGCCTGCAGAAGTGACAAATACTCTGCGGAATTGACATACAGACAACGAAAATAAGATAGAGATGGCTGGCTAGCTGTCTGTCTATTGCACACACTCATTGCCGCTGCCCTATCGATGCACACACAAATTCACTTTCAGAATGGGGCATCGGCATTGCCGCTCAATGAAATACATGCACAAGAAGCGCGCTATGAATGTATGGGGGAGGGGATTGATGAATTTCTGATATTTACCATGGGATTGGAAGAGGAGGAGAGGGGAGAGGAGTCGCATATAAAATTTAGCAATAAATAAAACTGGAGTGGTGGAATTTGATGGACAATTACTGGTGTTCTATGATTTGCGAATGTTTTCTGCGACAATTTCAACTTAATTGACGATCTTCGAAAATATCTGCTTACTGTTTTTTCGAAAATTTGCATATGAACAGAGATTATAAGGCATATAGGTGCAGAAAGCATTAACGTTTGCCAAGACTATTTCGGAGATTTGCAGAATTCTGGCCAATAAACCGATTAGATTGGCGATTTATGGCAAAATCTTATTTCATATATAACTTCATTGAGGTTAAACTGTAGCCACTATGGAATTTCATTTCACCAGCAATTATTACGCATATTTTATCATTTATTGGCAATTTATAAATATACGTAATCTTATCCGAACATCATTAAATATATAATTTACGTCTATTGTTACTGCAAACGAATTATGATGTTTCATTTTTCGGCGTGTTTACCTGCATCGATTCATCACTGTCATGAGAAAGATCAATAAATTGGCCAAATAGATTGGCCAAATAAAAAAGATCAATAAGATCTCATGGCCAATTCTTATGGCCTAAGATAATAGAAATTCCTCGATCCGGCCAAACGAGAGTCTGTCGCATCTGCATATCCTTATATGAGATTCACAATCGAGAATTTTATGCTGTTGAATGAAAAAGAAAAGAGAGAGAGGAATCTTTTCGATGCTACGAATGTGATTTTTTTCCTCCAAGAATTCACCACCGTTTCATTGTTCACAGCTTTTTACCAAAAACAGCTGCACATGAGAACGTCATTTGCCAGGTAAACGTTCTCTTTTACAACAATTAGGAAGTTAAACACTTCACAGATAATAGTTTATTCATGGAGAGATCGAAAAATAGTGGAAATTAATCCCGACATATAAAGATCCATGTGAAATAATTGTCGCTGAATTTGCAGATCTACGTTGATGGAGAGCGTTTCGCGACCTATGCGCATCGTTTGGACCCACACGATATCAATGGTCTTCAAATTGGTGGTGATGTCGAAGTGACCGGCATTCAAATGGTTTAAGGACGGATATCGTCGCTTTCAAGCTTCATTCGGCTCTTGTCGTATTCAAATGCTCCGCTCTTGCTCTCTAAAAATTTTTATCGTTGATTTAATGCCCATTTGGTCGTTTGCTTTTTTATCCGATAAATGATAATAGAAAAGCGCCCGTCTATCTATTTTCCATTGCAGTGAACTTCCAACGAATCCCAAACGCTCCAATCGCTCATTACTGCCATTTCTATCATCCCATTTCTGATTTGTTTCAGTGATTCATTACTGCTTAGATATCCTTTTTTTCCTCCCTCCTCCCTCTCTCATATATTCTTTTCTGTTTATTTTTTCTTTTATTTGTGATGGTCCTTCGTTGCAAAAAAACGCATGAATAAATTTAACATGTGTCTTCACGCATTCATTGTATTTCATTTTTTGCCTCAGCATTCTGCTAGGTTATGCCATTTTGCCATCAATGAGCTGTTCGTTTGGCTGTAGTCCATGAAATTTCATCCTACATTATTACTTCAGCATATCATTCATTAAACGCTTCCAGCTTGGCGTAGGCATAGGATGAAAGGTTAATTCCTCTAGGAAGTAGGAAGTAAAGGTCGCGAACATTGTGAGGAAGGAAGACCGGGAGCACTTCGTCCTTCTCAACAGACGTCATCACGTCATCTTGGGAAATTATAAGTACCACACATGGGCATGAATGAAGTTGAGGAAGAATAGCGCACACTCCAACTAATATACTTTTATATCGAAGTAGCTCGATATATGTGAATAAGCATCACATGCTTACGCCTTTTATCGTATTGCTGGCATAACATACTGGCTTGTTATGATCGGTCGCAATTTGCGCAGAGGGCCTCTCTGATTTTTATTTTTCAACGAGAAATGCTACAGAATCGTCCGTTTGCTTCCAGTGGCCAAGTCTCGTAGACTCTTTTTTCTTAGGAAATTCCCCATTGTTGGCCTACAATCATTTCACCCAAACTTCTACATTAACTGTGTCTCCCTCGAATCATCTCAAAAAGTGAAACTCATCAATCATCGAAAAGATGGCAACATACAGGTCATAAGGATCACGGAGGAGGGCAGTTGAGGACTGGCTAGTTGAGGTGGGATGAATATGTTGCAAGGAAGCGGCACATTGGAGTGTCATTACTTATATTCAACGTCAACGATAAGGCTGCACGGATAAGCCGGCTCCGAGACAAGCGCTCGGTTGCTTAGTGTTTGCGATACACATGAGACGGGGGAAATCGGACTTCTCGATTCCATTCAACGTTGTGGATTCGTCAGCTGGTTGATTAAGCAAACTTACGTCGGACATTGAGACATAGCGACAGGGTATCCAACGTTGGCGAATTTTCAGTTTGTTACAGGCATGCAGTTCAGAGGAGAGAACTTATTTAAATATATAAGAAATTGTAGCTGAACAATTTTAGCTTTTTGTATTTCAAAGGCGATGAGCGTAAGGAACCGAAATTATGCAATTAAGTCCACTGAAGTAGCATTAGGGCTTAATTTGCAACAGCGTCGTTAAATGGTGCAACTGCTTCCATGCAGAATCATGAGTTAGTGCCTACCTACGATTATGAACTATGCGACGTCACTGCATGAGTCATGACATCGTTGCTTGTGTTTGCCTGTGCGAAGTAAGTCGCTTGTGGTTGGATACTCAGATTTCTTGATAATAATCTGGCCGGAAGTTCCCGAAAAAAAATTGATGGTAAATTCAAAAGTGAAATATCTTATCTTTGCGGCCGGAACGACCGTGAAGATTTGAAGGGAGGAAAAGGTGAAAGGAAAAGGTAGATTGTTTGGTTTATTATTAGCATATGCTATTAGGAGGAATTTTAAGAAGGTGACTTCACGTCAATAGTGCAACTTCCATTAGTACAAAACATCGATATAGCTGCAAAGCAGTTTTTCATTGAACAATATGGAGAAAGTGGTTGCATGCTTACGTACTGCTAAAGTATAAAATGGTGAAGTATGAATAAACCCTGCTGAGCACCACTATAGACCTGAACTAGTTCACATAACATTTTTGATTGTCAACTTTCCCTGCTTGGATCATTGTTAAGCTCAGGTTCTCGACACCTAAAACAATGAGCTGGGCTTCACGTCCGGTCTTGCCGCTGTGGCAGTTTAAATTTCATGCGTTGATTCGTATACTCAGAGTGATATTGCTTGGGTGAATGGGAAACGCGACTGTAAATGGGAAAATCGACGGATTTTGCAAGCTTTTTCCGGATTTTCTCATTATCGGATATTCTCTTCAATTTTTCACACTTGGGAAGTTCACGTTTTGTTTTTCAAAGTTTAATCTAATTTCACATAATTTTAGTGATCCTTATTGGACAGTTTCATCTCATTTATCCATTTCCTTAAAAACTGATGGCTTTGAAATTTCACATTTCTGTTTTTTCCTTCCGAAAATCTCTCTTTAGAAACAAAAAATTTAAGTCTTATGCTAAAGTTTTTTCTCATCAATAAATCCACAGCTTCTTAGGTGCATATGGCAGATGGCTATACATTGCACTTTAAATCCCACTAATATACTTTATTGCTCAAAGAGCGGAAAAGAAATTTTGTGGAAAGATTTCTAAAGAATCAATGAATTTTTATGTTTTCATTTCAAAATTGAGGGAAGTAATCGCTTAGGAGTTAATGTTCATAAATAATAGGCCAATTAATATTGGTGCATAACTGTGATGTTTTTACTTGCCTATTGATTTGCTTCATTGAACTGCTTAATGGATATTGTCCCTTAATAAAACGTCTATTCAATATTTCTTCGTAAGTGGCATACAATTATCAGCATATTGTTTGGAAATGAGATTAAATTTCACAAGCGCGACGGCATTTGATCGACAAAATTGTTCTCGAGGAATTTCTTATAGGCATTAAATCGATGCGTAATTTTTCGTAGTCGGATTTTGTTAGTATTCCTATTGGCTCTATAAATCCGTTAATCAATTTTCGATTTTATGTAAATTTCAGAAGAGGTCTGGAGGAGAATATGAGACTAAAATACTGCAAAATATCAGATATCAAGTGGGAATATCCTATCCTTATCAAATTTCATCAATAACACATGAAGTGTTAACTTTTTATTGATATTTTATCATATGTTCGGTAATCTGACTTTCAAATATCACAAAAATCGACGAAGATGTTCCCACGCGTTCAACAGCATCTTAGCACTAATGCATCCAGAAGTGAGCTAAATCCTATCTTGGCGCTGCAAAATCCAATAATTTTCTATCTGCGGTGGACAAAAAATCCACTTCATACAACTCCTTCGATGGATCGTTTCATATTCGTATACGAAACTCATTTGCTATGGAATTGTTGCGATTTTTTGTTCAATAAAACCTTAAAAATTCACTATTTCATAATAAATAAAAAACTACGGATAAATGGAAACTACCAAGAAAACTCATTAAAAGTATTCTTATTAGTATTAAAAATATGGAAAAATATCATAGAGAATTGCAGCCAAATCGACTTGCATAAAGAAGCATAAAGAAATGATTCTAAATGTTGCGTTTAATGACTCTCTCCTTTTTTCAATAAATAACTGTCTATTATTCACTCTCTCAACTGCCGCAATTAGGATTTCCTCTTTGTTAAGGAAGAAATCCTGAAAGAGATCCGACTATTTGATTTGACTACTTTTCACTGATTATGCATTTCCAAGATTTGTTTTGCAAAACTCCACTATGACCTCTAAAGCGAATATATTTGAGGGAATATATTTGAGTCTATCTATTCGATAGCTTAAATCTGAAAATCATTAATGCTTTTATTTTTCCATCTATGTAAAAAAAGCTGAAAAAATAACCAATCATTCCGATTTTTTTGTTTTTGATCTATGTAAAAATCTATCAAAGAAAATAATCGGTCAAAGAAAATTTGACAGTATAACGTCTACCGTATGACTAATCTACCGTATGATAACCATTAGAGACTAATCTCCTAAGCCGTATCAGTTTCAGCTTCCATATCGTAATCAATGTTGTGCATTTATTATAGATAGCTATATGAATTCAAAAGTATCGAAAGACTTCGATTATTTCACATTAAGAGACTTAAAATTTTCTATCGTTCGGATGGGAGAGAAACATCTTTTCAGTGGGAAAACTTCGTGGACGATTGGATCGATTTAAATAAGAACATCAAAGATGAAGGTGTTGCAATATCTTAATTTATCGCCAACATAATTGGTGAAGTCAATCAGTGATGTAAGTGAAATGCAATAAATACATATCGTATCAATTCCTCTAATATATTTCACCAATCATTTTCGTTTTATTTTGTTTTTCGATATTCGTTTGATTTAAGTTAAGTGAAAAAAGACTTAAATGCTAAATAATCGGCCTTTTTTGCCTTTGCGGGGGAAAAAACCGCTAAACTTTATAGTGTTTCGCCGCAAATTTCAGCAGTTTTCTATTGACAAATTGCTTAACATAGTTCATATTTCTATAGTAATTCATTGATGAGATGCAGAAGTAATCCCGATCGACATCCAGAGAATAAAAAACTGAAAACAGAGAAATATTCGAATAAAATTCCAAGGTAACGTTCATATTATTTAATTACCTAGGCATTAATAGAGAAATTAATATTGCTGACGTATGAAGAAATTATATACAACTGAGAATAATTGAGGTGAAATTTAATGGTTATTATATCGGTGGAAATCGTCCACGAAGAACGGCAATATATATATATATATATATATATATATATATATATCGGTGTGAAACATAAAAAAATGCAAAAGCCAGTATCTAGCAATACGAATGGAAATACTCTACTAGCAAATGGTTTAATTAAATTTCAGAAAAGTGGATCCGAATTTGGAATGTGAGTACATTAGAAGAGCAGTTAAATGAAACAAAAAAGGGGACAAAAGAAAAACATTGTCGCTTAATCAAAATGTCGTTGCGTTCCGCTTTGCTCAATGATTCTTTCGTCGGTGCTCTTTTTTCTCTCTCCCCCGCTCTCTTCCATTCACTAATGAACAGGTATAAAACTTGTAAGGAATCGACATACAATGAGAAGAGGGAGAAGGCGGAGGCGCGAGCAATTCTGACTATCTCCTCCTGTCTCCGGAGTTTGATGTGGAAAGTTGCCGTCGATGCTTTTAGTTTTTATTTTCCACATTATAAGGTTTTATTTTTCTGGTATAAACTATCGTAAGAGATGGAAAACAAGATTCCCGATGGCTATTTATGTACGATCTAGGAAATTCGAAGTTTTAAACAAATATTGCAATAATCGTGAACACTTGAATAACTTCAACGATATTTCCTCATAATGGCTGAAGAGTTTAGCATAGTCAACAACTGCCCAAAGTGAATGAACGCATGTTTATTTTTTAATTGCTTTCGATAGTATGTAATACATTTATGAAAGAGACATCAAGAATGTATGGATATTCAACAATTCATCGTTGTAATAAAGAAGATTTATTCATCATCTTGTTGAAATTAAAAGAATCTAAAGAATTTTCTCTAATGTAATAACAAAAAATCCGCAAAAACGCGGCACATTCGGCTGTAACGATGCATTTAATGCAATACATTATCCGAGGTTTTTATTGCCAGCAGAAGAAACATATCGGATTATGTTGAATTTAACGCCTCAATAGGTAAAAGTGAAAGAATTTCTGAGCAAAAGAACGATTTTTAAACGGAAATATTATCATGAAGTTCTCATATTGCTATGGAGATTAAATTTCAACATTATCCAATGGCCGCCGTTTAATTGTTTGGTTGAAATTTGCATCAGCATACATAAATTACCTATTACAACTTCCTATAAAATCATCTGTGCAAAAAGTAAGGAAAATTTTTGTTCCAATAATTGTATTTGCAAAGTTCTCAATGAAAATTTCACTCGACGAATTGCATTACAAAATTCACATATGCAAATTAACGATCACTTCCACAGATCAATATCTGATCAGGCGATGATCACTCATAATCAATAATCAATCACGCATGCTGTCTTGACAAATTGAATATGTCTTTCTTTAGCTCTTCTGAAAATTTATATTTTCATTTATATATTTAAATAATCGATATTTTTAGATAATTTGGGAAATTTGAATAAAAATAAATGCATACATATTAAATACCCTTAGAAGGCGACAAATTAAATTTATTAAATTCTATTGAAATCAATGAAATCAGACGGAAATCTACGAACAATGATTCTAAATCTTATTGAATTAGGTGGTCTATTCGATAAGATTAATGATATGCGAAAATAACGACGAACTTCTTTCAACCATCTCAGGAGACTTCGACCGAACGTCCACCCACCTCCTTCTATCTCATTTATCCGTCCTCGCAATTTTTCTTCATAATATCCACCTACAAATAACGCCTACAATTGCATAATATGTTCCAATATTGAAATTTCTATCTTAATTGCTGTAAGTGTAGTTAAAACGTTGCTGTTACATGAAAATGAACCCTCAGCTATCAGTGATCGACTACAATCTTATTGTAAATGACTGCAAAAAGATTGCAATATCCGCATCTGTTTGTGATGAATATTGCAAAAAATAATGAATTTTTGCAGTGATATAATAAATATTGGTAAAATACAATAAATGAAATCGTTTATTCTCACTAGAGGATTGCAAATAGTGGTTTATTGCATTTAGTAATTGGAAAAAATGCTTTATTGCATTTTTTATTTGGCAAATATTCCTTTTTGCATTCATCATTTCTTTAGAATCGTTAAATGCAAAATGCAGAATACAGAATGCAAAATGTAAAATGCAAAATGCAAAATGCAAAATAGTCTGCCGCAATGGAGTCATTTTAACTTGTGTAGATGAGTATACATTCCATTTAAACATATATTTGGCACTTTTAATTCCCTTATAGTTAAGAAATTTGCTAAGTGTAGCGTACATATTGATGTAGTTCTGCAATAAACTGTTCTATCCTCTTTTCCATATTACTCTTCCAATAAATGACCTTTCTATTATCATGAGATAACAGAACTAGCCTAACTATCGTTTCATAAATTGCTGCTTATAAATTATAAGAAGGAATAAAATAGAAGAAAAAATATGCATAAATAAAGTTAATGGAATTTTCATAGCGGGGACTATCATTTAGCATTCAAAGATCATATATTTTACTTGAAACAAACTTCACTAGACTTCTCTTTTCCACGTTGATCAAATCCCATTAGGCGAGACTTTATTAATATTCGATTTGTGGAATATTTTTTCAACGATTCCGCCTCCAAACATCATTACGTAGGTTCATGCGCTTGTTAAATATCACTGAATACACTGGAATATCATTGCTTTTCGCTTTTTCTGTGTGGGTCGCTAAGAAGGAGCTATTAACAAATTGTGAGCGAAAAAAGTACCCCTTTGAAGTACTGACTTTGCGTCCACAATCGAATCTAACATGGAGGATATTCCCACTCGGCTATTTGCAGGCTATAGCAATTTGATTTGAGAGGTGCACTCTGCTCAGCCCTAAAAAAGCGAATGACTGTTACAAAAGAATGGCCATGTTAATTAAAGTATTTCGATGCATTCATTACTTGCTAGTAGCTTATGAAAATGGTTAACCTGATGGGAAGAACGCAGAAACACGCTTCATGCTAGCCACTAAAAAATATCTATTACGGATAGATGGAGAAGTATACTAAAAGAGTCTGTATGTTTCTCCTGTTTTTCAACCCTCATCACTTGTCTCTTACAGGTATTTCATCTCGGAACATTTTCATATCGCTGCATAGCAAATATCTGAATTCCATGCCGGATGCCTTGCAGGAAGGCAAAATGCAAAAAATCTAAAATTGAATACGAAGAATTCAATGCTCCTAAATGGACAAGTGATGTGTCCGTGTCGATAAATTATAATGGGAATTCGACATTTTTCATGCGCAGAAGATTTTTGAGGCTGACATTATCAATCACAGCGATCCTGGAAAAGCGTGACATTATAGATCGGAACTTCAGCAGTAGGGAATATGTCTAGGATCCCGGAAGATCTCGAACGGAAGAAGCAGGAGAACTCATTGCAGATGCCACATAAGCAAGAAACGATGCCGTTATGAAGAGGAATTAAATCAGAACGGTGAAGAAAAGTCAAACACCGATGAGACTTAATTTCTAAGAACAATTCGAAGAAATTTTCCTACAAGCCAGAACAGCATATGCTTTCAGACTCCACTTATCTCGATCGATCGCCGTCATAAACTGCCAACACCTGCTGATTTCATGGTGACCTTGGCAAGTACGAGGGAGGAGGATTTCAGAATACGTAAGGGTATTTCATCAGAGGCGAATCGCGCCGTTGACCGTCCATAAAAGAGTAACTTTCCTAATCCAATTGGTTATAAGATCGAAACTTGGTCGATGAGAGGGTAATCAAACCTACTTTAGAATATGCACAACTTTTGAGTGTATTTAAACATCGGTAATCCCCATCCAAATTTTTTTAATAAATCTGACATGAAAGCTGAGTGGGGTGCAGCAGCTTAAAGTGCGACTCATAACTGCCAAATTTCATAGCTTTAGCGTCAACGCTTTCTTATTTCCAATACGTGAATAACTGCAGGTGCACTAAATACCGCGAATATTTCCCCTTTCGCGCCGGTGAAATCATGGTTGAAAATAGTCTTACCTCTATTTTTTATATTATTTTCTATTCCCCTCAAGCCCAACAATTATTCAGTCTTCATATAAGGTATTCGCACGTTGGAGGTGGTGGTGCTAACATTATCGAGGCTTTTTGACACTCTCATTTTAACCACGTTCTCTTCCTCTCCCCTCCTCTCCATGTTCCCAAGAAAATCACATGATTTTTCCTTTGCAAAGCGAGTTTGTGATATGTTCATTATGTGGATGTACGTGAAAAAAAAACTCGATTATTTCTATTCGTTCATTGCTGTTTGTGCGCAAGACATCTTATACGTTGTAGTTAAAGTGTCCGGAGGAGGCTTAATCAATTGATGCCACATCAACACAGTCAAAGTAATCTACGCTGGTAAATTGATTATCACTAATAGATCTTAGGATTTATCCTGGGATATTGAGAATTTTCTCGCCATACGGACCCGGGAAACATCAGAGGCCTTAACTCGTCATCGCTAATAATTATTGAATCAAATTCTCAAAGTCGGCCACCCTCCACGTCATGAGGGCGTAATAACTACTTCGCATCATGATCATGCACATGTAGTGAAATAATATGGATAAATGAGGAAAAATTCGCCGAAATGATCCGATTTTTGAATGCATATGATATCCATAGCTTTTGTTCTAACACTTTTCGTAATCTTCTCTTATATTAATTTACAAATTTCGATTGTAAAAGCACATTATAAGTGATATCGTTTCAATGCGTAAGTATTTCTGTCGTCTGTTTGTACACCGTTAGATATCCGCACATCGTTGTATACATCTGTGGAATAATTCCATCCTGAAAACCACCGAAATGATTGGGAAAATTTCCGGCAGTACGATTAGATTCTTCATCATATTTCATTGAGCAAAGCTGACAGAAATGTACTTAGGAACTGGTAACTTACGAAGCGTTTCTTCGTTTCTCTCTTTACCAGATTCCACAAAGAAGAAAGCGAGAAACCGAATCTTTCGTAGAAAATTTTCTAAGTTTATCAAAATTATAAATCAACTAATTTTGCACATTTATTATTTGTTGGTAATTTATGAAATCGGTTGGTTGAATGAGAGCAATACACAAAAGTGCATATCGTTCTTTTAGCTTCAATGGTATATTTCTACGCCTTTTTCATCTTGTCGCTTTAGGAAATCACTTAGCCGATTGATGTTTATGGTCTGTTAGACTACATTATGCATCTCTGAAGTTATTCTTTCTATTTTATGATCGAGGAAAAATGAGAGATTTTCGGGCTCGTTGTAAAATCCACAACAAACTCCTCTCCTCCGACGAGGAACCCCGTGAAATCCAAAATGAACCCAATCAGTCGGCAAAAAAATTGCTTCAGCAGTTGAGATATACGAGTGGTTGAGCTTGACGATCCAGGAGCCAATGACCTCGAAATAGAGTCCTAAGTGCTATCTGGTCTTGATCACCCCTGCCTGAGTTCAGGACCTGACGACTTTCAGAGCAACCTGCCGAGTGGAGTGACCTTGAATTGCAGGATTTCCGACGAAATTTCCGTCGAACGTCCGAAGCAAGGTGTAGTATAGGCCTCTTGCCTCCATTGATATGCAAACGATCGCCTTGCTTATTTAACGCATTCATTGTTATATTAAGCAGTGAGTCATTTGGAATTTGTTTAAATACCAAACAAATAAGTATAATAAATAAATAATATTCCACCTCTATGCGGATTGCTGCAGGAATATTTATTTCTATGGTGATAATTTACACATCTGATTAAAACTTCCTCTGTCAACTTTTACTTCATCGTTGATCGCTTTTGTCAACGAGCAATCATCATTAACATTTGCCAACAGTGACCACAGTAGTACTTCTAAATGAAGTTATAAATTAATTATTATTAGCTATCATTTTTGAATAGTGTTTCGAAGTTAGCGATGAAATAGAAAAGATGGGTAAAGGATACCCAAAACGGTCATTGCGATCAATTGCTGAGGGGATCAGTGAGGTCAGCGAGATCGACGTTGATCGGACGCTTATCGAAGTGGGCAATGCCTCCATTCCTCGTTCGCCGCTCAGCATTGCTTGTTGTTTTCTTCAGCGCGCATTTCGTCCATTCGTTTTTTGCTGACCCATCCCAACAACGCCTCTACTCTGACTGAAAGTAGCGTTGCGCTCTGCTTTCAGTCTTTCCTCTACGTCGATAAGTGTCCCTACCCATTTACATTCCACATTTCATCGCTGCTATAGCACTTGTCCTGTACCACAAAATTGATGGTTATTTTATTTAATTACCTTGAATATTGAAATATTTTTACATATATAAGATTTTTTCTTAACTGGAACTAATCGATTCTATGAAAAATAAGCGGAAATTAATCGAAATTAGTGTTATTTGGTGAGTTGCAATAGTGCATAAGTCATATCTCATAAGTAGAGAGGCTTTACGCCCGAAAATATCCATCGTCCGCATCTGTGATGTAGATGTCTTAACCTCGTAGTGAAAATTGCCGAGTGAATTGTGTAAAATTTCCGCCATTTTAAATGAACTTTTACTAATTTGGCATTCGATGGCAACTGAGATTATGAGGGAACAGAAATCATGATCAAATTAACTCCACATTTTGTTTTCCTTACTTAACAAGTTGTTAAAAGTAAAGTAATAATTAAGGTTTTATTGTTTATTTGTTATTGTATATACATATATATATAAAGTATATGAATATATATTAAATATATGTATATATATAATTAAATATATATATTATATATATATATATATATATATATATATATATATATATATATATGTATTTCTCAGAGAAAAATAAAATTCGGTAATTCATCTCTCAATAAAATAAAACAATATTTTCATCTAGAAGTACTAATTGAAAAGAAAATTTGCCATAAAATGGAAAATAAGAATTTCCTCACCCTCCGGCCCCTTACCCCTCCCTATTAGCGAAGAGGATTTATTTGTTGAAGAAAAATAAATTCATAATTTGATTTCTGGATAAGTATGGATATCAGCTGTGGATTTCTGGATTGATATTAGTACCGTAATATTTATTATTATCATTTATTTAGTTGAAGTAAAAATTAAATTATAGATTATTGAAGACGACTAGCTCAAAAAACCCTCGTCACTATCAATTTTCCATTCATGGAAATTCGATAACAAAAACAAATCGTTTTGAATGGACCGATGTGTAATTGAATGGCACCGATGATGAATTTTCACGACATGCTGCTGCTAATCGCTTATATCGTCTGCTGTCTCGGACCATTTAAGGTTTTAGGAGTGCTGAAGAGAGAATAACCCAATAACGGAGCATTTTATAAGCCATCATTTATGGCATTGATCCGATCGTTTCTATTGAATTCGACTTATTATTCCCTTTAAAAGCCGTTTTTGCTTGAAGCTTGCATAAAATTGGCTTTTTATTTTTTTATAAGTTCATTTTCTTTATTTTTAATTTCGATTTAGCAACCTTACAGATTACAATATTACAGATTACAATATTACATCGTATTTTTAGTCATATTATGGTTAGGTCCTTCTATCTCTATGAAATTCTTTAGAAGCCTTTTTTCTTTCTTTTAGTCAATCGGCATATTTTTTATTCTATATAATTTTTTTGCCATAATAAAACCGTCCTCATCCTATTGTCTATTATTAGCAAGAATCTTCCTTCCACAAGTGCAGATGTGGTGCCTATTTCTACTAATTGTCTTAATCAAAACATCATTAATTCGTTTGAATGAATTTCTTTTCCTAACATTTTGAATTTCTTTTATAGCAGTAAGTACCCGAATAAGAAACTTATGAATTTTATTCATTCATATCACAGTGCAAAATTGATTTCTATACGTTAAATGCTCATTTTACTGCAATATTTATCGATGTTTAGCTGATATCGCTTCGAATAGCCATGAGTACTCGATGCATTTTATTGCTCGCCAATTTTTTAAATTCCGTCCGCCCAATTTTTTACGAATTTCCTGTTCGTTTGGACAATTTTCCGATATTAAAATTGCCAGTTCTTTCTCAAACCTTAAATTAAATATTTCTCGAGAGCATTCCAATTTTTGACTAACTCTATCAATAGCTTTAACATTCAATTTATTCTAATTTCTTGAAAGAATTCCATAAAATTCTTCCGGAAATCAGTTGAAGATTATGGAAATTGCAGTGAGCAATATCCTCCTAACTAATCCGGAGATTACTTGGAGGACGGAGAATTTGGAAAACTTAAAGATGGATTTATTTTCCCTAATAAAAATATTTTATTACTGCGTCGCAAAAAAGAATATACCAATGGCAGTATTTGATTTATCTATATTTGTAGTTTCGTTAATGTTTGTTCGTTGGTAGAATAAATCAGGCGGATTTCTTTTGTTCAGTTATGCTTACCGCTTGCCGGCAGTTATTTCTTTTATTCCACAACAATTATGCTTACCGCTTGTACCTTCTGCTGAATGCTTTTGGTCTTTCGTTGAGAATTTCAGATGAACTTGAAATTGGTCAGGTTCTCCGATCGTAATTACATCCTTTATCTTTCCTATTGAAATGCGCTTTCCTTAGTCACCTTAATGCTTCTTTACAGTATGGTGTACACAGCACATATATTATATGCCTTTTTTAATTGCTGCCTTTGCATCATATAAGAAGCCTAAATATGCATCAGTTCGTTGCGTTAATCATCGCCCTCATATTCGTCGCATTATCTGAATCCATCATCAAGGCGTTGAATCTACTGCTGTTTTAATTGATTCCATATTTGCGATATTACTTCGAAATTTGAATTCGATTTGTGAAAATGATAGCGTATGGATATTTCTTATCATATAATAAATCTTCATAATTTATCTCTTATTGAATCCCTATTATTTATAAATATAATAAGTATCCATACGCTCCAATAATTTCTTTTTCTTTTCTAAATACTCCGAATATCGGAAATTTATTGGACACTTAAACAAGGTACTTAATGATTTTGAAGATTGAAGAATGATTCAATTTTTTATGAAATTATTTCCAGAAGTGAGAATTAATTTCTGCGATTTGTGCTTGGATGCTATGATGGATGATTCTGAAGGATTTATCATTCCAAACACGGAGAAGGTTTGTTTTCGTTTATTTTTATTTCACTGCTCTATAGTCAAAATTCATTCATGCTCGGTGTATTGAGAAGTGCATCTTTCCTCTATATAAGACTATCGGATCATAATGAAATTAAAAGTACATGATATGAGCCATTCTATTACGGCCGAATTGAAGGTACTAAAGCTTTTTTTGCCTAGAGTATCCTCAGTGAAACTGTTAAGGAACGCAACACCTGTTCTATAATCCTATGGTGAGGTCGACGACGAGCTGTAACCTTCTCATTTCGAGTGATATTGTAGATGGGTGCATTCCGTTATTCTTCTCTTTATCTTAGCCATTTGTTGATTATGAAAAAGAGACGCATTTATGTATGGACATATCATCATAATGAAATATGCGCAGAATATCATTTAGACAAATTTAGCTGATATTTCCTGATAAAGTGGTAAATTTTATTGAATATGCTCATAGCTGATAAGTTATGCTCATGAAAGAAAAACAAATGGGGCAGATTTGTAATTTTGAGATTGGTGGCCACATTCGACATCCACGTTGGAAATTTAGTGCTTCGGACTAAGGGTCGGGTGTTCCCTCTTGGGCATCATAATCGGTAACCATCATTATGGTGGAGGTGGTAGGTGGTGAGGAGAGGGAAAGGAGGTGAGCCAGCCAAGTTTCACTAATTAAAATGAATTTTATAATAGTTTATTTTGATCAGCTAGCTGATGGAATAAAAATATTATCAGAAAGGAACGAAAAATTAATTATCATTTTTATTGATAGGTTCTTGAAATATCGTCGCGATAACCCAAATTCTGAGAAATTTCACCTCTCTTAACGTCCAGCTTCATAACTTAACAACTCGAAAATATAACTGCATATTGGCTTTTGATGTTAGCTGATCGGATAGCGTATAAAATTCACTCATTACATAAGATTTCTCTATTCTTTATACGCCGTTCACTCATTACATTTTTTATGATTGCTAGTTAGAATATGGGAGATTGCCGTATCATTTACATTACTCTCATTTTTTAGCGGCAACTGCAATAGTTCGCTTATATAAATTATCGGTTAAGGAGATAAGAAAATATGTGTATAAGTACACTTTCACCGGCAAATATATACTGAACGTAACCACAAGAATATATTTAACGAGGCTAATCTTTGAGAGTGCAATGAAGAATATTCTTTCTTGCTTCGATGAATTTCTTCGCTAATCATTTTATATATTTTTATCCAAATATTCCGTACCGTTGGCCGTCGTATTATAGTTGTTAGTGCATAACTACGTCTATATTAGGAGCGATTTTTGAAAATAGTGGGAAAACGCGCCAGAAAGGTGGCACAAATTGCGCGTTTGCAGTCTTGTTTATTGGAATAATGAATTTCATAAATTATCAGCACATAGCAAGGCATGCAATAACGTACATCCAAGTCTTAGTTGGATCAAATGCGCATTGAAATCTTATAAAGAGATCATTTTTGTCGATAAAGAATGAAAAATTAAGAAACACTTATAAATTGCTCGGAACTTCTAAACGCCTCAAACTGTTTTAATGGTAAATAAGCCTATTCGAGTGCTGATATGCGGTCGGTTAGCCTGCGATGTAGAGTTTAATATTGCCTTCTATGCTAGATGCGCTATGTACGATGGCTAAACCTATATCGTATATAGCCCATCAGATTTCCATTATTCTGGTTTCAGTAGACCTTATGTTTACGGAAAATTTGATCCTTGTCGAGATTTCCGATGAATTAAAGGAGGTCGTTTTGAATATAGTACTTAAATTTAAAAAATCTTTTTTTCCTATTTAGTGTGCACTATTGTAATTTTGGATGGAATTTTTGATGAAACATAATCTGCTCATTCTAAAACAAAGAGCAATGTTTTGCAGCAAATGCCAGCAATTGCGAAGCCATTGGATATTACGGATATTCTAAGAGAGAACCCAGATGTTCTCAATATGATTGCCAGTTTCCCATTTATGGGCGTTAGGAAGGAGGAAGTTAGTGATGAGCTCCATATCGCTTCAAATTCAAGAAATAGTCCCGAGCGAACTGCAAGGTTATTTAATTTTTTTTTGCCTTTCACACGTTACTGTGAAAAAGAAGCTCCATAGCCTGAAGTACGAATTAAATGGAATTCCTCCTTTGAGAGAACGATTGCAAAATTTGTCAGTTAGAGTAGATTGCAGGTTCTTATGTGAGGGAAGATTATGAATTTTTGGGCAGCGATCTTCACTTTGATCACTGGATTATCTAAATATTAAACGGTGCTTGATGTTGCCGGTAGCCGAGGTGTGCGAAACAGAACTTAGCAGTAAAATCATCTGTTCGAATTAGTAAGATATAAGGTGATGTTCGAAATGGCCTTCTAGATGCAGGTCTTCTAAAAAAGGTGATAAACAGCCGAAGCGCAAAGAATCGCTAAGTTTGTAGGTCATGACATTCAAAGACACTTCATTCTTATAAGTTTTGGCCTTTTCTAAACTCAAACGGCTGTTTTTTCCACTGCGTAATTAAAGCGGCAGAAAGGAACGAGAAACCATATGGAGGAATCAGTGTACGTTAATTAACGTGTAATTAATATTATCGCTAGGGAATATTCTAAAATGTCATTTATTTATTGGCCGATGGGTATTTTGCAGTGGCAGTGGTAAGGCAAATGAAGATTGGTTTGTGTGTTTCGAAGGACCGTGTATTCTTGCAACTGCACTTACAGCATCACTCAATGTAATCTCGAAAGGCACATCTGACGGGTACGAATAGTAAGTAACTGCTGCTTGTTGAATTTTTCCATTTCACCAGGGGTCTCCTTCTCTTCTTCCAATAGGTGTTTCTTCCTCTTCTTTAGGCATTAAACTCTCGGTGATAATTGCTAATGTCGTGCTAAACACTTTCGTCTCCTCAATTGCCCTTTTCTAAAGTGCCCATTTTATTGTGCAGAAATTATGTAAGCCTCAATACTAATATCTAATACTTTCTTCATGAGTCGTTTTAATTCAGGCTGGATGTATTTCTTCTCAACAATGGGCATAATTTGGCTTTTTTATACAACCTTTATTTCCTTCAGCATTGCCCTCTACCTATGGGATATTAAATTAAGTGATTCCACAAGTTCTTAATTATCTTAATTATCGTATATTATAATTTAAATGGTGACTTAATTGTTCTCTTGATTAATTTACTTTTTAATTAAACAATTATCATAAATCATCAATCGTTGATTTAAAAATGAAAGAAAAAATCTTTTGAAGTTATGAGTGTTTGAATCGATTACGATTTAAATGCTCGTATCGGATTCGCCTATTACGTTTCGGTGAGAACTTTATCTGTGAAGAATCTGGTGTACATCGTCATAAAGCCGATACACAATTACCACTTTCATCGACCGGTCTGCCTAGGTTTGTCGATTTCTTTCTACTTTTATTTCCAAGTAAATTAGCAGACAATTATATATTCGCCCTATTCTTAATACTACTTACTTTCATAGAGAAATTAAAGATTTTTAAGAGAGCCGAAAATCATAGTCTTATGATCGGGAAAGTAAGTGTACATAATTCTTGTTGTCTTTTCTCAGCGGTTTGATGGTAGTTTTATTTACGAATACATAGTAAAAGAGTTGATGAATTGTCTTAGAATTTTGCTACCGATTGGTTGCCTTCACTGAAATTCTTATGATGCTATGAAATGAGGAATATTTCATATCAAATAACGACTGCATCCTGGTTTATCATCATTTTAGATATTCCTAAGGTTTTCTGAGGTTTATAAGTTCGAATGAACAAATTCCATCGACGATGAAACGAATAGACGAAAGTGATTCTAGGAAAACATCCACTATACTTGTAAGAGATTTTATGCATTCGAATATTATTAGCATTTATGATATTGGTAGTTCGGCTTGCTAGAAATGGCCGATACGATATGGCTGTCAAATTGACGAATTCTTTTCAATAGCCAAATAAATGGATTTTAATAAATCAATGAATTTTTCGTGAAAAAATTGAACTGACCGATGATGTCATAAACGAACGTGTAGTTTACGAACGATGTTCTAAACATGAGCGATCATATATTATCGACCCCATATCACCGACTGTCCGTCATCCCATCTCCCTTATCGACAATTCTTTCGTTTGAATTACAGATCGATGAGAGAAATCGTCGATGAATCCTTTCGAGATAATTGGACATATATGGAGCGTCAACGTAGACTGACTGAAGAGGCGAATAGGCTTGGTCTCGAGGTGGGACCCAAAATGAATCGACAGGTTTGTGCAACAACTGGCTTTTTGCAATAATTCTACCTGTGCGTAATGTGTATATTGCAGTCGGGAACAGGTGATCCATTCAGGTAAAGTTTCTCTCCCTTTTAAAGAAGTCTTTCGCAATTGACGCTGCTTTTGTTTTAAAATGTCGTGCTTTTCGTTCTATTAATATTTGGCGCAAATGTGATTGAATAATTAGTGATAGATTCGTTTAGATAGATAATCGTCTATCATATTTGCGTCGTACACGAAATATTCGTCAAATGCAACAAATCGAGCAAAAGCTCAGCACCACGACAAATGAGGAAAAGCAACCGAGTCCGCAAAGTCCATCAAGTGCGCTCAATGAGAATGATAAGAAAAGGAGTTCAACTACACCCGACTGATTTCACTGCTGTTGTTTTATTGTTGTTTTTTTTTTTCAAATTCTCATCTTTGAAATGTTTTTCATGAGTTCTCGAACCACCTGAGGTCAACCCAAAAATTTTTGTAATTCAAAAGCAACGCAGATGTCTACGCCCACTGTAATTCGCTATTTCAGTTATGCTCTTATCGTTTACTTTAAAATACTTGAAACAAATAAGATGCACGGCGGTATCTCAGCTGAAATTAGTGTTGTTATTGCTATCTGCATTGTTATTTTCGACTGTTTCATTCCACAGGTCCATGATGATTTCTCTCGACCGCATTTTTTGATATTTCCGTAGGAAATCGATCCGCTGAATGTAATTTATTTTGAATCGATTCGTTCAGCTAGACCAAAAATTCTGATTAATCTCGATCGCGTGGTTATGCTTAGAAATATTTTCTTCGGGGAGAGGGAGAGAGTGGTGTGGAAATCTCTGAAAAATTTTCCACCGTCCATATCGTATTTCAGGATCTTAATGTCTTTATTATCATGCGTCATATAAGTTCGTTAATTCTATTTCTCTCCGTTTCGCATTCCGAGAGGCTTTTATTCCGCTCATCCATATCGTCAAGGATCAAAGACGAAGAAAACTATCCTGAATTTATGGAGAGATTACTGAAAAATAGATTTCTCTTCGTTTTCTTCCTCAAATTCTCCTTAATTTCGCTCATATTTATTATTCATTTGATCGACTGGCAAATCCCACCACTTGTTCGCCTCTTTATCGCTAATATCGACTGTTTTATTCGTTGCAAAATTGCTTTATATTTTTTTAATTTCTATGCTATTTCTCCATCTTATTACAGTCAATAATTGCTCATATTATTATTGAGTTCATATTTTGCAATTTTCTTCTCATCTTTTTCAACTTCTTCTTTTTCTTTCTCTCTAAAACTGCCATCGGTTTACCTCGTTTGTTGATTTCTTTTTCTTTTTTTGCTCATTATATATGGTGCTATTTATCATGAAATGAAAGCTTTATCAATTGTTCGAGATATACATGATGAGCAATAGAATTATGCAACGAGCGATTATCAATTCCGTCGAGAGGAAGGAGGCAATGTCCCTATTGTTTTTCTCGAACTTCTAATTAAATTTTAATTTCATTAAGCAGCTCTCATATGATTTTCTCTCTTAAGACTTATATGTCATATGACCAAAATGCGGCGCAAATGTCAAAGTGTCGATCTTCGCTCCCATTACTAACTTTTTTCTTGTCAAAAGATATTCCGCGTAAAATTTCTCAACGAAAAGGATGAGAGCCAACGAATCAAATCACTTCATAAACGAGAAATTTCTTTAATTCAATTGCACTTCACATACAATCCGTTAATTGTTATTTCTACGGTGAAATTAAATGACACATTCCCGAGTAGCCCTTTGGTTGTGCCATGTCGACGTAGGTGGTGTTATGCGCTTTTTACCTCTTATACGAGGCTATCTTAGGGTCAATTAGTGTGGATTGAAGCAATATGACCATGTTTTCCAGGATTGAAGAACTGGAAATGTTGTCAGTTATCCGTAGAAATCAAATCTTCAGCTACTCAAAAATTTTTCCCTCAAACGCAGTTTGGCAAATTTTAATGCGTTCTGGGGCGGATGGCCTACGTCATCTTCCCCTCCATCTCAGCACTAATACACTCTCCATGAGGAAGTAATAATAATGCGTATGCTCAATTCACACAACAAATGCTCTTTATTCATCACCTTCATAGGAAATAACTGAAGTCGGTGAAAACATGACGAGAATGAAGCAAGACATAGTTGAAGAACTGCAACCTTCAAAGTATATTTCCATTTCCCAGCAAATTACCACTCTAGAGAGTAAAGGTTAACAACAATACAGCGGTGTATATAGCTCCACTATATACTGCCGAATTTCCCAAGCGAACTCGATTACCCCGTCTTTGAAAGCTAATAACTCGCGCCACCTGGGACAGATTGAGGTCTCATTCAAATACCGTCTAATAGTATCCAGATTATTCAGGTACGTTATGTGCAATAATGACCACCTTCCGGTGCGGAAGTTGCGGTTTTATAATTCTCTTCGTGTCTCAATCTTGACAAACAAAACTTGCATATCAAACTAGGCCAATTATCTATGGTCAAACCATCTCAGGAAACGTTCATACTTTCCAATCAGTCCAACAACTATTCGCCAACTTGATGAGAGGATTACCACTTTCCCTGCCCCAAATGGTCGTCAACAATACCAACTACAGAAGCTAACCAATCTGCGGACCGAGAAGTATTATGTAAAGGCGGAGTGGGAGAGAGAACGAAACATGCAGATGATGAGGTATAATGCCCCAAGCATAAACGAAAACGCCACCTCAAGGAACCGAACCATTGCCGTCCCCTACTCGTGGGTAGCAAACGTCGATTTCCCATGAATTTCACCATCAAGACGTCAATTTCATACGCGAAATAAAGACCAACGATAAAGTCTGAGGAAGACATATTTTTGCAAAGAACCAAGAATATGTTCAATATAAGCATGATGATGGAGCGTTGTGTCAGTATGGCGTTCATAACGTCATAAATTAAGACCACATGAGTCGACCGATCGATCGGACTTTCATGCTGCCATCATCAACGAAAAACTTGAACGAATTGTGCATGAAATTCAGTACCGTTTAGGCATAGAGAATTCACGTAGGTTTCATATGGCATACATGTTGACGTCGAATTTCTTGATTGGAATCGCTTAAGCATAATATTTGAATTTTTTACAATGAGGGGAAAAACAAAAGGCAAAACGAAAAGAAAAGAAAAAGTGTCGAATGTTCAGAGGTTTAAAAACATCGATGTTATACAATGCTGGAGAAAAGAAGAATAAACTATAGTGAATAATAAATGAGGGAGATCGCGATGCCAATAATATACAACGTTACCGATCAAATCAAATATTATACAACAAAAGCAAAATTACCATCCATAAACATTCTTCGGACAATTTACCATCAAATAATATATTCGTAACAAATCACTAGAAACATTTCAACAAAATACGAAACACATTCACAGATGTGCATAGAAATCACCGATAGGACGTTGAAAACGCTTAAGCTCTAATTAGAATAATTAATTAACTGCTCATTCGCTCACGTCCATCCTCCTTAAATATGCACCTCCCAGACTATCATCATTAACTAACCTCAACTCCAAACCTTCTCTTTCTTTAAGTTATGCTATAGCAGATTTCGGTCGGGACTACTTAACGTCAAAATTTCTATTTTTCCCGATATACCGGCAAGCTAGCATTGCCAAAATGCCCGAATATCACATCTCCATGATGGCTATTGAATACTTCAAAGACCATAATCCTCGGCTAATTCCGATCATATTTCAGTAGTGATCTGCAAAACGTGGGAAATTTTGCTCAAACGTCCACTTCAGGATCTTCATTTATTTAGTAATACTGCAATAGGAAATTACGCACACCATCCTATGTAAGTTCATAAACGACGAGAGCAGTATCACATAATTGGCTAAGGCCTATTCATTTTTCTTTTAGGATTCCCATATTTTGCCATTGTGACGCAATTCTATCAGCAAACGATTTAATCGGCAACATAGGCGAAACGTTCGCAAATATCCCCTCTAATTAACTAACCGATTAATAGTGCTCATAAGCGATCTCATCCCCTTAACCGGAATCTAATCCAGCCTAATTCAACTTAATCGAGCCTCAACTGGATACAAATGATTTGATCATCTCGTGAATAACTTGGAAGAAAAATTGATTGCTTAATTTGACAATTAGCGGAAATGCTAAAACATTTATTTGCACTGTACTCAATTTCTGAGTTTCCATACGAAACGGATCAAATAGGACAAGTTGAACCATATCGATATCCTTCACTCAAGCTCTAATCTTCGCATCATACTACTTTCCATTTTGATTTTCTTAAACGAAAGAGAATCTCATGAAGATAATCTTCGAATTTCGACGCTTCCCAATTCGTTGCCTTCTAAGGATCGTTTCAATGAATCCTTGAAAGACGATCTCCAAAATTTCCACCGTCTTGTGATATTTGAAGTTGTTTGCAAAAAAAAAGAAGAGAATAACGACAACATTTACATAAAATCTTAATGCCCCATATGGTGGCAAACAAGTAATTTGCAAGAAAAATTTCTTATGGCCAAGACGATCTCCCTTCGAAATCAAAAAAAGAAAATGACATAAAACATAAATTCGTTAGAATAGAAAATTCCCATCAAAAGCACCAAAGAAAAAGAAAAAAAAAGACCACCACAAAACGCAAATAATCGACTTAACTGTGAGATGAGTCGTCTATCATCGAATTTGGTAGAGGTATCTATCCCGGGGAATTCCTTTCCCATCTCCTTTCCTTTCGGGAGATAAAGAAATTTTATGGACGTTCATAAAGTAATCCTCCTTCTCCCTCATTAGGGACTCATATTTTGCGCCGCATATCGTTTCACAATTAAGCCAGCAACAATGCGAAAAATATATATATGCAAACAACACAACGAATGAACTATTCGACTTCTACGATTAATCAATCACATAATGGGCGAAGTAAAAAAGAACGCATAATGTCAAATTATATAACAAAAAGAAATTAAAGGCAAATGGCTCTAATTCAGACCTTCTGAAATTCCACCTACAAAAACTTCCATATAAAATTTCCCACTCGTGCTAGCTATAAATCCGCTCAATCCAAATATTTCTTGAAAGTATCTCCACTCCTCAGTTAAGCCATATCTCCCCTCGACCGAACTACCGACTGCCATCTGATTCCGATTTACTCCATTGACAATCGATAAAGCCTGAAGATATTATCATCCATGTGAATATTGCCGAATAATTTAATCCATTAAAGCATCGTTTATTCACGTATCATTACGCGACCACCGGCATCTGAAGGGTGATAGGATGACGCATAAAGGGAATACAACGCATCAACCTTCCTCTCTCCCCTCCCCTGCCAGCTGGAAGTAGGACAAGGACTGTCGTGATCTGCTCATCTAATTTGTGCATAACAAATAATGAGGCGGTTGCCCATATAGAAGCGAAATATTGAGAGAGAAGACAAAGCACAGGAGAGCAAAGAGAAAAGCGAAAAAAAATGGAAGACGTCGTCGGTTCCCCTCCTAAAAAATCCACTCGACAGCTCTACGCCACCCCTTCCGACCATTCAATTTCATCTCCTCCCAACTTCTCTCATCCGCCCGCTAACGCAACGACTGATATAAATGAAAGATAAAATGAAGAGATTATGCACAAGAGGAAAAACCTGATAAAGCGGTGAGCAAGCTCGGAATGCAAATTAAGGTGCATTTGCCCACCTTGCTAGCCACCCTTTCAATCATATTCTCCGCCTCTATGAAAAACAGATTTTCTCGCAAATGCGCCCTTGCAAGCATCCCCCCGTTAGCACTTCCTCGACCTCCCATCATAACAATTCGGCATTCCAACTAAATGTCTCCTCTATAAGAACTGAGAAATGATTGAACGTTAAGCATAGTAGAGACGAAAAAACTCAACATTCCACAAACTCCCTCTCTCCCTATTTCCAAACTATCCAAAGCCCCATAAGCCGCCATATACAACAACTATGACATCGAGACATAAAACGTTTTGCCTTAGTGGCTAATAAACAGAGCAAAAAATATTCATCTTGAAAAAAGGCGAAATGATTTGCAAATTACGACTACTATTATATGGGAGAAACAATAAATCGCTAAAAGAAATGCTATTTTCTGCCTTGTTCCGTTCCTCTCACATAAACCTTTTCACCTTCCAATACCTGAAAGAGGCTGCAAGTTAATGTCGCCAGAGAGAAGAACCAATTCAAAAAATACAGTGCGCGAGCGACGAGCAAACAAGCAGAGATTGCGCAGAAGTGCCACAAACTTCCTTTACAGCCCGATAGAGGAAGAGAAGCAACAATAAAGATAAGGAATTATCTACGGTACAGGTCAGAGGGCGGCTGTACTGTATCAATCTCGCCGATATTGATGCGATTCGGGTCGGCGGTTGCCTTGAAACCAAGGCATGCCCCATCCACAACCACCTTGCCTCCTTTGCAGCCCTTCTTCTTTTTCTTGCCACCTCCACCTTGCCCATGCTGCGATCCTCCACACCCACCACTCGCTGAGCTTCCCAATGCATCCGCACCCACTGCTGCGTGCGTCAGATCCTGTAATATAATTTTATATTCATAACGAGAATGGGGCGACGGTTCGAGTTCAATACAATACATTCGTTGTGCTCATAAGAGTCTGTTCATGCGGAAAAGTTTGAAATGCAAAGAATGGAGAGAAAAAAAAGAGAAATATCTCATTAAAGGAGAGGCCTAAAGGTTTTCACTTCCTCGATTTTCGAATAAGATCGTCAGAGATATTTTTCATGCACTTTCTTCTGCACAGCTTCAATTTAGACAGCTCAGCAACTAAACTGTAGCGTAATGGATTACAATCCAAAAACATTGGTCCAATGCCTTAGCAGGCTGGCAAGGCTTTTAAATGAATATTCGAAAGATCCCTCAGTCATATAAATCCGAGATTTGGCGAATCTGTATTATGTTTGAAGCCCCCATTAAATAAATTCCAATATATCAGAGAATGAAAGCCATCGTTCTCCTGCTTTTCTCAGTAAAATTGAAAACGGTACGTGTGGCTGAAACCGAAAATCACAGTTGGACTTGAAATCACGATTAGTGCTACGTGCGAACCTTCTAAATCACTCGCTATCTTTCTCCCTGAATCTCAGGTACTTACCACGCAACTTATTCGCCCAGCTTACTCCTTTTAACCCAACAACCCCTCAACGTTTCACTGAGTATCATTACTGCGTAGAGATTACAAAGTCAGTCCTATTTCCGAGGAGTCTCACCTCTACACAAGTCGAATATCATCGCACCGTTAGCGGAAGTAACCATCCCAAATGTAACTTCGGAGGTATAACAACGAAATGCACCGGAGACATTTTTTAACACCCGAAATGTAGCCGAAGTAGCGCAAATGCTGCTCGATAACGACTCCAAAATTACCGCTGCCATCTCCCCAAGAAAGATTCAAAATCTCAATCATTCACTGTTTACTCACTTCGCACCCTCTCCGCATCGATGACACTTCATCAGATTCAAAACGACGACTTCCCCTCTCTCCACAAATTTCAGAAACTCAGAACTGTTCGCGCACATTCTATACAACTCTTCCACCACTACATAAATAAATTTCGATAGGAATCATCTCTAAAACGACATTCAATTCTAAAATATTACAAGAATAATTGAAAGTAGGTGAGCGCGAAAACGCACAAACGTAGTTCCCCAAAGATCAACATCGTCTTTTAAATGAACATCCGGCTAATATTCCTTGACAGGTGCGGCGATATTAGGACCAAAGAACCAGATCCCCGGTGACATCAATAACTCCACATTCTACATGAAAAGATCATCCACTGGCTTTCACTATGCATAACGATAACCAGTACGAAAGAATCGGTTTCTACAGATCGGTGATCGACTGCTGAATCTTTTGATGGGAATTTTTAAAAGTTTCATCGCTGAGAAAGAAAACATACATCCTTATCGGTTGGCTGCTTCTTTGAACGTGCTTCGCGACGCTTCTCCAGAAATTCACGTATGAAATCCTTCACCTGACGACCGTCTCCCAAATACCCGACTACGTAATCCTCAATCTGAAACACACTCAATAAATCAATGAAATAAATGGATGAACCAAATGCTATAAGAGTACAATAATATTTTAGTGAATGCCGAGCACTGGATGCATTTCACCTATGCGTCTAATTCTTCCTCTTACAACATCAACAAAGACCCCGAAGAATTCAATTTCTGGATATCGAAAGATGAAACCCAATCGAATATGCCTCCTATAATTTTATCTTCATGAGGTACAAACCAAAATACTGGCTAACCTAAATTCAGAATAACCTCAACGTAGTATATATAGCATCGCCCATGAATCCCCTCCTTCTCGTCTCAATAAAAGTCGCAGATATTGTGAGCCGAAAGATTTTACTCACCAATATATTTAATTCTGCAGTGTGGAAATATCCGAAAGAGTAGCACGAGTCGACTTATTTCCCCATATTGGAATGTAAAACTATTAAATTATCGCAAAAATTGCACATATATTGAAATAGAGTTCTATCACTTTGAACGCACCTCCATTTCCTCTACACCTCTTTTTATTTCCAAATCTGACTAATTCAAAGGGCAAAATTTGTGAATCTGCTAAAGAACTGACGAACAGTGCGTTTGTGCAATCAATGGGAGATAGAGCGCCCTTTCCTTAAGGAATTGGTGAGTATTGTTTCGAAGGAACCATGGAAAAAAATGAATCTTGCATAAGCATTTTGTTCCAAGGCTTCCGTCGTGATAAACGATAAGAACAATTATACAGCTCACCTCATCAGGACTATCGACGCCTTCGATAAAAGCTGCGAAAACATCGGCATCCACTTGAGAGTTGAGTTCTTTAACCCGTTGGACGATCCAGTTCGTGAACGCATTTCCGCCGCCCGTTACCGATTGCTTGAAGAGCTTCTTCATCGCCTCAAACATTCATCTCTCTGACCATTATAATTTACACCTCGTTAACTGCACCATCGAGTGACAGCCAGTGTCAATAAGTTGAAGTTAGGATGCAATTCGTGAATCAATCGTGTAAACAACCCGATTTTACGGCCACCTACTTACATCAAATTTTTCACTGCCACATTTCTTAAGAATCATCGAACCAGGTCGTGATTTGAAGGTTAACCATGAGCGTTCAGTCTCAAATATCAACAAATTGCATAGTATAAATCCGAAAGGAAAGAAGAAAAGCTGGTGGAGAGGAATCCCTCATCAAACACTCAAAAGATGGAAGAAAATGAAAGATGCTGCAATAACTGACCATAGAGCAATATAAACTTAACATGATATCACAGGTAACCTTACTCAATAAGCAGCAATCTACTTAATAGATCGAAAATAAACCAAATTATGTATCCGAATATCGAAATCCCCTTCTCCCACCTTAAACTTTGAACGATGGCCAGGTTGTCACTGCGTTCTGCTCTATTCGATACCGATGTACAAACACAGCACTGCCATATACCTCAACGCCACGTCCTCCTCAGAAACACTCATGGTATTGGAAAAGGAAAAAAGCGCTATTAAACTGCAGTGCCTCGATTTTTCACTGTTAGCTATAGCAAAATACAAGCGAAATGTAACGATACGTACTTCATGTTCAGTGTTCGCGCCGTGAGCGCCGGCACCTCCTTGCCATGGTACTTTGTTCGCAGAGGTAGTTGATTTCGATAATGAGCTGTAAGTTAGTGGATAAATGAGAAGAACATTCCCGATATATTAACGCATATAATTACCACCTGAAGAAAGAACAACACCTCAAAAATACTTGCATCTACAAAAAAACCTTATGAAGATGGAAACTGTCTGAGAAAGATTCCAAAAAAAGTCTTTTTAGCATCCTTCCAAGAAAGAAAAATTCGGCAGCCAATTCCCAACAATCCAAGCCAGAAAATTAGAACATATAAGAAAAGAAAATATAATAAAGCTAGCGATAACCAAATACGATGATTAGGTAAGCAAGAAAAAAACGAGAAACCTCGACTTTTTGGCCGCTTTATTGGTCGATTCAAGAGGAGGACCGTCCCACATCACGTTTACAGCCGGGCGCGCGTCGACCCTCACGCCAGCACCACCCCACGCAACTCCACGGGAGGTCATCATCGCTGACTGCTCAACGCTTATCACCTGCAGTACTTCACTCCTCAAAAAACTCACAAGCGAAAGGGCTATGATCACATAAACAATGACAAATGAAGAAGTACATCGAAGAAGTTCGCATCTATACAATTCTCACCCGTTGCTCCGGAAGTTTCCCAAATTGCCGATCAGAACAACAAATCATGCGCTTATGTTCTGATTGAACCGATTCCTCCAAGCAAATCTTTAACGAATGGACTCGCTTCTTATCTTATAAAATGAAAAACAGTCGGATGAAAAAAAATGCACTAATGAGTTTAACTGATCGAATTCGAAAACGGATTCGGAACTATCATAGAGAGAAGCTAGATGGTCATATCATTAAACGAACAACAATCGGCAAATGCTCACAAAAATGAGGAAATTTTTCGTGGCAAGAGCATTTGCAGAAAAATTCAAAGCTGAAAATAAAGAGAGCAAGGGAATTTTTAAAAACACTATCGCGCATAGCTAACGACGCTGGAGGAAATCTTCCAATCAAGAGATCTTTAGTTACGCATCAATGGGCTAATAATAGCTGACGGATCCGCCACATGGGCGCTTAAAGTCTCAAAGATATTTCTTAAAAAATGACCAAGAAGGCTAGGATTCCCATCTGCAGCCGAAGAAAAACCTTGAGAAAATATTCTTCTTGTGCACTCACTTCAACAGTTTAACTCTTTTTATACATACCATATCTATCAATTCGGACAACTTCCCCGAAACGATATGTTCGTTGTATGAAAGAAACATGGCAAACCTGCGTAGGCTGATTCCAAGAAAGTTTTTGTGCAGCGGAAGTGCCCCATACGGCGTTCGCCGGAGACACGCTTTCCTTTGCCCTTGATTGATGTCTCTCTTCGTTCATCCTTTGCTCTTCTTCTCGTTGAATTGCCAGTAAACTGTGTCCACCCTCCTCTTCTATACGCTTATCGTTTATGGCGTTCACCCAAGGTGCAACTAAATTCGCTTCAACTAAGCACCGCAATGTTCCAACAATCACTTGTAAATATAGCTAACAAACACCTCAAGCTGCTCGGTGATGACCTCAGCTGGCATCGTCACCACAACTTCAGCACCGTGAATATTCTTTAATGCATCAAACTATAGGAGAGGCTCAATTATTAAGGACGTAATTAAAAACAATTCAGCATGAATATCTATCTCATGAATTGAAAGTACGAGTATTACTAGCGCATTTACGTTAGTCCACTTCAACAGTGAAAAATGCGGATATACAAGGACAGAAACCTATTAGTGCAAAACACTATCCAGCTTCAATCTATCCTACGATGTTGCATCTCTCACGCGAACACTGAACACACGCATCATCATCTACACGCATTGCGTTGCTTGCGAGAATCATCACCTCTTCCCTTTTCAAAGAAGTCTGATCTGGCTGAATATCCGTGGTTTGGGTCTATGTTACACGACTGCTCGGGAATTTCGCTATCATAACATATCTGTAGCGATTTTCGTTAGAAGCCGAAAGAAAGCCTACAGCACACCAACGAGAGAAATATGGCTTCTGATGGCTTTCCACTTCGAATCCACACGGAGTCGGAATTTTAAAGGCTGCAGGACTGCTTCATTATTTCGCTCACCACCTACAGCGATAAGGTTAAAAATTAGGCGATGCAGCTAGACGTGTATACAACATCACGCAAAGAAAAAGGTATAAATCGCTATCGGCAGCATTCGATTGATTCCATTCAAAAAATGTAACATTTATAATTTGAATTAATCTCTCCTGTCGAATGAATCTGATGAATATCGGTTCTACGCTTCCGAATTATTTTCCAAAGACTGCTATGGATCGAAGGAGCAAGGATTCTGAAAGCTCTCCTGGATAATCTGAAATCATCTGAAAAAAGTTTTCTTATGGATGAGGAACATATCTGCGCAATTCACCCTGCGGTACAATCTTCGGCATACGCAGCCTCGGTGAGCAAACCTAGAATTCAAAAGATACCCTTAGGTTGGACAGGTTTGTCGTCGACCACACGGTAGGTCATTTGCCAAGCGGTCGTCGGCACTGTTGCAGTCTCCGGCTTTGGCCTAGTAGCTGGTGCAAATTCCTCAGTCACGACGATTTTCGACGCTGCAGCTGCCTGAAATCACCATTCAACCCATTTCATAAAGCCACCGAGCAGTCTTAGGCTCATAACCGCATCGATAATAAGAGGATGAATTTTATCAGTGAGAAGGGACACGAGGAAGGTTCGCATTGAAAAATAAGGGAATCAATAAAGCTCCGAAAACTGTTACATTACATTATACTGAGCAAAAAAGTGAACCGATTCTGGCGCCCTTTTCGCCCATTTACAGCCGCCAGCCACTAAACAGACAGAGCCTGAAAGCTGTTCGCATCAAAAAGGAAAGTTCAGGTAATTGCCCTCCTTTAATCATATTAATTTGGAACCCACAAAAGGCTAAGTCCAACCACTTGAACAGGAAACCTCCAAGCTGCATGATTTGCTGCCTCCCATAGGTAAATCTAGATCAAACGAATCGGCAAAACTAGGAATCAGCAAAATGCATTGCCTGCTTTTTGACCTCGGCGGCCCGTTGCCTTGCCGCCTCTTTCTCGGCGTGTTCCTTTCTCCTTCTGTGCTCTTCTTCGATCGCTGCCCTCCTTCTTGCTTCCTCTCCCTGTTTTTCCTCTGCCCTCATCCTCATTTCTGCTTCTTCGCGCTCTCTTCGTTTCTTTTCTTCCTCGGCTTTCAAACGTTCTTTTTCTCTTTCTTCGGCTAATCTCCGTGCTGCTAACCTTTCCTCTTCTTCTCTCTGAAAATGTCACTTATTACATTTCTATATGTACTCCAGCAACCCTACTCCCGTTCATCAACGCCAAATGGGAGTCATTTCGATGAGTGGAAAGTGGAGACAGCATAATTCAGCGAGAGAGGGGAATATCGTTTCTCAAAGGAGAGGGAGGTATCAAATAGGAGATTCAAACACTCTAATGTGATATTCACAGTAAACCTGTCTTGAGATCATTCGCGACAACTTATAAATAAACCGTGAACAAATCAAAAGGTCCGTGACTGCGGCTCTCTCAATGACCTAGTTGGATAGAGGGAGGCAAGAGGTATATTAACTACAGATTTAAACCTTGCGTGCTTCGGCAAGAGCCCTCTCGATCTGTTCTTTTTTAACGCGTTCCATCTCCTCTGCCATACGCTTTCGCTCGGCCTCTATTTCACGTTCTCGAGCCATTGCTCTCTCCTGCTCTTCAACCGCCTTCCTAGCCAACTCCTCCTTAAATAACACCACATATCCACTGGTTTCGAAGTGAGAGGATAGACTGACAAACAACTAGACAGATCGCACCGATCTCGCCAGGAATTTTAAACATCCCTCAGATTCATGCCGAATTATTCTCAAAAGTCCTGACCAAATTCCTCGAAATTCCGTAATTTCCACTTCCCAACTCCTTTGAATACCTTCTGCTGAGATATCAATATTTCTTCTCAGAGCTTCCGATCATCTCGTAACTAGCTGCTTCAGATAAATCAGCAAAATTCAACTTGAAGGCTACTTACAATAGCACAACGACATCACTAAGTACTGCAGTAAAAATGCAAAGTACTTCTACCTCGAAAACTACCTATACCTTTAGGCCTCATTTCATGCATAAAACGCTCTTATTTAAACAACAGTTCGGGATATTCTAGCTCTTCGTCTCTAAATGCAAAAATCATTGCCCAACAGAAATAATATACATACTTATAAGCATGACGCGTTCCTTGAAATAAAAATAACCTGCTGCCTTTGTAGTTCGAGCTCACGTTCTCTGATTTTCCTCTCTCGCAAGAGACGCTCCTCCTCCTCCTTCAGGAGATTATCACGCATTTCCTTTAACTTCAGCTCTTGTTCGGCTACTCGTCGTTGCTCTTCCTCAAGCTTCTGAAATAATATTTTCCATTTCTTTTTCAACAGAACACTCGAGCCGAAATTCTCTGGAACACTGATAAGATCAATTCGGATTATTCGGAAACAGAAAAGGATGCGATATAATACCTCAACTTCTTACTCGTCTTCTCGGACCAACATAAAAATCCCTCCACCGAATCCATCCTCTTCAGAACAAAAACAAAAATGAGATGGGGATCTCATTTAGCTTTCTAAAAGATAAAGGAGCAAAGTTTCGTCGTCAGAGCGCATCAAAATCTATCTGCAACAATGCTTTCATTGCTTCCCTCTAAATAATAACACCTCATCCATAGATCACAACTGATATCAATATCCCAAAATACTAAGCAGGCAATGAGAGTTTCACCAAATGTGGCACTTCCACAGATTTATTGCCACCGATAACGTCACAACGACATCCGACGAACTAGCAAGTGGAATGAAAAACTATATAAAACAACGGCCGACAAAACATACCTGTCGTTCTTCTTGAACCTTAGCGGCTTCTAACAGAGAAACCGCATTGTATTCTTCCGTCCAAATATTACGGCTGAAAGAAATTAAAAGTCTTCACGATTCAAACAATCCATACACGATACCCTATGAAATACCCCATATTCTTCACTATCAACTCCCAAATTTGACGGGAAAAATGATCTCCCCTCCCCCTCCTTCCCACCCCTCCCAAGAAATATCGCCCCTCTCGTTTTGCTTCGACTTTAAAGAAGGAAATTACGTTCCTTCCGCCTCCCCTATCGGTTTGGACTGTGACTGAGATAAAAATATGTATTTAGTGACACAAACACAACAGCAATATTGTTGCGCTTAGTGTTCCGAAGTAAAGTTCCCTCTTATCAGAAATTCCACTCGGATATCATAAAGACCTCAACTTCTGCAAAGTCAGAGAAGTGACTGAGGGATAAGTTTCGAATGAGATACGATATACATTCTCGCAATGCCACTTGCCAATCTTTAGGTATCTATAAAGCCGCGGTGGCTAAAATGCGCACATATATCCATACATTTTCCCCAAAAACTCTCCCTCATCAATTATCGAACTTCAAAAGTAAACGTGAGAGGAAGAATGGAAAATATTATTCCAATTGAACGTCACCTAACGATCTCATACAAATTCGTTAAGAGGAAACACAAAGACGAAACGTGAGGATCTCTACTATTGGCCTTTATTACCAACACTGAGCATATTCCCAACTACGACAATTAGTTGAAATTCATTCATAAGAGCCAAAAAAGACGTTTCACGCAAGTGACCTCGTCGACCCCTTCTTCTGAAGCACTCTTCGTGTCCTTTAACCTCACTATCAGTCGCGAGTTCGCAAAGAACGAGGCGGAGAAGTCAAGTGGAAACATATGAAGGGAAACATTAATGAACGGAGATTGTTGGGAATTTTTCCGACTCCATAGTATATAAAAGAGAATGACAAAGAATGCAAATCAAATAGGAATGGGTTAGACGACTGCGCTGAAATCCAACGTTAGAACCAGTCGACTCCGTCACCATTAAAAAGAAAAAAGGACAAAAGGAAGTTTAATCAACTAATTAACAAGCTCTAGCACTACCTTGTACAAACGACGATCGCTCCACTACAAAAGAGTTCTCCCCCCATCAAAAAAAGCGCTTTCCTGAATACGCAAATCGCTATATCCACGAAATGGGAAAGGGTAATTCTGGTGGTTGAAAATGCTCAATGGACAATTCGCCCTCATATAAATCTACGTAAAAACCAAAGCAATATTTTCACAATGAGCGGCTTAAAAAATTCACGAAAAAACCCAATAAGAAGGGAATCTCACCTGAGTTGTTGTGGTTGAGGTGGTATCTGTGTCTGCAATGGTGTTTGGACGGGTACATGAACAACGGCTGCGGTAGCCGGAGGAGACATCTTCCTCTTGAAAGGTGAAATTGAGCCATTTATGCGCAGCAAATCACCCAGCGTTATGAAACGTGTATTCGGGTCGGCACCCCTCCGCACTCGCAAATCCCTCGTGAAGTAACCTGAGTTAAACCATGCCTGCAAATACATGAAAATACCACTTACTGCATAGAATTATTTCGAAATACATGGCATCAATCATAATACCACACTATAAGAATAAAGGAGCATTTGCAGAGGAAATGTCAACATAAATAATCAAAAGAAACAACGAAATAAAGAAGAAACTTTTTCGATAGAAATGACTCATAAAACACCTTCGCGGCTATCTTTCACAGCCGCCCAATGACTCAAGCTCGCCTTAGAACGGAGCTCGCAATCGAATTCATCAACAGCGCTCCTCGCAACAACCACAACAATTAAGGCAAATCTTTCCGTTAACCATGAATTAAATATCGAAGTTTTCTAGCGTCATCATATTGAGCGATCGTGTCACAACTTAATTTAAACAATAGCGGCGCAAGTGTCCTACCCGCAAATACTGCAAAGTAGATCTGCTAAACGATCTCTAAAATACCACTAATACAACAGAAGAAATTCATACGAAAAACTTATTGGAAATGTACCTCCATATGAGCGGTAAAGAAAGGTCCTTGTATTTCATTCTTTGGATCAATATAGTACCATTCATCAGAGAGCTCCGATGCACCAGGTGCGATAGTCATCGTCGTTGGCTGAGATATAGAATGTTGTAATGCGCCCACTCCGGCTGTATTCATCTTGAAAATTAACGTTATCAAATAGAATAAACCTAAATGACAATTTAATAAAAATAAAACCTCGGACTTTATTCCTCATAGAAATCGAAATATTTGAATTCCAATAATTAATGATATCGTTAATATCGAATCGAAGGTAACTTGAGATTATCACCATACTCCCACCATTAACATCACCATCCGCCGACCGACCGCTCCTATTATGAAAATGAAAACCAAAAGACGACCGACCGCTCCTATTATGAAAATGAAAACCAAAAGACGACCGACCGCTCCTATTATGAAAATGAAAACCAAAAGACGACCGACCGCTCCTATTATGAAAATGAAAACCAAAAGACAACTAAAAAATGTGTCTTCTAAGGAGTAAAACAGTATCAAAAAAAGCAATTGAGATTATAGGCAAAGTATCACATACTTCAAAGAAACAAAATATGGAAAATCGCATCAGAAGCGTTGGCGCAAACTGCGCTTTTTTCACTCGTTTTTTTACGAAAAATTCTCGTAATTTCCCAAAAAAAAACATGCGGAATAATCCACTCGTACTTTAAGTGACCTGATCGCTCATCTAATCGTCTCTGGCGAATTAGCCGACCTAAACTAAGGAATCGCCTGCCATAAAGAGCAAACCAAACGACATATAATACACTCAGTTTCGATAATTCTAAGTATCGATCACTATACTCGAGGACGATCGATCAACGACAGCGATACTGGACACGATGGCGACCTTGACTTACAAACTTAAGTCCACTATCCACTTTTTAGCTCACAAATCTTCAGGTGGTCCCCAGCTGTAAACGGCTGGCACAAATACTCTTGCAGTGTTAGTTAATTTAAATATGCGTCTATCGATCCAGTTTCCGGAATCATCGCAATCTACCGACGCTTCCGACATTCACCATCAACCAACACAACACCACCCCACCAACCATCGTGATGAGCATCAACAGTTCGTCAACAACAAAATTCATTTTAGTAATAAGACACTGCGGCACTGCGCAACTGCAACAGCTCTCTAGAGAATAATGGAGCAAAGGAGGTCGAGCATGCACCATCTCGAACACTTTTAGCACCATCAGAAATCAATGAAGACTTCAGTAGGTAGGCAAGATGAAGGCCAACCTTATGCTGATAGATGCTGCTTGAAGAAGTTGTGACTCCAGGTTGTGATGATGCAGTCGACAACATAAGGTTCATCTCTGCTTGCTGAAACGATATAACTTATCGAAAAGAACCGCCTCGAAATAATACCATCATGGAACCTCTCAACAATACTGAAGAAGGAACGGAGAAAGGCTTGAACAGTTAAAGAAAAGAGGTTGTAGGGAGAACAGTTTGAGAGAAAGAAACTGGGCTGCAGCAAACAACAAATGCGTTTGAGAACGTATGCTTTCAAACAACAGACAAATATCCACTACAGATAGCTCCACCGCGCACCGACATCGCTTCCCCCACCAGTGAGGAGCGGCGTGGCTGGAGAAGTTACCACAGGAAATGTAGGCGAATCGCCTCCACCGGAATCATCGATGAGCAAGGTGAAGATGATCCCGCAGTTATGCCGCAAATTCGGAGGCACTAAAGAAAGAATCTCCCTGCTTTATACTTTATCCGTGCCAAATGCATTCAAACAGCAAATCGACCGACTTACAAGCAATAATTTTGCAGCCTAACTACGTCTAAAGGTATTTCCACTAGCTTGGCTAAGAACTGCTATATAAATGGGACATTATTTCTTAAAGAGCAAAAGAAGTGCGAACGAAAGGCAAGGAATGGAACTGGGAAGATGAAGGTAAATTAGGGAAAGGTGGGAAACAAGTTGGTTGGAGAAGGGAAACTGATTATTCCTGACCAGTAGAAACGTTGCAACAGCGAAGGTGCTAAATGAAGAACGAATATGAGAGCTCCTCAGCAACGGCAAAGTGTTCCTTCAGTGAGTGATGATGGTTTGCCCAAAGAATCGATTAAGAATAAAGAACCGCGAATGCAGACAATTCAAATCCTTCATTGCTATACCAGCACTTATAGTTGCGTAAACGCCACGTAAATGAGCCCACTAACCTTTGCTAACCGCTCGGTTACAGGATCGGCGCGTTGATCCGATGGCTCAGCCAAAGCGTTCCAAGGATTCGACACTGCTAGAGGTTGGGTCCCACTCGCCTCGATCGCTTGTGATGGTTGTCTGAATGAATAATCATCAAATTTGATACAAAAAAAAAACTTTGCAACGCTTCCTAGCAAGTCAAAAAATAATAAGCACTCCACCCTGTATATCGCAAACGAATACGCCATTTCAGGCAGTGCCTCATCGATATCCAGAATGAGGACATCATGCACTGGCGACCATCCACAACGAATTCACGACAGGAGGCGTGGGACAGCGGGAAAGGAAAGACTAGGTAGAATATGATGGAGATCAACACTAAACGCCCCGCGTTTGCACCACACTGTATTTAGCAACCAGATACATGAGCACCATTCACTGCACTAAAAATGAGATTGGAGTGTGGTGAGAACCTATTTCACGATAATAAAAAACAACGAACACCCTTAGCCAAACATATGTCAACGGCACAATGAAACCTACTAAACTCCTTCAATAAAAGAATATTACAGAATTATCAGCCATAACGGAGAGCGGAGTCCTGGAAGGCCCCCCCCATCGAATCTGATAAGAAAGATTCGAATGCGCTTCTTCCGTGACCTCTGCAGGATGACTTATTTCGACCTCTTCGAAAAAAACCTCTTTCTCTTTGACAAACAACCTTGAGAATATCACGAGAAAAGCAAAGACTGACCGCTCCACGAGATCCGTCGAAATAAAATGCGGAGGTGCTGTATTAGGCGCATCGATCGGCGGTGAACCTTTCGATAGAGTATTCCTCGTGCGAAACCGACCATTCTCATCGAATGATCCGGCGCCCACTGATGCCGTCTCCTCCTCCCTGAGGTAAAAAATCGATTCTTTCACTGCCATATAAGTTGAAATGTTGCACTCCCACTCCCTTGCATGAAAGCGCTAGACGTAAATTTAAGCAAAATTTAGTCACAGAGAAAGGAGGTAAAGAGGCAGAAGCCTAACGAATTCCCCCACAACTACCTGAAATTAATATGAACATTGGGATCTGCGACCCGCCTTGATACAAAGCCAACAACATGAGTGCATCATTGTTGGAAACGATGGCATGAAATTAATAGATAGAATCTGCTTGAGGATAGTGTTTATTTTCCGTCACAAATGGTTTTCGTCGAAGTCCAAGATAGGCTAAAGCAGATACTGCATGCCACAGTGTCATTCCTGCCATAGATAACCCTTCAACCATGTCTTCGGAATATTTAACTTCGCATGCCTACAAGCATATACCTTTCATGTTCATCGTCCATCCATTCAGGCATAGGCGCCGGTGTACCACTTGATACTGCGTCAACGCTTCGCTGCTGCTGCAACGAACTCGGCGGCACCGGCACCGCATTCGCCCGCTTATTACCCCACGATGTTCCGGTACGGCCCACCTGCATCCATCCATTACTGGAAGCCGCTGGTGGAGCACCGGGGGAACTCCAATTCCCCCACTCGAAGTAACCACTCCAGTCGCCGAAGGCATCGTATCATCCGAAACACTGCGCACACGTTGACGCGGTCGGTCGCGTGGGTCGCGAGGATCATAAAGACCTTGTGCTCGGGAGTTGAATTGTGCCCCACCTACGGCGCCACCACCACGACCTTGCGTTGTCAAGCCACCTCGACCGCCCCTTGTCGCCACTTAAAATTTGATTCTTTCAAGAAAAATACAACAAATTCCGCTTTAAGCTAAACGAACGCTTATAATAATCTTTAGGAAGCGGCGCATCACTGCTTCATCTATCCTTACCAGATAGGTGTATCGAACGTTTTTACTTCTCCAGTTCTTTCATCCAAACATCCGGTGGATGTAAAGAGATTAACGCAGACGCCAATAGAAGACAGAACAGTTTGCTCTTACCTAACAATCAGATCACGGTCAAATCACCTAAATGACGGCAGACTATAAACTGCTACAATATATCGCCTCCTAGAACCTTTCGAAGGCTGGAAAGCGTATCATCTAACAAATTTAACGTATTTCACCATTCATTTCATGTCCCTTTTTTCCCATCTACGCGCAACAACCGTTGCGGACGATGACGTGAACAAAACGCTTCCCCTGATCGCAGTACAAGCATCCCATCCCTCCTGTCTTCCGACGTGTGGATCCCACACTATGGCGGTGCAACTGTTCCCTCTCAACCGTCGTTTTTAGGGATATACGTCCCAGGCATCACATATACAGCTTCTTCCCATCCAGGCAATTACACTTAACTGGCAGCACAAATTCCACCCTCTCCCCCGTTCTAACACCTACTATGTGAAGAAGGTACTAAGGCACCATAGGGTGCGGTAGAGATGAAAGAGACTGGTGTCAGACGTTACACAACCATGCAGTTCCCAATGATGTACAGCTGCTGGGAAAACAATCACGTCATTCACTTCAACAACAACTCTCGCAACATTAAAAAGAGAATAAGACTCAGTGAATACTGCACTCTAGACACACTCTGTTTCTCTTCCTCTCCCCAACTACCACCTCCACGTAAGTATCGCTCAGCAGCCTCGTAAGAGCATGACAATATAGTTCGAGCTTGGCTCCAATCTTGAAACACAAACTTCAAAAACCTTCAACATCCACAGTCTACTCTAACTAAGAAATTCGCCTCAAGTTAAAATCAACTTCCGAACACTCACCATATCTAGATGGTGCGGACGAATCGCTAGCCATAGCAGTGTGGCCCGTGCCTCCAATTTGATGTGCACCACGACCCCGAAATGGCCCCGCATGAGCGGCACCTCGAGAAAATGGCAGCGAACCTCGTCCCATCCCCGCACATCCACCTAAATCATACTCGTCAACTATGTTTCGCTCATCACATAGCAATACGTGCCGAATACCTATCTACACACGAAATGCACAACAACGGAAGAATGGGTGGGTTGAGGACGGAATGGCCGTTCTCCGTTGATCTCAACTGCATACATCTTCACACTGTTCAACAGTCGTTGAGTCGACACTAAGAATTCAATATCGATTATTACTAATAAATTCTACCCCCTCCCCCACCTCCTCCCAAGCAAACTCGCCTTGTAAATTAGCTCCCTTTATAGAAAATGCTAACAGCCACCTAGGATAACGCCGAATAAAACCAAGAAGAGACTTCGTCGATGAAATAAATGAATGACCTGAAGGTGTCATCCAGGCAGGTGTGAATGGCGGCTGAGTGGTGGTGGCAGCAGTAGTTGCAGAGTGGGGACCCGCGTTGCCCGTCTGACCACTCATTCCACCAGTCGCTATGGTCGCACGATCCGCATGACTCAGCGAACTTATCGCTTTGCTTGAGTTTATATTGTGTTGTAATCGCTGTAATATTCTATTTTAGATATAACAACGTTATAATACATCTTACGTTATGTATAATATATTGTGGGGCATTTGCAAATAATGAACCATGCAACTTCGAATGAAAAGCTCATTTAACAAGAAGGCAATGATCTCATCTCACTTATGTCCTATTCAGCGATATGGCATCGTTCACGTAACTGCAATTCAGTTCCACAACGACGACCGACCTTAACATCAAAGAAGCTACTAGAAATGCGTCCAAATCCTTCCACCTCCCTCCCGTAACTGCGATTCAGTTCACTGAGTATTACTTCCACACCTTTCGGACAGAGGGTTCATGATCCATATTTCTGACCTCTAGCTGACTTCATTTCCAAAAACTGCGCTCACTTCCATTAGCAAACTTAAATTCAGCTTGGCAAATTAGAAACGCTTAGCGGAATCGACCGCAGGATTCAACCTAAGGCTGCGAGAACCCTAATAAACTATGCAATTTGCATCGATCATCTTCGAATCCGTTCCATTCATTCGGATATCCGAAATACTTCATACCCAAAGGAATGAGGTTTATCGATGGCACACCTAAGCGGTAACTACAAATAATAATTACAACCGCAAATAAGAGTAATATTAATTCATAATAATACTTAAATCAACTATAACAGTAACAGTGATAATAATGATAACGTTATCACATCGACGAATAACTCAATGAATTACGTCACCGCTGCGTAGCGATGAAACATCCCACTTAAAAAACAAGCTATCTGCACTCCGCGACCGTCAAACTTTGTGGATGATCGAAACAATAAACAAACATTCGTTCACACTACAGAATACCAAATACCGCTTTAGAGACCTCACCTCACAAGAAAAAGATCACGACCTCACTTCCAATACGCCTCATTTTCCTATCCCAACCTTCCCCTCAATCTTATCGATTGCATTCCCCCTCATAACAGTAGCCATTCGACTAATTCAAGGAAAAAGCTCAACACAGGAAGCATCTCAACGTGGTACAAAACATCACTTTCGGCTCTCGCAACTTATGCCGTTTCCTTCAAGAGTCTTTCTCACCTTCCATATCCCCTCGGAAGAAATCCGGTATGCACCGAGTCAACGACGTTCTACGGAAATAGTAATTCAAGCAAAACGAATTGCTTCTTCTGTTTTGCATATGTAGATGGAAAAATTGCACCCACTACGAACCCCTCTCTACGATAAACACAGACTTCTTAAGCGCTCTACTTATCAATCCATACTGCCAGGTCTATTACTCAACCTCCCAATCTAGAATATAGCCAGCAATATAACAGATATGCTCTCATCTTCGATCGCAAATATAAAAATATAATGCTTTACAAAGAACAAATTATTCAACCGTCGACCTAATAAAAACTTTGAAATTCAATTAAACATACCGTTTCGACATCCGTCAACGGTTTAAGAACAATCGGCTGTTGAGGGACTTCAACAAAGAACGGACATTTATCGAGCCCCGCTGGGGGGTTTGCATCTTTCGACAGCAACGCCAATAGATCTTCACGTCCGTAACGATTCGTTACGAATATCGGTTCGGCGAGTGGATAATCTTGAGGCTGAAAATTCATGGCCAAATTATATCATGAAATAAGCCAATCCCCCCTCCTGATCATCGAATTCGACAGATGCTTTCTCAACTTAAGTGCATCACAAACTGAACTAATCAGCTGATGCATAAAAATCCTTGAAGAAAGGGGAACTTCACGGCCACCTCTCAGTTATTCGCGATAACGAAGGAGGAGGAGAATGAGTAGGGCAAACTCAGCGCAGTAGTGGACTTAAAAAAGCGTCCACCGATCTGGTGATATGATGTCGTTTCGCCTACCTTTCTCCATCAAAACAGCGTTCTGTGAACGAATCACTTGCTTCATATGCTTATCCGGACCCGAGATTTCCATCAAATCCTCCATTAAATGACGATACTCTAATGCACAGAAAAGTCCAGAAATCGATAACTTTTATAGAATATCGGCGCAAAGTTCTTTTATAGAATATCCTAAGTTCTCAGGAAGTACCTCTCCCCTTGTCCTGTCCGCCCCTCTCCGTCTTCTTCCAAGCTCCACCTGTAATTCGAAACAAGAAGAATTTACCGATTCATTTGGTGACTTGATATCCGTTCTATTCACTGTATTACCAGCAACCACTGCAGCGTTCGCAGCACGCATCCTATAAAAACTCACCAATAATACCTTTGAAGAGGCATATTCCGCCTGCTGTCCGACATTCTATGGTCGGACTTTATTTATAGAGAATAATCTACAAACTTTGAAGTTACCACAAATGAAACTACAGCTATTAAATGGCACGAAAATAAACTTTTATGTGAATTTCGCCCAACAAAAGAGGTCACAACTTCCGGATTCTTTCTGCTTTTAGTTCAACGGACAGCATACATGGAGACAAGTGAACATTTGAACTTTTACATCTCGACATTCACCGTGAACACCGTTACATCTGCGTTGAAGGGCGAAGATACGGCAATATTGGACAATATCACTTCACTATTCAAACACCTTCCTTGTTAGCTCCTCTCCTCCTCATCTAACCTCCCCAAACTCCTCTCCCCCTAGTAAGAGAAGCCGGAAGATTCCAACTCCTCATGAGAAGAGAAATGAATAGCAAGGTGATGCTGGACCAGAAAACCATCGTCTTGGCCGCATATGAAAAAAGTAGTCAAGTCAACATGGCTCGAGAGAGATCCAAGCGAAATGATACAACTACATTCGCCGTCGAATTCGGTTACGATCGCAAATATGTGAGATAACCCGATCAATTAGATCTCACCATTCCATTGGATTTATCCTCTTTAACCAAATGTGGTCAAGGCAATGCCCAAACCAAATATGGGCCAAGGCAATACTCCCAACCCGTATCTCAACAACATCACTTCTCCACATGAAGAATAAAACTGAGCAAAGAACGACCACGAGGGATTGAAGTTCATTTGATTCGCTTCGGGAAGCGCCGTCGTCATTTCGAATAACGCCTTTAGCAATAATTCAGTTGCAGGAAGTAACCGACTGAAAAAATTCAACTTAATTAGAAACTTCAAAAGTATAAAATAATATATTCGTCGATGAGATTAATTCGGATCACAATTCAACTTCACAAACATATAAACGTCATTCCACCAATACTTCACCTCAAGCAAAGGGAAGACAGCAGCTTTGCTTATTCAAATGCGAAAGTCACATAGGCCGCAATCGACCGCAATCGGGCGAACTCTCAGCCACCAAACATCGTCGGATACCTTCCGCTACCGGGCGAACTCTCAGCCACCAAACATCGTCGGATACCTTCCGCTACCGGGCGAACTCTCAGCCACCACACATCGTCGGATACCTTCCGCTACCGGGCGAACTCTCAGCCACCAAACATCGTCGGATACCTTCCGCTACCGGGCGAACTCTCAGCCACCAAACATCGTCGGATACCTTCCGCTACCGGGCGAACTCTCAGCCACCAAACATCGTCGGATACCTTCCGCTACCGGGCGAACTCTCAGCCACCAAACATCGTCGCATATCTTCCGATCAAAAAATACATCGTGCGGTACGTTGACAGCTCTAACGAGGCTGACAAAAGACAATCACCCCTCCTCAGCAATAATTAATTAATTAAACTAACTTATAGGTTACTTGAAGGTGCATCGACTATATTATATTTTGCCCCTCCGGGACCTCATTTTCACCTCACTATGCAAATCTCTACCGAACGCTCACTTCATTCAATCGCCGAATGCAACCATCGGAAACGATTTCCTCAAAAATTGGTGCAAACTGCTTCCAGATTATACCTTAATGCCCCACAGCTCTCCTTCATTCCCACAGCCGTCAACTATGCCTCCATAGACCTTCATCACTAATTACTGCAATAAGTAATGAGCTCACAAAAAGCATCCGATATGTGACTGCGGCAATAAAAAAAAATAAATATTTGACCTATGACCTCATCTAACCGATCAAGAGTATACACCACAAAGATACTCATATAAAAATGCCGATAGAAATGACGCTAAACGATAGATAATCGAGCTAAAGCGGCTATTAATTCAGCAAAATTCGGGTTCACTTCGTAAATATGTGAAATGGAGCCGACTATAAAGAATAATCGACGATGGAGAGGAAAAATTCAAATATGGCCAACGAGAGGGGATAAAAACACAAACGCATACCTTGCGTACATGCAAGAATAAACCGATCGACGATTCACCTCCTCCTTCCCCCCTCAATTGAGAAGTTCATTTCCGCTCATTAATATTGCATATAAACATCGTAAAAAGCCGATCGGCAACACGAAACGCGATTAATTTAATATATTAAAGGCTATTGCATAGTTTAATCGAAGCTAATTTTCCTCGGATGAATTCAACGAAAATGAATATTTTACGAGCAAATAATTACCATTAAAATATTGTCGAAATTAATAATTGATATAAAAATTGAAAAAATTGGCGCTTTTGTCGTAGCGTTACGTTCTAATACGACTAGAAATTTCGTAAGAAAAATATACATGCACTGAATACATTATAGTGGGAAAAATCACATCACAATCGATTATTGAAGTGATCCGGAAGATATCCGGATTTATGACTAGAAACAAAGAGAAAATTCAACATGAAACCGGAAAAAAAACCGGAAACAGATCGGTACGTTAAAGCGAACGTTACACTTGGATGAGAGAAAACATCTGTGGGGCGGCAAGTTGAACTCATGAAATAGCCGCCTCCAGCGAATGCGATGATGGTGAGTCTAGCCTGAGGTCAAATATACAAGAAACAACCGAACTATTTGAGCTCGAGGTGTCACCTCAGAACCTAATAAAACATAAAATGAACCTATTCAACCTTTGCAATCTTATCATTAACATTAACCTCAAACAAACCTCACTTAAGCACCTCCACAAGGAAATTAGTTCCCCCGTTGAGCATAATAGACCAACGCACATTATAGCGCACACCAATGAGTATTCCTTGTCTATCGGACGAAAGATTAGCGATATTTGCCCCGACCACAAGCATTGCTGGGCAACGATTGTCTGACGACGTTCCATTGATCGTTAATTCGAGTGCGACGATCTACGACTATTCCAGCTATCGGATCACATCTCGGCGGATATGCGCTATCAGATCATCTCGTATCGGTATCACCTCTGATAAGATCGCTCTAATATCAGTTTATCAACGAAATGCAAGAGATAATTGATGGGGAATTTCGCTGCCAATACTTGAATATTATTGCTTAAGAATGGTTTTATGCTCATATCATTAAGTGAAATATTCCGGATCTTCGTCGATCCATATTTCCCTTTAAATAAACTTATTTCCCACCTATTCCCGTAGGAAATTCAACCCCCCGGAAGATTGTCTTCATAAATTTCTCGCAAATCGAAGCTTCCATCTCATCGATAATATAGCTCTACGCAAATGAGACGACGTTAAAACTATCTTCATATAATCACCGATGGAAGATAAGTGGAGTCGTGCTTGAGAACCTTAGCCTGATTCGAACTCCAGCTCTCAAATCGGCTCCTACCCAACCAGTTCCGCTCCGGACGTCCTACTCATCCCAACCCTCAACTTGCCGCGTCGATTATTCGAAGACGTGCATCGACGGTGACTTCATTATTCACGTCCGACGATTCATTCTTGTCGCACTAAGACCTCCAAGAGACGGGCACATTTGGCAATGTCTCTGGAATTCTTCCTATACGATACTAATCGCTCAAAGACCTCAATCCATCTCTTGCAACGATGTAATGGATAATTTCGGGGGAATAACGTCATTCACCTAATGTTTTATAGAAGAAAGCAAAATATAACAACGATCGAGTTCCGACGAGAAAAGTAGGCAGTATATTTGCATGGATCAGGTGAGAGGGACAGGTGAGTACGGATCGCCGAATCGCTAAAGCATTAATGCTGAATGAGATCCGACGATATAGACTGTTGTATTGTCTTTAAGCGATCGGTTGGTTCCTTTATTTACTATTAATTTGCATGGATCAGGTGAGAGGGACAGGTGAGTACGGATCGCCGAATCGCTAAAGCATTAATGCTGAATGAGATCCGACGATATAGACTGTTGTATTGTCTTTAAGCGATCGGTTGGTTCCTTTATTTACTATTAATTTGCATGGATCAGGTGAGAGGGACAGGTGAGTACGGATCGCCGAATCGCTAAAGCATTAATGCTGAATGAGATCCGACGATATAGACTGTTGTATTGTCTTTAAGCGATCGGTTGGTTCCTTTATTTACTATTAATTTGCATGGATCAGGTGAGAGGGACAGGTGAGTACGGATCGCCGAATCGCTAAAGCATTAATGCTGAATGAGATCCGACGATATAGACTGTTGTATTGTCTTTAAGCGATCGGTTGGTTCCTTTATTTACTATTAATTTGCATGGATCAGGTGAGAGGGACAGGTGAGTACGGATCGCCGAATCGCTAAAGCATTAATGCTGAATGAGATCCGACGATATAGACTGTTGTATTGTCTTTAAGCGATCGGTTGGTTCCTTTATTTACTATTAATTTGCATGGATCAGGTGAGAGGGACAGGTGAGTACGGATCGCCGAATCGCTAAAGCATTAATGCTGAATGAGATCCGACGATATAGACTGTTGTATTGTCTTTAAGCGATCGGTTGGTTCCTTTATTTACTATTAATTTGCATGGATCAGGTGAGAGGGACAGGTGAGTACGGATCGCCGAATCGCTAAAGCATTAATGCTGAATGAGATCCGACGATATAGACTGTTGTATTGTCTTTAAGCGATCGGTTGGTTCCTTTATTTACTATTAATTTGCATGGATCAGGTGAGAGGGACAGGTGAGTACGGATCGCCGAATCGCTAAAGCATTAATGCTGAATGAGATCCGACGATATAGACTGTTGTATTGTCTTTAAGCGATCGGTTGGTTCCTTTATTTACTATTAATTTGCATGGATCAGGTGAGAGGGACAGGTGAGTACGGATCGCCGAATCGCTAAAGCATTAATGCTGAATGAGATCCGACGATATAGACTGTTGTATTGTCTTTAAGCGATCGGTTGGTTCCTTTATTTACTATTAATTTGCATGGATCAGGTGAGAGGGACAGGTGAGTACGGATCGCCGAATCGCTAAAGCATTAATGCTGAATGAGATCCGACGATATAGACTGTTGTATTGTCTTTAAGCGATCGGTTGGTTCCTTTATTTACTATTAATTTGCATGGATCAGGTGAGAGGGACAGGTGAGTACGGATCGCCGAATCGCTAAAGCATTAATGCTGAATGAGATCCGACGATATAGACTGTTGTATTGTCTTTAAGCGATCGGTTGGTTCCTTTATTTACTATTAATTTGCATGGATCAGGTGAGAGGGACAGGTGAGTACGGATCGCCGAATCGCTAAAGCATTAATGCTGAATGAGATCCGACGATATAGACTGTTGTATTGTCTTTAAGCGATCGGTTGGTTCCTTTATTTACTATTAATTTGCATGGATCAGGTGAGAGGGACAGGTGAGTACGGATCGCCGAATCGCTAAAGCATTAATGCTGAATGAGATCCGACGATATAGACTGTTGTATTGTCTTTAAGCGATCGGTTGGTTCCTTTATTTACTATTAATTTGCATGGATCAGGTGAGAGGGACAGGTGAGTACGGATCGCCGAATCGCTAAAGCATTAATGCTGAATGAGATCCGACGATATAGACTGTTGTATTGTCTTTAAGCGATCGGTTGGTTCCTTTATTTACTATTAATTTGCATGGATCAGGTGAGAGGGACAGGTGAGTACGGATCGCCGAATCGCTAAAGCATTAATGCTGAATGAGATCCGACGATATAGACTGTTGTATTGTCTTTAAGCGATCGGTTGGTTCCTTTATTTACTATTAATTTGCATGGATCAGGTGAGAGGGACAGGTGAGTACGGATCGCCGAATCGCTAAAGCATTAATGCTGAATGAGATCCGACGATATAGACTGTTGTATTGTCTTTAAGCGATCGGTTGGTTCCTTTATTTACTATTAATTTGCATGGATCAGGTGAGAGGGACAGGTGAGTACGGATCGCCGAATCGCTAAAGCATTAATGCTGAATGAGATCCGACGATATAGACTGTTGTATTGTCTTTAAGCGATCGGTTGGTTCCTTTATTTACTATTAATTTGCATGGATCAGGTGAGAGGGACAGGTGAGTACGGATCGCCGAATCGCTAAAGCATTAATGCTGAATGAGATCCGACGATATAGACTGTTGTATTGTCTTTAAGCGATCGGTTGGTTCCTTTATTTACTATTAATTTGCATGGATCAGGTGAGAGGGACAGGTGAGTACGGATCGCCGAATCGCTAAAGCATTAATGCTGAATGAGATCCGACGATATAGACTGTTGTATTGTCTTTAAGCGATCGGTTGGTTCCTTTATTTACTATTAATTTGCATGGATCAGGTGAGAGGGACAGGTGAGTACGGATCGCCGAATCGCTAAAGCATTAATGCTGAATGAGATCCGACGATATAGACTGTTGTATTGTCTTTAAGCGATCGGTCGGTTCCTTTATTTACTATTAATTTGCATGGATCAGGTGAGAGGGACAGGTGAGTACGGATCGCCGAATCGCTAAAGCATTAATGCTGAATGAGATCCGACGATATAGACTGTTGTATTGTCTTTAAGCGATCGGTTGGTTCCTTTATTTACTATTAATTTGCATGGATCAGGTGAGAGGGACAGGTGAGTACGGATCGCCGAATCGCTAAAGCATTAATGCTGAATGAGATCCGACGATATAGACTGTTGTATTGTCTTTAAGCGATCGGTTGGTTCCTTTATTTACTATTAATTTGCATGGATCAGGTGAGAGGGACAGGTGAGTACGGATCGCCGAATCGCTAAAGCATTAATGCTGAATGAGATCCGACGATATAGACTGTTGTATTGTCTTTAAGCGATCGGTCGGTTCCTTTATTTACTATTAATTTGCATGGATCAGGTGAGAGGGACAGGTGAGTACGGATCGCCGAATCGCTAAAGCATTAATGCTGAATGAGATCCGACGATATAGACTGTTGTATTGTCTTTAAGCGATCGGTCGGTTCCTTTATTTACTATTAATTTGCATGGATCAGGTGAGAGGGACAGGTAAGTACGGATCGCCGAATCGCTAAAGCATTAATGCTGAATGAGATCCGACGATATAGACTGTTGTATTGTCTTTAAGCGATCGGTTGGTTCCTTTATTTACTATTAATTTGCATGGATCAGGTGAGAGGGACAGGTGAGTACGGATCGCCGAATCGCTAAAGCATTAATGCTGAATGAGATCCGACGATATAGACTGTTGTATTGTCTTTAAGCGATCGGTTGGTTCCTTTATTTACTATTAATTTGCATGGATCAGGTGAGAGGGACAGGTGAGTACGGATCGCCGAATCGCTAAAGCATTAATGCTGAATGAGATCCGACGATATAGACTGTTGTATTGTCTTTAAGCGATCGGTTGGTTCCTTTATTTACTATTAATTTGCATGGATCAGGTGAGAGGGACAGGTGAGTACGGATCGCCGAATCGCTAAAGCATTAATGCTGAATGAGATCCGACGATATAGACTGTTGTATTGTCTTTAAGCGATCGGTTGGTTCCTTTATTTACTATTAATTTGCATGGATCAGGTGAGAGGGACAGGTGAGTACGGATCGCCGAATCGCTAAAGCATTAATGCTGAATGAGATCCGACGATATAGACTGTTGTATTGTCTTTAAGCGATCGGTTGGTTCCTTTATTTACTATTAATTTGCATGGATCAGGTGAGAGGGACAGGTGAGTACGGATCGCCGAATCGCTAAAGCATTAATGCTGAATGAGATCCGACGATATAGACTGTTGTATTGTCTTTAAGCGATCGGTCGGTTCCTTTATTTACTATTAATTTGCATGGATCAGGTGAGAGGGACAGGTGAGTACGGATCGCCGAATCGCTAAAGCATTAATGCTGAATGAGATCCGACGATATAGACTGTTGTATTGTCTTTAAGCGATCGGTCGGTTCCTTTATTTACTATTAATTTGCATGGATCAGGTGAGAGGGACAGGTGAGTACGGATCGCCGAATCGCTAAAGCATTAATGCTGAATGAGATCCGACGATATAGACTGTTGTATTGTCTTTAAGCGATCGGTTGGTTCCTTTATTTACTATTAATTTGCATGGATCAGGTGAGAGGGACAGGTGAGTACGGATCGCCGAATCGCTAAAGCATTAATGCTGAATGAGATCCGACGATATAGACTGTTGTATTGTCTTTAAGCGATCGGTTGGTTCCTTTATTTACTATTAATTTGCATGGATCAGGTGAGAGGGACAGGTGAGTACGGATCGCCGAATCGCTAAAGCATTAATGCTGAATGAGATCCGACGATATAGACTGTTGTATTGTCTTTAAGCGATCGGTTGGTTCCTTTATTTACTATTAATTTGCATGGATCAGGTGAGAGGGACAGGTGAGTACGGATCGCCGAATCGCTAAAGCATTAATGCTGAATGAGATCCGACGATATAGACTGTTGTATTGTCTTTAAGCGATCGGTCGGTTCCTTTATTTACTATTAATTTGCATGGATCAGGTGAGAGGGACAGGTGAGTACGGATCGCCGAATCGCTAAAGCATTAATGCTGAATGAGATCCGACGATATAGACTGTTGTATTGTCTTTAAGCGATCGTTCGGTTCCTTTATTTACTATTAATTTGCATGGATCAGGTGAGAGGGACAGGTGAGTACGGATCGCCGAATCGCTAAAGCATTAATGCTGAATGAGATCCGACGATATAGACTGTTGTATTGTCTTTAAGCGATCGGTCGGTTCCTTTATTTACTATTAATTTGCATGGATCAGGTGAGAGGGACAGGTGAGTACGGATCGCCGAATCGCTAAAGCATTAATGCTGAATGAGATCCGACGATATAGACTGTTGTATTGTCTTTAAGCGATCGGTTGGTTCCTTTATTTACTATTAATTTGCATGGATCAGGTGAGAGGGACAGGTAAGTACGGATCGCCGAATCGCTAAAGCATTAATGCTGAATGAGATCCGACGATATAGACTGTTGTATTGTCTTTAAGCGATCGGTCGGTTCCTTTATTTACTATTAATTTGCATGGATCAGGTGAGAGGGACAGGTAAGTACGGATCGCCGAATCGCTAAAGCATTAATGCTGAATGAGATCCGACGATATAGACTGTTGTATTGTCTTTAAGCGATCGGTCGGTTCCTTTATTTACTATTAATTTGCATGGATCAGGTGAGAGGGACAGGTAAGTACGGATCGCCGAATCGCTAAAGCATTAATGCTGAATGAGATCCGACGATATAGACTGTTGTATTGTCTTTAAGCGATCGGTCGGTTCCTTTATTTACTATTAATTTGCATGGATCAGGTGAGAGGGACAGGTAAGTACGGATCGCCGAATCGCTAAAGCATTAATGCTGAATGAGATCCGACGATATAGACTGTTGTATTGTCTTTAAGCGATCGGTCGGTTCCTTTATTTACTATTAATTTGCATGGATCAGGTGAGAGGGACAGGTGAGTACGGATCGCCGAATCGCTAAAGCATTAATGCTGAATGAGATCCGACGATATAGACTGTTGTATTGTCTTTAAGCGATCGGTCGGTTCCTTTATTTACTATTAATTTGCATGGATCAGGTGAGAGGGACAGGTGAGTACGGATCGCCGAATCGCTAAAGCATTAATGCTGAATGAGATCCGACGATATAGACTGTTGTATTGTCTTTAAGCGATCGGTCGGTTCCTTTATTTACTATTAATTTGCATGGATCAGGTGAGAGGGACAGGTGAGTACGGATCGCCGAATCGCTAAAGCATTAATGCTGAATGAGATCCGACGATATAGACTGTTGTATTGTCTTTAAGCGATCGGTCGGTTCCTTTATTTACTATTAATTTGCATGGATCAGGTGAGAGGGACAGGTGAGTACGGATCGCCGAATCGCTAAAGCATTAATGCTGAATGAGATCCGACGATATAGACTGTTGTATTGTCTTTAAGCGATCGGTCGGTTCCTTTATTTACTATTAATTTGCATGGATCAGGTGAGAGGGACAGGTAAGTACGGATCGCCGAATCGCTAAAGCATTAATGCTGAATGAGATCCGACGATATAGACTGTTGTATTGTCTTTAAGCGATCGTCGGTTCCTTTATTTACTATTAATTTGCATGGATCAGGTGAGAGGGACAGGTAAGTACGGATCGCCGAATCGCTAAAGCATTAATGCTGAATGAGATCCGACGATATAGACTGTTGTATTGTCTTTAAGCGATCGGTCGGTTCCTTTATTTACTATTAATTTGCATGGATCAGGTGAGAGGGACAGGTGAGTACGGATCGCCGAATCGCTAAAGCATTAATGCTGAATGAGATCCGACGATATAGACTGTTGTATTGTCTTTAAGCGATCGTTGGTTCCTTTATTTACTATTAATTTGCATGGATCAGGTGAGAGGGACAGGTGAGTACGGATCGCCGAATCGCTAAAGCATTAATGCTGAATGAGATCCGACGATATAGACTGTTGTATTGTCTTTAAGCGATCGGTCGGTTCCTTTATTTACTGTTACATAGCATTTATTCCAGCACTGATTCGAACCGATATCTCCCATCGTACAAATGTTCGACGTTATGAGTTCTTCGATGGCGCATTCACCGTGAAATCCATTTGTATACGTTATATATGTGATTTGTTTCCATAGACGGAGCTGAGAATGGAGTTCGAAGCGCCGCACAGACAAATGGACCGGAATAGATGAAGATATGCACGCAAATAGTCTGCCTTCTCATGCAAAGGTTCACTCAACGATCCGATGTATAACTGGTTCATTTTAGAGAGATGTCTAGTCCTTAAATCATATCAGAATTTACTCTCTGGCGATTCAAGCACTGAATGACTCCAAATCCATCCAGCTATTCGAATTTATCGCCATCGAGAACCATTTCACTGATGATCCAAACCATCCAGAATTTATCGGCATCAATCAACCATTCATTGATGATCCAAACCATCCAGAATTTATCGGCATCAATCAACCATTTCACTGATGATCCAAACCATCCAGATTTATCGGCATCAATCAACCATTTCACTGATGATCCAAACCATCCAGAATTTATCGGCATCAATCAACCATTTCACTGATGATCCAAACCATCCAGAATTTATCGGCATCAATCAACCTTTCACTGATGATCCAAACCATCCAGAATTTATCGGCATCAATCAACCATTTCACTGATGATCCAAACCATCCAGAATTTATCGGCATCAATCAACCATTTCACTGATGATCCAAACCATCCAGAATTTATCGGCATCAATCAACCTTTTCACTGATGATCCAAACCATCCAGAATTTATCGGCATCAATCAACCTTTCACTGATGATCCAAACCATCCAGAATTTATCGGCATCAATCAACCATTTCACTGATGATCCAAACCATCCAGAATTTATCGGCATCAATCAACCATTTCACTGATGATCCAAACCATCCAGAATTTATCGGCATCAATCAACCTTTCACTGATGATCCAAACCATCCAGAATTTATCGGCATCAATCAACCATTTCACTGATGATCCAAACCATCCAGAATTTATCGGCATCAATCAACCATTTCACTGATGATCCAAACCATCCAGAATTTATCGGCATCAATCAACCATTTCACTGATGATCCAAACCATCCAGAATTTATCGGCATCAATCAACCATTTCACTGATGATCCAAACCATCCAGAATTTATCGGCATCAATCAACCATTTCACTGATGATCCAAACCATCCAGAATTTATCGGCATCAATCAACCATTTCACTGATGATCCAAACCATCCAGAATTTATCGGCATCAATCAACCATTTCACTGATGATCCAAACCATCCAGAATTTATCGGCATCAATCAACCATTTCACTGATGATCCAAACCATCCAGAATTTATCGGCATCAATCAACCATTTCACTGATGATCCAAACCATCCAGAATTTATCGGCATCAATCAACCATTTCACTGATGATCCAAACCATCCAGAATTTATCGGCATCAATCAACCATTTCACTGATGATCCAAACCATCCAGAATTTATCGGCATCAATCAACCATTTCACTGATGATCCAAACCATCCAGAATTTATCGGCATCAATCAACCATTTCACTGATGATCCAAACCATCCAGAATTTATCGGCATCAATCAACCATTTCACTGATGATCCAAACCATCCAGAATTTATCGGCATCAATCAACCATTCACTGATGATCCAAACCATCCAGAATTTATCGGCATCAATCAACCATTTCACTGATGATCCAAACCATCCAGAATTTATCGGCATCAATCAACCATTTCACTGATGATCCAAACCATCCAGAATTTATCGGCATCAATCAACCATTCACTGATGATCCAAACCATCCAGAATTTATCGGCATCAATCAACCATTCCACTGATGATCCAAACCATCCAGAATTTATCGGCATCAATCAACCATTTCACTGATGATCCAAACCATCCAGAATTTATCGGCATCAATCAACCATTTCACTGATGATCCAAACCATCCAGAATTTATCGGCATCAATCAACCATTTCACTGATGATCCAAACCATCCAGAATTTATCGGCATCAATCAACCATTTCACTGATGATCCAAACCATCCAGAATTTATCGGCATCAATCAACCATTTCACTGATGATCCAAACCATCCAGAATTTATCGGCATCAATCAACCATTTCACTGATGATCCAAACCATCCAGAATTTATCGGCATCAATCAACCATTTCACTGATGATCCAAACCATCCAGAATTTATCGGCATCAATCAACCATTTCACTGATGATCCAAACCATCCAGAATTTATCGGCATCAATCAACCATTCCACTGATGATCCAAACCATCCAGAATTTATCGGCATCAATCAACCATTTCACTGATGATCCAAACCATCCAGAATTTATCGGCATCAATCAACCATTTCACTGATGATCCAAACCATCCAGAATTTATCGGCATCAATCAACCATTTCACTGATGATCCAAACCATCCAGAATTTATCGGCATCAATCAACCATTTCACTGATGATCCAAACCATCCAGAATTTATCGGCATCAATCAACCATTTCACTGATGATCCAAACCATCCAGAATTTATCGGCATCAATCAACCATTTCACTGATGATCCAAACCATCCAGAATTTATCGGCATCAATCAACCATTTCACTGATGATCCAAACCATCCAGAATTTATCGGCATCAATCAACCATTCCACTGATGATCCAAACCATCCAGAATTTATCGGCATCAATCAACCATTTCACTGATGATCCAAACCATCCAGAATTTATCGGCATCAATCAACCATTTCACTGATGATCCAAACCATCCAGAATTTATCGGCATCAATCAACCATTTCACTGATGATCCAAACCATCCAGAATTTATCGGCATCGGTGAACCATTTCATTAATGATCCAAAGTCATTAATGAAGTAGCAACTAGTAATATGTTGAAGTAATATGCGATATTTAATGTGAAATCAACAATAAATTAGGAATAATTTAGTCGAATTTCTTCAAATGCATCTCGTAGACGATTGAGTAGAATCTCTTTCTGATTTTCGGTCGCTTTATCGGCAAATATCGGCGAAATAATAAACGATATATGTGAGAGTAATAGAAAATACACTTGCGATGAATATTCCTCATTGTACATTGTGTGAATCTAAAATAATAAAAAAAAATTATTTCATATCTCTTCGATTACTTTAAATTCATCGTTTAGCTATTATTCTATATTAGTGGAAGAAACAAAAAAAAAATCCTGAGAAATTAGCGCCTATAGACGAGAAGATAGGTTATTTTAATTTTATTCCACGAACGGAAGGGATGGGGAAAAAATTCAACTCTGCTAAGCAAACAATGTCATTTCAAATAGTGGACAGGATGGAGGAAAATGGCTATTCATGAAGAAATTCCGATTTAAGTCCTGGTCTTCCGTTTGAGATTCTAAGTTCTCGACTTCCGTTTGAGAATCTAAGTTAAGTTCTCGTCTTCCGATTGAGATTTTAAGTTCTCGACTTCCGTTTGAGATTTTAAGTTCTCGACTTCCGATTGAGATTCTAAGTTCTCGACTACCGATTGAGATTTTAAGTTCTCGACTTCCGATTGAGATTCTAAGTTCTCGACTTCCGATTGAGATTTTAAGTTAAGTTCTCGTCTTCCGATTGAGATTTTAAGTTCTCGACTTCCGATTGAAATTCTAAGTTCTCGACTACCGATTGAGATTTTAAGTTCTCGACTTTCCGTTTAACACTTACTAGTGCTTGGAAATTTTCAGTAAAAATTTCATTGAGAAGTTCGTCGATTTTCTTCTCACTGAAATCGAATCCTACAATAGGAGAGTATGTTGGAATGCTATTTCCGGATAAAAGAATGGGAATATTTCGAGGTGATCCACGCAAAAATCATTCTCCGCCGAGCAACTAATCGTTGCGCCGAATATGGCGGAATTTTTCTTAAAAGCAATTGTATAAGAATCTCATAATTTCCCGGAAAGGAATACAAACTCTTATATTGTTTCTTTTGAAAGCGAAATATCTAATATACTCTTTTTAATGCTAAAGCATTTATGAATCGAGTGATTAACGGAAATTAATCAATTTGAATGCCTTAATTGAGATATTCAATGGAATTAATTTACTCCCCTACGATTGTGGAAATGAAATTCTCATTCGATTAATTCAATCTAAAATGACGATATTAAAAATTAATATTTAAGGCGAAATTAAATTACTAATTAAAATCTTTATTTATAGTAAAACAAAGAAGAGAGAAAAAGAAAATGCCCCTTACCTCATTCAATGAATATGGAATCTTTTTATCCTGAATTTTCAAATTCATCCTTAATTGCTCATAATAGAGATATAGAAATCGATTCAGATTTTCCTTCCGTATAGCGCTATTTGTACTCGTAACTATAAGAGAGGCGACATCTTCCAACGGTGACCCTAAAATGTGTAATTTTCCACTTTGAAAATATCCAATTTGCAAAAAAAAATCCTATAAGAGAAATAATATTTCCTATAAACTCTATGTTATTCTATTCAATTGTATATCATATTTTAAAGATAGCAAATAGAATAAATAAAAGTAAAACTTATAAAAAATCACATAATAACTATCATAGTTAAGTTTAATTTAATGAAATTAGTAAAAGAAAATTTAAAATTAAAAAAATACATTTTAAGGATCAACAGGAAGTTGGATTTTATGATAATTAGAACGCCTTGGCTTTATTCAATTCAAAGAGACGCTGAGAGAGGAGAGTATCCACTATGGAGATTTTGGAAAAAATGTCAACTCAAGACTCGTACACCTCGCTAATCGGCAATTGCATGAGTCAAATTTCTACTATGGACTAGAATTACTCTCCAGTGGGGAATATAGATAAGCCAATACTCGTTTAATGACACTAAGATTTATAAGATCTTCAGCTCCCTAGTCCGTCGATAGTACCCGAAACATAATATGGAGGAGAACTACCTTCGTGGCAATGTTGCCAGTTGAGAATGCCTCGAAGTTCGGTGCAAGCTTTCCAAGCAATGACTTCTTAAACTTCACGTTCGCGCTCCATAAGTTACCGTGAACAAGAACGGTTCGCTTCAAAGCTGTAAAGATTTAGTTCAGTTCAAAGAGTTGAGTATCGGAGTGGTACTTGACAGGGTTTTGATATCCACTTAAGGAATAAATATTCCTTCTGCTTGGAGACGAGGAGAGATCAGATAAACGAATCGAATGCCGAACGAATGATTTCTCAGTGGAATATGAATAATCGAGAACATGAAAAATTAATTCCCATGGAGTATATAACATATAGAGAATAAAGTGAATGTAAAATAAACCTATCCCACTAGAAAGTTTCGAAGTATCTATAGAAACAAAGTAGAAAACCCGCAAAATAACTATTTAAAATTTGCTGAATTAAACCTAAATTCAGAAGGCCTTCTTCCCCTCTCCTCTTCTCTTACCGAATAAGAAAATAACTTCAAAGATTAAAGATAAAGAAAGACAAACTTTTACGTCGCCTATCTGTCGATATGTTGTTGCTCTCATTGATGAGGAATCTTCTTAGCTCCTCTCCATTGATGTTGACTTTGTTGAGATCATCGATAAGTTTCTTCTCGTTGAAATTCACACAACGATATGGCAGAGGTGCGAAATGTGATAATATCTCATCGATGTTACTATTGCAAATGATCGCCGCATGAAATTCCGCCAAATATTTCAACACCGATTCGACCTTTTTTTTTGAAATAATAATTTATTTTAATTTATTAAATGATAATCGAAGAGGAAAACAAAAATATTCATTCGAAAAAATCATAATAGAAATCATTAAATGGGATAGAGGGGTTGAATGGGTTTTTTCTGGATCAATTCCTGAACGATATCATTTCGAAAAGCTCTATTTCGTATGGTTTTCCCCTCTTTTTTGCAAAAATTAAATCCAGAATTATCCTCATTAAATCCAGAATTATCCTCATTAAATCCAGAATTATCCTCATTTTATCTTTCAATATTAGCCAAGAATCGGTGAAGCAAGTCATTTAAAGCATTCATAAATATACGCATATAACCGGGCGATAACTAATTTCAGTAAGATGAAACAAGTTAAAGATAGAACCGACTTGTTCGATTGTGAGACCATTGTAAACGTCCTGTTTGACTGCTTCACGAATGAGATCCTCTTGTACGATAATACCCTCTTTACCGTCGCTTATATCCCAAATCTGTGAATAATAGACCTAAAAATAGGTCTACTTGTAAAATAATTTGCCGTAATTTATTTTTCAGCCATTATAACTTACTGTGACCTCTTTATATAGCTATATTGCTTGTCAATAGTCGTTTAGTCATACAGAATAGTTGAGAATAAATGAAGAATACTCCCTCAAGATTAAGCCTCCTACGGGGGTCTCCTTTGGAACGACTTCTATATTGAATAGATAAAAGAGATGTGAGATCCCACCTCTTCTTCATCGATTTTTAGGTCTATAAGAAGATTCTAGGCATTATCTTTATCTGTAAAAATAAGGAAAAAAGAGGAAAAGAGAGAAAAGCGCTTCAAACCCCCAAATAATATTTAATATTTTTATTATCACTCTACAGTTATCACATTATCAGAAGGTGATAATAAAAGATAACTTATTGATGGCATTAAGTTTTCTTTTTTTCTATAGAAATTTCTCTATTTCCTTATCGATAACACTAGTGATCATTATTATCATTTTCTTTAAACGAATTGATAATTGAAATATATTTTCTCAATAAACTGATAATAATCATTTCATTTGATTCTTTAAAGGATTAATTTCTGCAAATATAAAGAGAAGAAAATAAATTCCGCTTACTTAAGAGACCCTTAATTGAAGTCTCTATCAAGAGAAGTCTCTTTTTCGTTGACTATAAAAGATAAAACCTCTCCCTTTATGAATAAATCCCTAAAAAGCTCCATTGCCTTCTGAAATTCTTCAATTGCTGCATTGTTCAAATTCTTTTATGCATTCACCTAAAAGAAAATACATCCGTTCCTATGTAGTAATACGGCGTATCACCCATTGTTCAGCTAACTTTAGAGTAACACGAGGTCGACGACACTGAGAGAGTTCGACGATCGGAGATGAACTACATCGGTTCCTATGTAGTAATATGGCGTATCACCCATTGTTCAGCTAACTTTAGAGTAACACGAGGTCGACGACATTGAGAGAGTTCGACGATCGGAGATGAACTACATCGGTTCCTATGTAGTAATATGGCGTATCACCCATTGTTCAGCTAACTTTAGAGTAACACGAGGTCGACGACATTGAGAGAGTTCGACGATCGGAGATGAACTACATCGGTTCCTATGTAGTAATATGGCGTATCACCCATTGTTCAGCTAACTTTAGAGTAACACGAGGTCGACGACATTGAGAGAGTTCGACGATCGGAGATGAACTACATCGGTTCCTATGTAGTAATATGGCGTATCACCCATTGTTCAGCTAACTTTAGAGTAACACGAGGTCGACGACACTGAGAGAGTTCGACGATCGGAGATGAACTACATCGGTTCCTATGTAGTAATATGGCGTATCACCCATTGTTCAGCTAACTTTAGAGTAACACGAGGTCGACGACACTGAGAGAGTTCGACGATCGGAGATGAACTACATCGGTTCCTATGTAGTAATATGGCGTATCACCCATTGTTCAGCTAACTTTAGAGTAACACGAGGTCGACAACATTGAGAGAGTTCGACGATCGGAGACGAACTACATCGGTTCCTATGTAGTAATATGGCGTATCACCCATTGTTCAGCTAACTTTAGAGTAACACGAGGTCGACGACATTGAGAGAGTTCGACGATCGGAGACGAACTACATCGGTTCCTATGTAGTAATATGGCGTATCACCCATTGTTCAGCTAACTTTAGAGTAACACGAGGTCGACGACATTGAGAGAGTTCGACGATCGGAGATGGACGGCGTTGCGGGGAAAATGCTCTCTATGTGTTATTATCATGTAATATAAAGATTTATTTAGTTTATTAGTGCTATGAACTTGTTGAATTATGGGAATAAATAGAAAATGTTATCTGTTAATGTCGGCCAATTTCGCATCCAGGATAATTCTTTGCGCTTAGTGAAACGTACCATTGGAATAGGAAGTGATACCCATGGCGCAATTTCATTGTAGAATTTAACTTCACGTTCGTGGAGTTGAATGAATGGCTTGAAGAATTCTTGACTCTATAAAAAATTCACATATTCATAAGTGGAAATTCTCGGTACGTAACTAATACTTAAAGTTGGATAATAGATAATCTCGGTAGTTGGATAATTTTTGGATAATCTCGATAGCTGGATAATTTCTGGATAATCTCGATAGTTGAATAATTTCTGGATAATCTCGGTAGTTGGATAATTTCTGGATAATCTCAGTTGTTGGATAATCTCCTAGAAATTTTTGAAAACCGCTTGTTGGATCCAATCGAATTTAGCTGATTTTTGTTTCTAAAATGAGAATTTACTCTTTCGACAGCGTTAAATGAGAGAATACTAAGTCTCATTTCGAAGTAATAAATTAAAATTTCTATCATTTTAGTGATAAATGATAATGATAAAGATGAAGTAAGTGATACGAATTATGGAGTCCTTTCTGGATAATAAACTTTGAAAAAAAAATCCTGAAAATCCTTCCTAGTTCAATTTTCCTTTATTGCAATCATTCAATTGAGTTAATTATTTAGTATATTAGATTAGATATAAACTTCTTTGAAATTAAAATCTCTACATTCGTATCACCTGTAGTCTCCATGAAAGAGTGGAATTTCCCTGAGCTAAATTAAGAGATATTTCACCTATTTGGCATCGATCTCTTGATCGGACTATTGTTATTATTGCTATTTATAGCTTAGAATATCTCATAGTCCTATTGATTAAGGAAAAAATAAATAAATAAATAATATATAAATATAAAATTAAAATATACTTCAATTGAGTCGTTCTCTTTGTCTCGTTTGCTTTGAAAATTTCCGAATTTCGCACCTAAAAATGTCTTTGCTTAGAGCTAAAAAAAACCAAATTAGAATCAATAATAGCCGAATTATGCAATATAATCACAAAAATGAGCAATTAAACAAAATTAAAGTGAATCGAGAAGTTAATCGACGATCGTAAATGATGCCAATATTATAGCCGTACATAGAAAAAAGATTTTTTTTCAAATAAGAGTGGAATTTCTCCTCTCGAAAAACCAACAATTAAGGAGTAAGAGCTAATTACCATACCCCATTTTTATATACTTAAATATGCATATATAGTCCTTCTTCCCCCAATATCTCGATATATTCTATTCTTATTATAAGCAAATTAATTCATTAATTTATCTCATCGCCATTAATTAGCATAAAGAAAGAGTAAATCAAAGAATTACCTTCAATAAAACGCAATAGGGTTTATCAATTGCATGGAATTTCACGATCACTCTATAGCCATTTGGTAATAGTCCATTTTCGTTCTTTAAATGCTTTATTTCTATCTGAAAAAAAAGAAAAATCATTCGATATGATTACAATTAATGAAGAAATATTCTTTCATTCTCATTAATTCAGTAATATTCCTCATAGATTTCTCTCTCTCTTTAAGATTTCCTCTAAATCGAAAATTCAACGAAAATCACTTCAACAATAATTGAGTATTTAATGTACCGGAAAAAAAAGTTACATTGGAATTTTCCATAAAAATTCGACTTTTTTTTGGAAATTTAGTAGAAAATTTAGGAAAATTTCATTGAAATTTTTGAATGCTCACCAAAATCTATCGGGGAAAATTTATCTTTTTTTTTATGGGAAATTTTGGATTTCCCAGGGAATTGGGAATTCTTTTCCAAGGGAAATTTTGAGATTATCGATGGCGATCACTCATAATTAATTTATGAAATTCATCTAAGAATTCTCCATTTGAGACGAAAAAAAGTAATTTTTCGTCTTTCATAGAGATTTTTGTATTCAACTCAATAGATTACATAAAATACTCATAATTTTATATTTATTATAAGAAAAATTCTTCAAATGTATAAATTAATTTATTATTAACTTATTCGTAACATTTTTGCTAGTAAAATATTTTTGTATTTATTTCATTTAATGCTTTCATAGTGGCGAAAAATTCGACTATTCGACAAAAAGAGGTTATCGTTGAAGTTTTATGAGTAAAGAAGACAAAACTGAAGGGGAAATGGACGCGAAGGGAAGATAGGGAGAGGTGGGGAACGTATATTTTATCACCTAAACACTTTAAATGAGATCGATTCGAAGGTAAGAGGAGAGATATTCGTAGAAGTTTCTTACTCCGTAGAGATCCCATAAGAACACAAATGATTACCTCATGCAGTTGATAGTGAAAGCAATAGAAATTACTGAAAGCTATCAGCATAATTCAGCCAAAGTATATTCAATGTCTCTTTGCACCTCTCATATTGCTACGATAGAGACGATGTGAATGATAAGGAGATGGAAGACCACCAATGAAGGCTTTTTATTAAGAAATTAAGCTCCATATAAAATTGAGAGAGAAATTACTTCAAGATAACACTCTTTTGCTCTCTCTTTTATTGCTCATTAAAAGACGAAATGATCACATCGCATTTGAACTAATAAAGATATTTATAGACAGATAAGCTATGTAGGCTTTTTCTTATCGAGAAGATGCCTAAGAAAATAAAATTTGTCAACGTGGAGAAAAATGATATCTTATGGATGGATGGCTTCGTTTAGGAGCGATACATGCATGGATTCATCGAGGAAAATACTCCTACACTGACTGCTCATTATCCTGATTCCTTTACTTCTTCATTCCTGATACGACCTCCCAACCTCTCTTCAATTTTCTCTCTCGGAAAAAGCTTCAAAAATGAGATAGACGTTTCCGTTTGAGAAATCAACGAACCTTGGGAAAAATTAATTTTTTAATTGCTTTTCAGAATTTCCATCTAACGAAGCACCTAAAATAACACAAAATTTTCAAAGAATAAAATGATTCAAAGAAGCCTTCAAAAAATGATCGAAAAATAAGCATCAATATATGGAACTAAAGGAATCAAGATCGAATTATCTCAGAACTCAAAATATGGAACTGAAAGGAATTCGAGTAATGGAATTGAAAAGAACTCAAAAAATGGAACTGAAAGGAATTCGAGTAATGGAATTGAAAAGAACTCAAAATATGGAACTGAAAGGAATTCGAGTAATGGAATTGAAAAGAACTCAAAATATGGAACTGAAAGGAATTCGAGTAATGGAATTGAAAAGAACTCAAAATATGGAACTGAAAGGAATTCGAGTAATGGAATTGAAAAGAACTCAAAATATGGAACTGAAAGGAATTCGAGTAATGGAATTGAAAAGAACTCAAAAATGGAACTGAAAGGAATTCGAGTAATGGAATTGAAAAGAACTCAAAATATGGAACTGAAAGGAATTCGAGTAATGGAATTGAAAAGAACTCAAAATATGGAACTGAAAGGAATTCGAGTAATGGAATTGAAAAGAACTCAAAATATGGAACTGAAAGGAATTCGAGTAATGGAATTGAAAAGAACTCAAAATATGGAACTGAAAGGAATTCGAGTAATGGAATTGAAAAGAACTCAAAATATGGAACTGAAAGGAATTCGAGTAATGGAATTGAAAAGAACTCAAAATATGGAACTGAAAGGAATTCGAGTAATGGAATTGAAAAGAACTCAAAATATGGAACTGAAAGGAATTCGAGTAATGGAATTGAAAAGAACTCAAAATATGGAACTGAAAGGAATTCGAGTAATGGAATTGAAAAGAACTCAAAATATGGAACTGAAAGGAATTCGAGTAATGGAATTGAAAAGAACTCAAAATATGGAACTGAAAGGAATTCGAGTAATGGAATTGAAAAGAACTCAAAATATGGAACTGAAAGGAATTCGAGTAATGGAATTGAAAAGAACTCAAAATATGGAACTGAAAGGAATTCGAGTAATGGAATTGAAAAGAACTCAAAATATGGAACTGAAAGGAATTCGAGTAATGGAATTGAAAAGAACTCAAAATATGGAACTGAAAGGAATTCGAGTAATGGAATTGAAAAGAACTCAAAATATGGAACTGAAAGGAATTCGAGTAATGGAATTGAAAAGAACTCAAAATATGGAACTGAAAGGAATTCGAGTAATGGAATTGAAAAGAACTCAAAATATGGAACTGAAAGGAATTCGAGTAATGGAATTGAAAAGAACTCAAAATATGGAACTGAAAGGAATTCGAGTAATGGAATTGAAAAGAACTCAAAATATGGAACTGAAAGGAATTCGAGTAATGGAATTGAAAAGAACTCAAAATATGGAACTGAAAGGAATTCGAGTAATGGAATTGAAAAGAACTCAAAATATGGAACTGAAAGGAATTCGAGTAATGGAATTGAAAAGAACTCAAAATATGGAACTGAAAGGAATTCGAGTAATGGAATTGAAAAGAACTCAAAATATGGAACTGAAAGGAATTCGAGTAATGGAATTGAAAAGAACTCAAAATATGGAACTGAAAGGAATTCGAGTAATGGAATTGAAAAGAACTCAAAATATGGAACTGAAAGGAATTCGAGTAATGGAATTGAAAAGAACTCAAAATATGGAACTGAAAGGAATTCGAGTAATGGAATTGAAAAGAACTCAAAATATGGAACTGAAAGGAATTCGAGTAATGGAATTGAAAAGAACTCAAAATATGGAACTGAAAGGAATTCGAGTAATGGAATTGAAAAGAACTCAAAATATGGAACTGAAAGGAATTCGAGTAATGGAATTGAAAAGAACTCAAAATATGGAACTGAAAGGAATTCGAGTAATGGAATTGAAAAGAACTCAAAATATGGAACTGAAAGGAATTCGAGTAATGGAATTGAAAAGAACTCAAAATATGGAACTGAAAGGAATTCGAGTAATGGAATTGAAAAGAACTCAAAATATGGAACTGAAAGGAATTCGAGTAATGGAATTGAAAAGAACTCAAAATATGGAACTGAAAGGAATTCGAGTAATGGAATTGAAAAGAACTCAAAATATGGAACTGAAAGGAATTCGAGTAATGGAATTGAAAAGAACTCAAAATATGGAACTGAAAGGAATTCGAGTAATGGAATTGAAAAGAACTCAAAATATGGAACTGAAAGGAATTCGAGTAATGGAATTGAAAAGAACTCAAAATATGGAACTGAAAGGAATTCGAGTAATGGAATTGAAAAGAACTCAAAATATGGAACTGAAAGGAATTCGAGTAATGGAATTGAAAAGAACTCAAAATATGGAACTGAAAGGAATTCGAGTAATGGAATTGAAAAGAACTCAAAATATGGAACTGAAAGGAATTCGAGTAATGGAATTGAAAAGAACTCAAAATATGGAACTGAAAGGAATTCGAGTAATGGAATTGAAAAGAACTCAAAATATGGAACTGAAAGGAATTCGAGTAATGGAATTGAAAAGAACTCAAAATATGGAACTGAAAGGAATTCGAGTAATGGAATTGAAAAGAACTCAAAATATGGAACTGAAAGGAATTCGAGTAATGGAATTGAAAAGAACTCAAAATATGGAACTGAAAGGAATTCGAGTAATGGAATTGAAAAGAACTCAAAATATGGAACTGAAAGGAATTCGAGTAATGGAATTGAAAAGAACTCAAAATATGGAACTGAAAGGAATTCGAGTAATGGAATTGAAAAGAACTCAAAATATGGAACTGAAAGGAATTCGAGTAATGGAATTGAAAAGAACTCAAAATATGGAACTGAAAGGAATTCGAGTAATGGAATTGAAAAGAACTCAAAATATGGAACTGAAAGGAATTCGAGTAATGGAATTGAAAAGAACTCAAAATATGGAACTGAAAGGAATTCGAGTAATGGAATTGAAAAGAACTCAAAATATGGAACTGAAAGGAATTCGAGTAATGGAATTGAAAAGAACTCAAAATATGGAACTGAAAGGAATTCGAGTAATGGAATTGAAAAGAACTCAAAATATGGAACTGAAAGGAATTCGAGTAATGGAATTGAAAAGAACTCAAAATATGGAACTGAAAGGAATTCGAGTAATGGAATTGAAAAGAACTCAAAATATGGAACTGAAAGGAATTCGAGTAATGGAATTGAAAAGAACTCAAAATATGGAACTGAAAGGAATTCGAGTAATGGAATTGAAAAGAACTCAAAATATGGAACTGAAAGGAATTCGAGTAATGGAATTGAAAAGAACTCAAAATATGGAACTGAAAGGAATTCGAGTAATGGAATTGAAAAGAACTCAAAATATGGAACTGAAAGGAATTCGAGTAATGGAATTGAAAAGAACTCAAAATATGGAACTGAAAGGAATTCGAGTAATGGAATTGAAAAGAACTCAAAATATGGAACTGAAAGGAATTCGAGTAATGGAATTGAAAAGAACTCAAAATATGGAACTGAAAGGAATTCGAGTAATGGAATTGAAAAGAACTCAAAATATGGAACTGAAAGGAATTCGAGTAATGGAATTGAAAAGAACTCAAAATATGGAACTGAAAGGAATTCGAGTAATGGAATTGAAAAGAACTCAAAATATGGAACTGAAAGGAATTCGAGTAATGGAATTGAAAAGAACTCAAAATATGGAACTGAAAGGAATTCGAGTAATGGAATTGAAAAGAACTCAAAATATGGAACTGAAAGGAATTCGAGTAATGGAATTGAAAAGAACTCAAAATATGGAACTGAAAGGAATTCGAGTAATGGAATTGAAAAGAACTCAAAATATGGAACTGAAAGGAATTCGAGTAATGGAATTGAAAAGAACTCAAAATATGGAACTGAAAGGAATTCGAGTAATGGAATTGAAAAGAACTCAAAATATGGAACTGAAAGGAATTCGAGTAATGGAATTGAAAAGAACTCAAAATATGGAACTGAAAGGAATTCGAGTAATGGAATTGAAAAGAACTCAAAATATGGAACTGAAAGGAATTCGAGTAATGGAATTGAAAAGAACTCAAAATATGGAACTGAAAGGAATTCGAGTAATGGAATTGAAAAGAACTCAAAATATGGAACTGAAAGGAATTCGAGTAATGGAATTGAAAAGAACTCAAAATATGGAACTGAAAGGAATTCGAGTAATGGAATTGAAAAGAACTCAAAATATGGAACTGAAAGGAATTCGAGTAATGGAATTGAAAAGAACTCAAAATATGGAACTGAAAGGAATTCGAGTAATGGAATTGAAAAGAACTCAAAATATGGAACTGAAAGGAATTCGAGTAATGGAATTGAAAAGAACTCAAAATATGGAACTGAAAGGAATTCGAGTAATGGAATTGAAAAGAACTCAAAATATGGAACTGAAAGGAATTCGAGTAATGGAATTGAAAAGAACTCAAAATATGGAACTGAAAGGAATTCGAGTAATGGAATTGAAAAGAACTCAAAATATGGAACTGAAAGGAATTCGAGTAATGGAATTGAAAAGAACTCAAAATATGGAACTGAAAGGAATTCGAGTAATGGAATTGAAAAGAACTCAAAATATGGAACTGAAAGGAATTCGAGTAATGGAATTGAAAAGAACTCAAAATATGGAACTGAAAGGAATTCGAGTAATGGAATTGAAAAGAACTCAAAATATGGAACTGAAAGGAATTCGAGTAATGGAATTGAAAAGAACTCAAAATATGGAACTGAAAGGAATTCGAGTAATGGAATTGAAAAGAACTCAAAATATGGAACTGAAAGGAATTCGAGTAATGGAATTGAAAAGAACTCAAAATATGGAACTGAAAGGAATTCGAGTAATGGAATTGAAAAGAACTCAAAATATGGAACTGAAAGGAATTCGAGTAATGGAATTGAAAAGAACTCAAAATATGGAACTGAAAGGAATTCGAGTAATGGAATTGAAAAGAACTCAAAATATGGAACTGAAAGGAATTCGAGTAATGGAATTGAAAAGAACTCAAAATATGGAACTGAAAGGAATTCGAGTAATGGAATTGAAAAGAACTCAAAATATGGAACTGAAAGGAATTCGAGTAATGGAATTGAAAAGAACTCAAAATATGGAACTGAAAGGAATTCGAGTAATGGAATTGAAAAGAACTCAAAATATGGAACTGAAAGGAATTCGAGTAATGGAATTGAAAAGAACTCAAAATATGGAACTGAAAGGAATTCGAGTAATGGAATTGAAAAGAACTCAAAATATGGAACTGAAAGGAATTCGAGTAATGGAATTGAAAAGAACTCAAAATATGGAACTGAAAGGAATTCGAGTAATGGAATTGAAAAGAACTCAAAATATGGAACTGAAAGGAATTCGAGTAATGGAATTGAAAAGAACTCAAAATATGGAACTGAAAGGAATTCGAGTAATGGAATTGAAAAGAACTCAAAATATGGAACTGAAAGGAATTCGAGTAATGGAATTGAAAAGAACTCAAAATATGGAACTGAAAGGAATTCGAGTAATGGAATTGAAAAGAACTCAAAATATGGAACTGAAAGGAATTCGAGTAATGGAATTGAAAAGAACTCAAAATATGGAACTGAAAGGAATTCGAGTAATGGAATTGAAAAGAACTCAAAATATGGAACTGAAAGGAATTCGAGTAATGGAATTGAAAAGAACTCAAAATATGGAACTGAAAGGAATTCGAGTAATGGAATTGAAAAGAACTCAAAATATGGAACTGAAAGGAATTCGAGTAATGGAATTGAAAAGAACTCAAAATATGGAACTGAAAGGAATTCGAGTAATGGAATTGAAAAGAACTCAAAATATGGAACTGAAAGGAATTCGAGTAATGGAATTGAAAAGAACTCAAAATATGGAACTGAAAGGAATTCGAGTAATGGAATTGAAAAGAACTCAAAATATGGAACTGAAAGGAATTCGAGTAATGGAATTGAAAAGAACTCAAAATATGGAACTGAAAGGAATTCGAGTAATGGAATTGAAAAGAACTCAAAATATGGAACTGAAAGGAATTCGAGTAATGGAATTGAAAAGAACTCAAAATATGGAACTGAAAGGAATTCGAGTAATGGAATTGAAAAGAACTCAAAATATGGAACTGAAAGGAATTCGAGTAATGGAATTGAAAAGAACTCAAAATATGGAACTGAAAGGAATTCGAGTAATGGAATTGAAAAGAACTCAAAATATGGAACTGAAAGGAATTCGAGTAATGGAATTGAAAAGAACTCAAAATATGGAACTGAAAGGAATTCGAGTAATGGAATTGAAAAGAACTCAAAATATGGAACTGAAAGGAATTCGAGTAATGGAATTGAAAAGAACTCAAAATATGGAACTGAAAGGAATTCGAGTAATGGAATTGAAAAGAACTCAAAATATGGAACTGAAAGGAATTCGAGTAATGGAATTGAAAAGAACTCAAAATATGGAACTGAAAGGAATTCGAGTAATGGAATTGAAAAGAACTCAAAATATGGAACTGAAAGGAATTCGAGTAATGGAATTGAAAAGAACTCAAAATATGGAACTGAAAGGAATTCGAGTAATGGAATTGAAAAGAACTCAAAATATGGAACTGAAAGGAATTCGAGTAATGGAATTGAAAAGAACTCAAAATATGGAACTGAAAGGAATTCGAGTAATGGAATTGAAAAGAACTCAAAATATGGAACTGAAAGGAATTCGAGTAATGGAATTGAAAAGAACTCAAAATATGGAACTGAAAGGAATTCGAGTAATGGAATTGAAAAGAACTCAAAATATGGAACTGAAAGGAATTCGAGTAATGGAATTGAAAAGAACTCAAAATATGGAACTGAAAGGAATTCGAGTAATGGAATTGAAAAGAACTCAAAATATGGAACTGAAAGGAATTCGAGTAATGGAATTGAAAAGAACTCAAAATATGGAACTGAAAGGAATTCGAGTAATGGAATTGAAAAGAACTCAAAATATGGAACTGAAAGGAATTCGAGTAATGGAATTGAAAAGAACTCAAAATATGGAACTGAAAGGAATTCGAGTAATGGAATTGAAAAGAACTCAAAATATGGAACTGAAAGGAATTCGAGTAATGGAATTGAAAAGAACTCAAAATATGGAACTGAAAGGAATTCGAGTAATGGAATTGAAAAGAACTCAAAATATGGAACTGAAAGGAATTCGAGTAATGGAATTGAAAAGAACTCAAAATATGGAACTGAAAGGAATTCGAGTAATGGAATTGAAAAGAACTCAAAATATGGAACTGAAAGGAATTCGAGTAATGGAATTGAAAAGAACTCAAAATATGGAACTGAAAGGAATTCGAGTAATGGAATTGAAAAGAACTCAAAATATGGAACTGAAAGGAATTCGAGTAATGGAATTGAAAAGAACTCAAAATATGGAACTGAAAGGAATTCGAGTAATGGAATTGAAAAGAACTCAAAATATGGAACTGAAAGGAATTCGAGTAATGGAATTGAAAAGAACTCAAAATATGGAACTGAAAGGAATTCGAGTAATGGAATTGAAAAGAACTCAAAATATGGAACTGAAAGGAATTCGAGTAATGGAATTGAAAAGAACTCAAAATATGGAACTGAAAGGAATTCGAGTAATGGAATTGAAAAGAACTCAAAATATGGAACTGAAAGGAATTCGAGTAATGGAATTGAAAAGAACTCAAAATATGGAACTGAAAGGAATTCGAGTAATGGAATTGAAAAGAACTCAAAATATGGAACTGAAAGGAATTCGAGTAATGGAATTGAAAAGAACTCAAAATATGGAACTGAAAGGAATTCGAGTAATGGAATTGAAAAGAACTCAAAATATGGAACTGAAAGGAATTCGAGTAATGGAATTGAAAAGAACTCAAAATATGGAACTGAAAGGAATTCGAGTAATGGAATTGAAAAGAACTCAAAATATGGAACTGAAAGGAATTCGAGTAATGGAATTGAAAAGAACTCAAAATATGGAACTGAAAGGAATTCGAGTAATGGAATTGAAAAGAACTCAAAATATGGAACTGAAAGGAATTCGAGTAATGGAATTGAAAAGAACTCAAAATATGGAACTGAAAGGAATTCGAGTAATGGAATTGAAAAGAACTCAAAATATGGAACTGAAAGGAATTCGAGTAATGGAATTGAAAAGAACTCAAAATATGGAACTGAAAGGAATTCGAGTAATGGAATTGAAAAGAACTCAAAATATGGAACTGAAAGGAATTCGAGTAATGGAATTGAAAAGAACTCAAAATATGGAACTGAAAGGAATTCGAGTAATGGAATTGAAAAGAACTCAAAATATGGAACTGAAAGGAATTCGAGTAATGGAATTGAAAAGAACTCAAAATATGGAACTGAAAGGAATTCGAGTAATGGAATTGAAAAGAACTCAAAATATGGAACTGAAAGGAATTCGAGTAATGGAATTGAAAAGAACTCAAAATATGGAACTGAAAGGAATTCGAGTAATGGAATTGAAAAGAACTCAAAATATGGAACTGAAAGGAATTCGAGTAATGGAATTGAAAAGAACTCAAAATATGGAACTGAAAGGAATTCGAGTAATGGAATTGAAAAGAACTCAAAATATGGAACTGAAAGGAATTCGAGTAATGGAATTGAAAAGAACTCAAAATATGGAACTGAAAGGAATTCGAGTAATGGAATTGAAAAGAACTCAAAATATGGAACTGAAAGGAATTCGAGTAATGGAATTGAAAAGAACTCAAAATATGGAACTGAAAGGAATTCGAGTAATGGAATTGAAAAGAACTCAAAATATGGAACTGAAAGGAATTCGAGTAATGGAATTGAAAAGAACTCAAAATATGGAACTGAAAGGAATTCGAGTAATGGAATTGAAAAGAACTCAAAATATGGAACTGAAAGGAATTCGAGTAATGGAATTGAAAAGAACTCAAAATATGGAACTGAAAGGAATTCGAGTAATGGAATTGAAAAGAACTCAAAATATGGAACTGAAAGGAATTCGAGTAATGGAATTGAAAAGAACTCAAAATATGGAACTGAAAGGAATTCGAGTAATGGAATTGAAAAGAACTCAAAATATGGAACTGAAAGGAATTCGAGTAATGGAATTGAAAAGAACTCAAAATATGGAACTGAAAGGAATTCGAGTAATGGAATTGAAAAGAACTCAAAATATGGAACTGAAAGGAATTCGAGTAATGGAATTGAAAAGAACTCAAAATATGGAACTGAAAGGAATTCGAGTAATGGAATTGAAAAGAACTCAAAATATGGAACTGAAAGGAATTCGAGTAATGGAATTGAAAAGAACTCAAAATATGGAACTGAAAGGAATTCGAGTAATGGAATTGAAAAGAACTCAAAATATGGAACTGAAAGGAATTCGAGTAATGGAATTGAAAAGAACTCAAAATATGGAACTGAAAGGAATTCGAGTAATGGAATTGAAAAGAACTCAAAATATGGAACTGAAAGGAATTCGAGTAATGGAATTGAAAAGAACTCAAAATATGGAACTGAAAGGAATTCGAGTAATGGAATTGAAAAGAACTCAAAATATGGAACTGAAAGGAATTCGAGTAATGGAATTGAAAAGAACTCAAAATATGGAACTGAAAGGAATTCGAGTAATGGAATTGAAAAGAACTCAAAATATGGAACTGAAAGGAATTCGAGTAATGGAATTGAAAAGAACTCAAAATATGGAACTGAAAGGAATTCGAGTAATGGAATTGAAAAGAACTCAAAATATGGAACTGAAAGGAATTCGAGTAATGGAATTGAAAAGAACTCAAAATATGGAACTGAAAGGAATTCGAGTAATGGAATTGAAAAGAACTCAAAATATGGAACTGAAAGGAATTCGAGTAATGGAATTGAAAAGAACTCAAAATATGGAACTGAAAGGAATTCGAGTAATGGAATTGAAAAGAACTCAAAATATGGAACTGAAAGGAATTCGAGTAATGGAATTGAAAAGAACTCAAAATATGGAACTGAAAGGAATTCGAGTAATGGAATTGAAAAGAACTCAAAATATGGAACTGAAAGGAATTCGAGTAATGGAATTGAAAAGAACTCAAAATATGGAACTGAAAGGAATTCGAGTAATGGAATTGAAAAGAACTCAAAATATGGAACTGAAAGGAATTCGAGTAATGGAATTGAAAAGAACTCAAAATATGGAACTGAAAGGAATTCGAGTAATGGAATTGAAAAGAACTCAAAATATGGAACTGAAAGGAATTCGAGTAATGGAATTGAAAAGAACTCAAAATATGGAACTGAAAGGAATTCGAGTAATGGAATTGAAAAGAACTCAAAATATGGAACTGAAAGGAATTCGAGTAATGGAATTGAAAAGAACTCAAAATATGGAACTGAAAGGAATTCGAGTAATGGAATTGAAAAGAACTCAAAATATGGAACTGAAAGGAATTCGAGTAATGGAATTGAAAAGAACTCAAAATATGGAACTGAAAGGAATTCGAGTAATGGAATTGAAAAGAACTCAAAATATGGAACTGAAAGGAATTCGAGTAATGGAATTGAAAAGAACTCAAAATATGGAACTGAAAGGAATTCGAGTAATGGAATTGAAAAGAACTCAAAATATGGAACTGAAAGGAATTCGAGTAATGGAATTGAAAAGAACTCAAAATATGGAACTGAAAGGAATTCGAGTAATGGAATTGAAAAGAACTCAAAATATGGAACTGAAAGGAATTCGAGTAATGGAATTGAAAAGAACTCAAAATATGGAACTGAAAGGAATTCGAGTAATGGAATTGAAAAGAACTCAAAATATGGAACTGAAAGGAATTCGAGTAATGGAATTGAAAAGAACTCAAAATATGGAACTGAAAGGAATTCGAGTAATGGAATTGAAAAGAACTCAAAATATGGAACTGAAAGGAATTCGAGTAATGGAATTGAAAAGAACTCAAAATATGGAACTGAAAGGAATTCGAGTAATGGAATTGAAAAGAACTCAAAATATGGAACTGAAAGGAATTCGAGTAATGGAATTGAAAAGAACTCAAAATATGGAACTGAAAGGAATTCGAGTAATGGAATTGAAAAGAACTCAAAATATGGAACTGAAAGGAATTCGAGTAATGGAATTGAAAAGAACTCAAAATATGGAACTGAAAGGAATTCGAGTAATGGAATTGAAAGAACTCAAAATATGGAACTGAAAGGAATTCGAGTAATGGAATTGAAAAGAACTCAAAATATGGAACTGAAAGGAATTCGAGTAATGGAATTGAAAAGAACTCAAAATATGGAACTGAAAGGAATTCGAGTAATGGAATTGAAAAGAACTCAAAATATGGAACTGAAAGGAATTCGAGTAATGGAATTGAAAAGAACTCAAAATATGGAACTGAAAGGAATTCGAGTAATGGAATTGAAAAGAACTCAAAATATGGAACTGAAAGGAATTCGAGTAATGGAATTGAAAAGAACTCAAAATATGGAACTGAAAGGAATTCGAGTAATGGAATTGAAAAGAACTCAAAATATGGAACTGAAAGGAATTCGAGTAATGGAATTGAAAAGAACTCAAAATATGGAACTGAAAGGAATTCGAGTAATGGAATTGAAAAGAACTCAAAATATGGAACTGAAAGGAATTCGAGTAATGGAATTGAAAAGAACTCAAAATATGGAACTGAAAGGATTTCGAGTAATGGAATTGAAAAGAACTCAAAATATGGAACTGAAAGGAATTCGAGTAATGGAATTGAAAAGAACTCAAAATATGGAACTGAAAGGAATTCGAGTAATGGAATTGAAAAGAACTCAAAATATGGAACTGAAAGGAATTCGAGTAATGGAATTGAAAAGAACTCAAAATATGGAACTGAAAGGAATTCGAGTAATGGAATTGAAAAGAACTCAAAATATGGAACTGAAAGGAATTCGAGTAATGGAATTGAAAAGAACTCAAAATATGGAACTGAAAGGAATTCGAGTAATGGAATTGAAAAGAACTCAAAATATGGAACTGAAAGGAATTCGAGTAATGGAATTGAAAAGAACTCAAAATATGGAACTGAAAGGAATTCGAGTAATGGAATTGAAAAGAACTCAAAATATGGAACTGAAAGGAATTCGAGTAATGGAATTGAAAAGAACTCAAAATATGGAACTGAAAGGAATTCGAGTAATGGAATTGAAAAGAACTCAAAATATGGAACTGAAAGGAATTCGAGTAATGGAATTGAAAAGAACTCAAAATATGGAACTGAAAGGAATTCGAGTAATGGAATTGAAAAGAACTCAAAATATGGAACTGAAAGGAATTCGAGTAATGGAATTGAAAAGAACTCAAAATATGGAACTGAAAGGAATTCGAGTAATGGAATTGAAAAGAACTCAAAATATGGAACTGAAAGGAATTCGAGTAATGGAATTGAAAAGAACTCAAAATATGGAACTGAAAGGAATTCGAGTAATGGAATTGAAAAGAACTCAAAATATGGAACTGAAAGGAATTCGAGTAATGGAATTGAAAAGAACTCAAAATATGGAACTGAAAGGAATTCGAGTAATGGAATTGAAAAGAACTCAAAATATGGAACTGAAAGGAATTCGAGTAATGGAATTGAAAAGAACTCAAAATATGGAACTGAAAGGAATTCGAGTAATGGAATTGAAAAGAACTCAAAATATGGAACTGAAAGGAATTCGAGTAATGGAATTGAAAAGAACTCAAAATATGGAACTGAAAGGAATTCGAGTAATGGAATTGAAAAGAACTCAAAATATGGAACTGAAAGGAATTCGAGTAATGGAATTGAAAAGAACTCAAAATATGGAACTGAAAGGAATTCGAGTAATGGAATTGAAAAGAACTCAAAATATGGAACTGAAAGGAATTCGAGTAATGGAATTGAAAAGAACTCAAAATATGGAACTGAAAGGAATTCGAGTAATGGAATTGAAAAGAACTCAAAATATGGAACTGAAAGAATTCGAGTAATGGAATTGAAAAGAACTCAAAATATGGAACTGAAAGGAATTCGAGTAATGGAATTGAAAAGAACTCAAAATATGGAACTGAAAGGAATTCGAGTAATGGAATTGAAAAGAACTCAAAATATGGAACTGAAAGGAATTCGAGTAATGGAATTGAAAAGAACTCAAAATATGGAACTGAAAGGATTTCGAGTAATGGAATTGAAGGAACTCAAAATATGGAACTGAAAGGAATTCGAGTAATGGAATTGAAAAGAACTCAAAATATGGAACTGAAAGGAATTCGAGTAATGGAATTGAAAAGAACTCAAAATATGGAACTGAAAGGAATTCGAGTAATGGAATTGAAAAGAACTCAAAATATGGAACTGAAAGGAATTCGAGTAATGGAATTGAAAAGAACTCAAAATATGGAACTGAAAGGAATTCGAGTAATGGAATTGAAAAGAACTCAAAATATGGAACTGAAAGGAATTCGAGTAATGGAATTGAAAAGAACTCAAAATATGGAACTGAAAGGAATTCGAGTAATGGAATTGAAAAGAACTCAAAATATGGAACTGAAAGGAATTCGAGTAATGGAATTGAAAAGAACTCAAAATATGGAACTGAAAGGAATTCGAGTAATGGAATTGAAAAGAACTCAAAATATGGAACTGAAAGGAATTCGAGTAATGGAATTGAAAAGAACTCAAAATATGGAACTGAAAGGAATTCGAGTAATGGAATTGAAAAGAACTCAAAATATGGAACTGAAAGGAATTCGAGTAATGGAATTGAAAAGAACTCAAAATATGGAACTGAAAGGAATTCGAGTAATGGAATTGAAAAGAACTCAAAATATGGAACTGAAAGGAATTCGAGTAATGGAATTGAAAAGAACTCAAAATATGGAACTGAAAGGAATTCGAGTAATGGAATTGAAAAGAACTCAAAATATGGAACTGAAAGGAATTCGAGTAATGGAATTGAAAAGAACTCAAAATATGGAACTGAAAGGAATTCGAGTAATGGAATTGAAAAGAACTCAAAATATGGAACTGAAAGGAATTCGAGTAATGGAATTGAAAAGAACTCAAAATATGGAACTGAAAGGAATTCGAGTAATGGAATTGAAAAGAACTCAAAATATGGAACTGAAAGGAATTCGAGTAATGGAATTGAAAAGAACTCAAAATATGGAACTGAAAGGAATTCGAGTAATGGAATTGAAAAGAACTCAAAATATGGAACTGAAAGGAATTCGAGTAATGGAATTGAAAAGAACTCAAAATATGGAACTGAAAGGAATTCGAGTAATGGAATTGAAAAGAACTCAAAATATGGAACTGAAAGGAATTCGAGTAATGGAATTGAAAGAACTCAAAATATGGAACTGAAAGGAATTCGAGTAATGGAATTGAAAAGAACTCAAAATATGGAACTGAAAGGAATTCGAGTAATGGAATTGAAAAGAACTCAAAATATGGAACTGAAAGGAATTCGAGTAATGGAATTGAAAAGAACTCAAAATATGGAACTGAAAGGAATTCGAGTAATGGAATTGAAAAGAACTCAAAATATGGAACTGAAAGGAATTCGAGTAATGGAATTGAAAAGAACTCAAAATATGGAACTGAAAGGAATTCGAGTAATGGAATTGAAAAGAACTCAAAATATGGAACTGAAAGGAATTCGAGTAATGGAATTGAAAAGAACTCAAAATATGGAACTGAAAGGAATTCGAGTAATGGAATTGAAAAGAACTCAAAATATGGAACTGAAAGGAATTCGAGTAATGGAATTGAAAAGAACTCAAAATATGGAACTGAAAGGAATTCGAGTAATGGAATTGAAAAGAACTCAAAATATGGAACTGAAAGGAATTCGAGTAATGGAATTGAAAAGAACTCAAAATATGGAACTGAAAGGAATTCGAGTAATGGAATTGAAAAGAACTCAAAATATGGAACTGAAAGGAATTCGAGTAATGGAATTGAAAAGAACTCAAAATATGGAACTGAAAGGAATTCGAGTAATGGAATTGAAAAGAACTCAAAATATGGAACTGAAAGGAATTCGAGTAATGGAATTGAAAAGAACTCAAAATATGGAACTGAAAGGAATTCGAGTAATGGAATTGAAAAGAACTCAAAATATGGAACTGAAAGGAATTCGAGTAATGGAATTGAAAAGAACTCAAAATATGGAACTGAAAGGAATTCGAGTAATGGAATTGAAAAGAACTCAAAATATGGAACTGAAAGGAATTCGAGTAATGGAATTGAAAAGAACTCAAAATATGGAACTGAAAGGAATTCGAGTAATGGAATTGAAAAGAACTCAAAATATGGAACTGAAAGGAATTCGAGTAATGGAATTGAAAAGAACTCAAAATATGGAACTGAAAGGAATTCGAGTAATGGAATTGAAAAGAACTCAAAATGTGGAACTGAAAGGAATTCGAGTAATGGAATTGAAAAGAACTCAAAATATGGAACTGAAAGGAATTCGAGTAATAGAATTGAAAAGAACTCAAAATATGGAACTGAAAAAAATTCGAGTAATGGAATTGAAAAGAACTCAAAATATGGAACTGAAAGGAATTCGAGTAATGGAATTGAAAAGAACTCAAAATATGGAACTGAAAGGAATTCGAGTAATGGAATTGAAAAGAACTCAAAATATGGAACTGAAAGGAATTCGAGTAATGGAATTGAAAAGAACTCAAAATATGGAACTGAAAGGAATTCGAGTAATGGAATTGAAAAGAACTCAAAATATGGAACTGAAAGGAATTCGAGTAATGGAATTGAAAGGAACTCAAAATATGGAACTGAAAGGAATTCGAGTAATGGAATTGAAAAGAACTCAAAATATGGAACTGAAAGGATTTCGAGTAATGGAATTGAAAGGAACTCAAAATATGGAACTGAAAGGAATTCGAGTAATGGAATTGAAAAGAACTCAAAATATGGAACTGAAAGGAATTCGAGTAATGGAATTGAAAAGAACTCAAAATACGGAACTGAAAGGACTTCGAGTAATGGAATTGAAAGAACTCAATAAATGGAATTTGAATGAACTCAAGGTATTGCAGTTAGGATTATAAGACAATTCCATACTTACGTTATCGATATCCCATGTGCTATTCATTTCTTGCCATCGTTCCTCATTTTTATCCAATGAATCGAAAAGAAATTGCAGCGTATTTTCAACATCTTTTACTCTCAATGGTCTGTCGCATGGCAGGACTACTGAAATATAAGTACTCAATATGATATTGAATTGAATACTGAAATTCTACTGAAATACGTCGTAATCGAATACTGAAATATAAATAAACGAACTGAATATGACCTTAATTGATAATAAAAGATTTCATGCTAAATATAATGGATATGGTCGCGTTGAGGATGAAAGTGCCTTCCGTTTCTTTCATCCTGAACCGCAATTCTCGGGTGAGGAAGGTCGACTCCCAATGCAGAAGGATTCTCTCATTAGAAAGGTGCCTGTTCAATTCTAGCCGTGTTTCCAGTTCCCGATGATTTAATTGCTCCCTATCGTCGATGTCTGTTTAATATTGTTGCAAAAAATGAGTTATTAAAATTATACGTTAATATAGAACTTTTTATCTGCAAGAAGAATCGAATTATCGAAAAGAAAGAAAATAAGAAATTATCGAAATAATATTACTTCAATTTTGCATTTTAACCATTTTTCTTACAAATATGTCAATAAATGAACATCATTATGATTCGAGAAATAGGATAGCTGACCCTTATTTGTCGTCGTACAAGTGAATAAATTCGTTGACGGACGACTAGGAAACATTGTCTGAAGAGAAACGAGTTCAATGGAAATTCAAGAAATATCTATCTGAAATGATAACTTATCGATTAAATTAGTGGAATGAAGATCATAGTAAGTAATAAAGTGATAAACAGTTAAATGATAAATGATGAATGATATATTTATCATATAATTTCACTTAACGCAAAGAAAAATTGCGAATAGAAATAATATAAATGGCGAATGTCCTTTAAGAATAAATTATTACAAAATTAAATGAGAAAAATTCGCAAAAATAACTATGAAGAAGAATAAAATAAACAATAGAAAATTGTATTTTTTATTAATCGAAACGACGATAACTATCAATTATCGAATAGAAGTAATTATGAATACAAAGCAAATTATATGGGAAACAATTATATGGGAAACATTTGATGAGCACTGAGCTCGTCGTCTATTGGTTCGAATTATCCGATACATAGATATAAGATTATATATTCACCTACTCGGATAAAAATGAGTATCGAAAAAACATATATATATATAGTATTCATAGCGTTATTGGTAAAAATTTGTGAATGCTGCATAAAAGGCAAATAAAACATAAAACAAATCGTTTTCTTGTAGTTTGGAGAAATTCTTATTGGAAAACTGAGAGAACTTAGCGTATGGAACAGACGATTATGGTGGAGATGTGGGGCAGATGAGGTGGGAGTGTGGGGCAGATGAGGTGGAAAGGTTGGGTGGATGAGGTGGGACGGTTGGGTGGATGAGGTGGGAAGGTTGGGTGGATGAGGTGGGAAGGTTGGATGGAAGAGGTGGGAAGGTTGGATGGAAGAGGTGGGAAGGTTGGATGGAAGAGGTGGGAAGGTGCGGCAGATGAGAACGGTTGTTGTCTCAAACATCGCTGATAAAGTGCAGAAATCACTCGACGAAAACAAAGATAACGGCAATGTTTTTTTTCGTTCGTTTTGTCTGTCTTTTCCAACGTTCAATTCATATCGATCATAAAAGATTATTAATTTTTGCATTGTTTTCTTTTCTTTTTTCATATAAAATGGGATACTAACTGATGAAAGGTGAATTTCTTTTTTCTAAATTACTACTTGGGTATTTTCAAATAATTATTGAGGTTATTTTTGTTGGCGATAAGTCCAGGTCGAAAGTTTTCGTCCACAGTTTCCAAGCACCTCAATAGTTGCGCGATGATTGACTTCAGAACGATGCAAGTCGATTCGCCTACGATGAAACTTACTTGCCGAAAATCCTTAACGCTATTAATCCAGGAAACGTTTCGCAAGGATAAATGAGGCAAACAACCATGCCGTACACAAGTTGATTTCAATTGTTCTACGTAGGCGCTTCTCAGAATTGGCCTACTTCCGCCTGATTAACGGCTATTTTTAGAATTGAACATTCCCATTGATTTACTTTCAAATTCGGTCTCCTTTCTCGATAGATCGATCAATTTTTGAGATTTCGAAGTCGATTATTTGCTATCTTTGTGAAAAATCCTCTCCACTTCAATGTTAAGAATTATGAAAGCCTCAAAACCTACTATATATACATATACTTACATATGCACATAATTAGAATTGTTGTAATTTTTGAAGAAATTATGGGGGAATTAATATGGAAGAAATTGAGAGAATCGCTTTCGAAATAAGAGGGGAAAATGTTGAATGATTCCACAATGAAGAGGAACGTTCAAGGCACGGATGATTACCTTCAGGAATTCATCATAGCGAAGGTTTTGGCTTCATTTTGCTCAAATGATTCTAACTTGAGGCTCCACGTTGAGGATTTTTTAGTCTTTAGTCTTTTTCTTTGAAAGGACAACTCATCACGTGAAAATGCAGAGAGGAAATAAATCAAAAGCACTTTTGCGACGAAATATCTTCGAGGTATGAAAATTAATGACTCTTAGAGCCTTTCTGGACGATAAGCACAACTCTTTGTCGTCCATCGATCATCGCAACAATGAACTAGAGTCGATTGAATGGGGAGGTCACTCGTTGAGAGTTGAGCGGAAATCGTTGAGCAAATAATCCGTAGTTGCTGCGAGTTGGGACACTTAACGGTCGCTCATCGCTTCAAAATGCAACAATTTCTCCAATATCATATGTAATTATTGAAATATTACTCCAAAAAACATAATCTCATTCTTTACCTCAACGATTAATTAAACGATCCGTGAAATAAGCGGAAGTGACGAGTGGAAATTCGATCGACTCAACGAATCGGGTCGACGATTCAGTTGATTGAACGTCGAGGTGAGCGTTTGGCTGATTGGCCCATTAATTCACGGATGGAAATATGTATATAGAAGCTTCCGTTATCATATTTGATCGGAGCTTCCGTTATCGTTCGAAATCTTTTTTCTTCAACGCATTCCCATTGATAGCGCGTAAAAATGTTGAGAAGTAACCTATGAGCAATAGGCTCACATTCTATGCAATTTTTAGTTTTACCCACAAAAATGGGGAGATAATTCGCTTGGCATTAACAAACATTTAAAGAATTATACACAATTATGAATAATATATAATAAAAAAGATATACATAATAACATAAAAAATTCCCAATCTTACGAGTTGAGGAAAAATATAGGGGAATTTTTCGATTCGATGAAAAAAATGTCTTCAATTTATATCGATTTTGAAGAATCAACTCAAATGAGATATGAAGATATGACGATTATCTTTATATAAACCGGAATAAACTAAAATAAACCAGAAGAGACCAGAATAAACCGGAACAAACCAGAATAAACCGGAATGAACCAGTATAAACCATAACAAACCAGAATGAACCGGGATGAACCAGTATAAAAAAGAATAAACCAGAATAAGCCATAACAAAACAGAATAAACCACAATAAACCAGGCTGAACCGGAATAAACCGGAGTAAGCCGGAATAAACCATAATAAACCAGAATGAATTAGTATAAACCGGAAAAAACCGGAAAAAAACCAGAATGAACCGAATGAAACAGTATAAGCCATAATAAACCGGAATAAACCAGAATAAAGCGGAATCGTATATATATATATATATATATATATATCTTAGTATTCTAGTATTTTATCTTTACACAAATTTGGTATTTTATCTTTACAAACGTCAGGAATATGCGGAAAAAAAGAGATTTCGATGATACATAAATATTTTCTCGGCTCATTTCGAGAGATTTTGCTCATTAAATGGCTTAGAAAAAGTAAACTAAAGGAAGGTTTGTTGAAGTAAAAAAGTAAAAATATGAATTATCGAGAGGAAATTTTGAGCCTAAGTTAAGAAATATTATGGTAAGGAATATTCTCCATTATAAAAGTGTTTCCTATAGGAATTTCTACTCGACGAGAGGATAATTTATGATTTCATCTCTCATAGACATCTGGGAACTTTCATTAGTATTCTACATTGAAATGGTTGAAATTTGGCGCATTTGTCCTCATCTTACCTCTACGAATAATTCCCATTAATAAACTGCTAGAATATTGAGAAAATAATAATTTCATTCTACTATATTCATTCATATTATATTTTCATATGGTTCAATTATCTCTTAAATATAAGTAATTATTTCTTTTTTTCGCTTTAATATTCCAATAATTTGTGGTAGTTAATCATTAAGTTTAATTTCCGATGTTATCAGGAATTAGCAGCAACGAATATCGGACCTAGAAAGGAGGGAATATGATATTGCTGATATTCGAGTTATAGATTTCGAGGTTATCTGTAGGGAATTGCTATCCGATCACAAGGCCAGTGTGGCTCGTACTTCTATCGGATGAAAGTTTTCACTGATCGGCAATCTTGTTGATAGCATCAGGCAGACAAGAAGAAATATAGCCATTTAGTAGCTCAATGATCTTAATTTCGGTAAGCATTCGTATGAAATAGCCAATGAATATAATAATTTGATATATTGTGGTTTATCTTTTGATTAATTGATCATGCGACACCTAATGAGTGTCTTTTTTGGATAATTGCATCTACGAGTGTAGATCCTGGCTCCATGGTCGTCGATCAAAGATAATACATTCTCACTCATGTTCTCATAATGCCCACAGGTGATTCATGCGGGCTAGAATATTGAATTAATTGACGATATTAGTGAATCGATGCTGCCGGCGTTCTTCGAAGATACGGATCACCTCCCCAACAGACCCATTCGGTAGCACCCCACCGATGAATCAGAAGATGGATCGAACGTTATAGAGCGTTCCCCTTTATCTAAATGTCCAAGGTCCAACGTCTAAAGTCCAAAGTCCGAAGTCCAAACAGTAAAGTGTAAAGTTTAAAGTCCAAAGTCCAAAGTCCCAGGTCCAAGGTCCAAACTTCAAAGAGTAAAGTCTAAAGTATAAAGTTTAAAGTATAAAGTCCGAAGTCTCTCTCTCTCTCTCTCTCTCTCTCTCTCTCTCTCTCTCTCTCCCGTGTGTGTGTTTGTGTGTGTGTTTCTGCGTGCTTCCGAGTATTTTTGTGTGTTCTTCTGTGATTGTGTGTGCTTTTGTGTTTTTGTGTGTGCTTGTGCGTGTTTGCGTGTGTTTGTATGCGCCTGTGTGTTTTTGTGTGTTTGTGTGTGTTTGTGTGTGCTTTTGTGTGTTTGTGTGTGTTGTGTGCATTATGCGTCTTTGCGTGCGTCTGTGTGTCTTTGTGTGTGTTTGTGTGTGTTTGTGTGTATTTTGTGTGTTTGTGTGTGATCGTGTGTTTGTGTGTGATC